>SJYX01018914.1:31267-60952 GCA_006410675.1 Oreotragus oreotragus
TTGGGAGGCTGTAAACAATCACACGTGGCTGGACGAACCTCTACAGGTGGGCTAGATAACCTTCAGAGTAAGATGTGTATAAGAGACAGTATATACATATTTCTCTTTTTTTTGGTCACTGCAAACATTATCCAAAATTTGAAACATAAATAAAACAACATTTTTGTCACACTTTCTTTCTAGTTTTTATTTTTGATGAGAATATTACTTTTTCTTACATTCAGCAATAGCTAATATAAAATTAGCCTGCTTTCCACATACAAAAAAATCAATCAACACAAAGAGATTGATCTTTCTAGTAAAAGTAGAGACAACAGTATAATTTCTACCCTTTAGTTTTGCTTTGATAAATCACAATTATTATAAGGAAAGTGATAGTGAATTTCAAAAACTATTTAAGCTTTCAGAAAATTATAGGGGGAAAAAGCCAAGTTTCTTATTCTTAACAATAGCAACACAGACTTTGCTATTGTCCCTCAACAAAAAATGGACTTAAACAGAAATGAAAGAAATATAGTCATTGCCTGTAAAGTAAATTTAACACACGGTATATATGTGGAATAAAGGTTGTCAAGCAAAATCACAGTATATATATATACTTCAATATTTTATTTATGTCCATTCACATATGTATGTGTGGGCAATCTTGTGGGACTGTATCATAAACCTGTGGAATCAGGTGCTTACTTCAAAGAGAGAGTGTCATAATTGATTTGAATCCTAAATACCTTGCTGGTTTCCAGAAATTGTTTTCTGAAGTGGGAAGCCCCTTCTCCTAACACACCCATGTTGGTATAGCATCCAGGAACCCAAGTTAGGGATTGAAAACAACATGCTTTTCACCTGAAAAGAATCAAAGTATATGTGAGAGAAATTTCCTAATGCCAAATATTTATGTTGTCCTAGACATCAGTGTATATAATTTACAGTAGGAAGAAGAACATTAGTTAATCCAGAAAGATGTGAGGTGGACATTTAATAAGATACTTTTTACTGCTTCAATGCATGTAAAGAAAAGTAGTTAAATTACTTAGAAAAAAAAAGAAGTGAAAGTTGCTCAGTCATGTCCAACTGTTTGCGACCTCATCGCCTGTAGCCTGCCAGGCTCCTCTGTTCATGGAATTCTCCAGGCAAGAATACTGGAGTGGGTAGCCATTCCCTTCTCCAGGGGATCTTCCAAACCCAGGGACTGAACCCAGGTCTCCAGCATTGCAGGCAGATTCTTTACCATCTGAGCCACCAGGCTATTCTCAAATCTCTTCAAACCTTTTGCACATTCTATGNAATTCTCCAGGCAAGAATACTGGAGTGGGTAGCCATTCCCTTCTCCAGGGGATCTTCCAAACCCAGGGACTGAACCCAGGTCTCCAGCATTGCAGGCAGATTCTTTACCATCTGAGCCACCAGGCTATTCTCAAATCTCTTCAAACCTTTTGCACATTCTATGAATAAAAAAGATGTATTAGAATATACAAATTAATAATTCTTATTATATATTGCTTTAAGCAGATATCCTAAGGATTTCCATATAATTTCTTCACGTGAAACAATATATAACACTTTTAAATGTGTGCTGAACTGCATATTTTACAGAGTTAATATAAAAAAATCCCAGCTTATTAAAGAATATAAGAGTTTCTTTTATCTATTTCCAAAGAAGTTCTGGTATCTACCAAAAGAAATTCTAAAGTTTAAAATATGATGGCTATTAAAATAATGATTTATTATTAAGTTGATCAACAAAGACATTGGCTGACACTAATACTCAAGCAATAGATTTCTCATTCTTGAATTGATGTATGCACAACTTTGTGTTTTGTCTTTTATATGCACTCTATACTTTTTACTGTATTTCAATAAATGGCAGGAGCATGTCTAATTCATCATTGTATACTCATTGCAAAGACTACAGTCAGACATATAGTAGGCATCTGATATACATTTGTTGAATAGCTGGAATAGTCAACCAATTAACACATATAAAGACTCTAGAAATTCCTTTTGAAGTGAAAAAGTTTGCAAGTTTGGAAAAGAGAGATTGTGATCTGTTTCCTTTGACTTTGTTATCTTACTTACCTTCTTGCTTCAGATCATTTATAGCACATTGCTTGTCATACTTATCTCAGTTTCTTCTGCAAAATGAAGTGTTGGGCTAGGTGATATTTACAAACATTTTTGTCTCCAATATTCCATAGCACAAAATTTATAGCATCATTCTTTCAACATGAAATGCTTGGATATATGCAATTTACTGGAGTTCATTTGTTTATTGATTTTTATCTTAGTTTTCATTTCCTTTTGAGAGAGTCTTAGAACATGGGATCCTCTCTGCTCTGTTGGTTTCTCCCAGTCTTACTGTAGAATGAAGAATTCAACAAGAACCTTAAAAGCTAAAAGAACTGGATGTGCAATGTGGAATCTCAATATCCTAGGAAGAAAAGAGGAGTTCTTAACAGGAGAATCAATAAGGAACAAAAAAGTGTAAAAAATTGTGAATACAGTCCCAGGCAGAGGAATCAAAGCGGCTCACACAAAGAAACAGCACTGACCACATTAATCAACTGGGAAAGGTTCAGAGAAAAGACTTCGTGATTCTCATAATAAAGGTAGAAGTTCAGAAAAGGTTTTAAGAAAATACTCTGAGGTTGGGTGATCTCCCAGAGGGCATAAGACAGCCAAATGTAAAAATGTTCATAAAACAAAGAGAAAAAATAAAACAGACTGAAAGCTCTCTCAACTGCATACTGACTCAACTTACTACCTTGGAAGTTTCCTTGGAAAACTTTAAACATGTTTAAATACTTAAATAGAGGGAGAGTGCCATTTTATTAAGCTAAGTCCTCAGGCTGGTGAGGGTGGGGAGTTGGGTAAACTATTGAGGCTGAGAAAGTCTCTAAAAGCTATAATAAGATTTATTTCATAATTAGAACTACATAGTAATACTCTATAGGATTGAAAGGCAAACCACACTCTTGAAATTCCAAAATACTAAGAAGGTCACTATAAATTAATAAAAATCTTACTTATTTTCCAGGCTTAATAATGCTTTAAAATTCACGGAAACTAAAAAAAAAAAAGAAAATTAAACTAGCAAACTTGATTTTGTGACACTAACAGAACAAAATATAAAACACAACTGAAATATCTAAATCGCATGATCCATTTATATATATTAAAAAAAAATACAGACTGGGAACCACTAGGGAATCTATAAAAACAGATCTATTTTAATGTAGGTGGATAAAAACAGACTTTATTTTTTTGGGCTCCAAAATCACTGCAGATGGTGACTGTAGCCATGAAATTAAGATGCTCAATCCTTGGAAGAAGAGCTATGACCAACCTAGACAGTATATTAAAAAAACAGAGACATTACTTTGTCAACAAAGGTCCATCTAGTCAAAGCCATAGTTTTTCCAGTAGTCATGTATGCATGTGATAGTTGAACTATAAAGGAAGCTGAGCACTGAAGAATTGATGCTTTTGAACTGTGGTGTTGGAGAAGACTCTTGAGAGTGCCTTGGACAGTCAGGAGATCCAAAAAGTAATCCTAAAGGAAATAAGTCATGAATATTCATTGGAAGGACTGATGTTGAAGCTGAAACTCCAATATTTTGGCCACCTGATGTGAAGAACTGATTCACTGGAAAAGACCCTAATGCTGGGAAAGATTGAAGGTGAGAGGAGAAGGGGACGGCAGAGGATGAGAAGGTTGGATGGCATCATCAACTCGACGGACATGAGTTTGAGTAAGCACTGTGAGTTAGTGGTGGACAAGGAAACCTGGCATACTCAGTCCATGGGTATGAAAGAGTTGGACATGACTAAACAACGGAACTGAACTGAAAGTTAGACGTGCAGAGGTAAGAGAAGATTAATAAAACCCAATGTTGCCTGCTCTACTTTAAAAAGTATACAATAATGCATCCCTTCACTAAATTTACAGACTTCCCATTGAAAAGTTGAAAGGCTTCACTGGTGGTGCAGTGTGAAGAATCCACCCACCAATGCAGGAGACATCGGTTCAATCCCCGATCCAGGAAGATCCCACATGCCACGGAGCAACTGAGCCCATGTGCCAGAACCGAGTCCGTGCTCTAGAGGCCAGGAGCCTCAACTACTGAGACTGTGCCTACCACAACTACTGAAACCCATGCACCCTAGAGCCCTTGCCCCTACTCTGCAACAGAAGAAGCCATCACAATGAGAAGCCTGCAACTAGGGTAACCCCTGCTTGCAACAACTAGAGAAAAGTACACACAGCAATGAAGACCCAGTGCCATCAATAATAAACACAAAAAAAAGTTGAAAAAGATTTACACTTGGCATCAAAACAGGATGTGTGAGTGTGTGTGAGAGAGAGAGAGAAAGAGAGGGGGAGAAGTAATGTAGGAGATTTCCTATAAATAAAAATCTATACTTCAAAAGGGATACTAATAGTATAAAATTTAAAAAGTGTTCCTATACTCTCCCAAATTGATCTTACAAGCATAATTCAATATTTTAAGTGTGGCCAATTTAAATTTACAGCTTATCTAGTCCATAAGTAATGTTTTGTCATGAATATTCAACAAAAAACTGAGGTAATATGTTTTACAGCAAGTTCAGTTCAGTTCAATTCAGTCACTCAGTCGTGTCCGACTCTTTGCAACCCCATGAATCTCAGCACACCAGGCCTCCCTGTCCATCACCAACTCACGAAGTTCACCTAAACCCATGTCCATTGAGTCGGTGATGCCATCCAACCATCTCATCCTCTGTCATCAGGGCCTTTTCATATGAGTCAGCTCTTCGTATCAGGTGGCCAAAGTATTGGAGTTTCAGCTTCAACATCAGTCCCTCCAATGAACACCCAGGACTGATCTTCTTTAGGATGGACTGGTTGGATCTCTTTGCAGTTAAAGGAACTCTCAATAGTCTTCTCCAACACCACAGTTCAAGAGTATCAATTGTTTGGTGCTCAGCTTTCTTCACAGTCCAACTCTCACATCCATACATGACCACTGGAAAAACCATAGCCTTGACCAGATGGACGTTTTTTGGCAAAGTAATGTCTCTGCTTTTTAATATGCTGTCTAGGTTGGTCATAAACTTCCTTCCAAGGAGTGCTACTGCTAAGTCGCTTCAGTCGTGTCCGACTCTGTGCGACCCCGTAGACGGCAGCCCACCAGGCTCCGCCGTCCCTGGGATTCTCCAGGCAAGAACATTGGAGCGGGTTGCCATTTCCTTCTCCAATGCATGAAAGTGAAAAGTAGAAGTGAAGTCACTGGGTCGTGTCCAACTCTCAGCGACCCCGTGGACTGCAGCCTACCAGGCTCCTCCATCCATGAAATTTTCCAGGCAAAAGTACCGGAGTGGGGCGCCATAGTCGTCTTTTAATTTCATAGCTGCAATGAACATCTGCAGTGATTTTGGAGCCCAGAAAAATAAAGTCAGCCACTGTTTCCACTGTTCCACTATCTATTTGCCATGAAGTGATGGGATTGGATGCCATGATCTTAGTTTTGTAAATGTTGAGCTTCAAGCCAACTTTTACACTGTCCTCTTTCACTTTCATCAAGAGACTTTTTAGTTCTTCTTCAGTTTCTGCCATAAGGGTGGTGTCATCTGCATATTTGAGATTATTGACATTTCTCCTGGCAATCTTGATAACAGCTTGTGCTTCTTCCAGCCCAGCATTTCTCATGATGTACTCTTCATATAAGTTAAATAAACAGGGTGACAATATACAGCCTTGACATACTCCTTTTCCTATTTGGAACCAGTCTGTTTTCAGTAAGAGTTACTCTTTATTTTGCAATGGAATCGAGTTTAGAGTATTAACTCCTATAAACCTTAAAAACTGCTATTTTTCACAACGAAATAAAGATAAATATTAAGTTACATAGATTCCACATTTAATCCTGCAAATGTTATACAAAGTAAAAATGACTGAATCTTGATACATGACTCTAATTATAAACAGTTTGAATACCCTTTAGATTTGAAAAAGGGAAAATTATACACATTCATTTACATTATCTAAAGGATGGCTAACAGAATTAACTCACTGAGGTACAATTAAGTTGTCTTCAGAGAAAATAGTGATAAGAATTATAAAAGAAATAATAAATTGACCTATGGCTTTTACTCCACATGAATAGTTAGCTATGACGTTTCATGAAGATGCCAAGAACTCTCAAACTACAATTCATTTTAATTGAGAGAAATAATGCAATATAATGCATTTTTAGAAGGCAGCAGTAAAAAATAAACAAATGATATTCCAATTGAATTTGGACTTACAGTTTTATTTTTTTAAAGAGGATTATAGGAATCTACAGCCATATACTTGGTGGATATATATTTTTAAGTTGAGATACATGCTGAATAGCTGAAGAACAAAAATAAGATTTTATTCTTTAACCTTATATCTTTTCTTGAACCAAATCATCACAGTTCCTACAGAGTAATTTTTAATATAGCTAAGTAATGAACATTTCTTTTATTGTTGTTCATTAAATAATTTTCAGGTGTCATTTTTAAAGACCAATTTATTTTGCATAATTCTTTTACCAATAGCTATATGATAACCAGGGCTTCCCAGGGGGCACTAATAGTAAAGAATTTGCCTGCCTGCCAGTGCAGGAGACAAAAATGACTTGGGTTGGATCCCTGGGTTGGAAAGATCCCCTTTTGTTTGGAAAATTCCATAGGCAGTTGGATGAGCTAAAGTCCACAGGAGTCCGCAAAGATTCAGACTTGACTGAGTGACTAAACACATATGATGATGTGGGGTGGGAGGTGGGAGGGGGGTTCATGTTTGGGAGTTCGTGTAAAAAAATAAATAAATACAAAAAAAAAATACAAAAAAAAATAAAACAAGGCAAAGTTTCCTGCCATATTTAATATTTAGCTGAACAAAATAACCAAATAAATGTTGCCTAAATCATTTTACTTAAGGAATTATTGGTTGAATTTTTTGTTCCAAATAATATAGTACATATATAATAACCAAATATAGAAGAAATACTGATAATTCTTTATTGCTTTTTAGATTGCAATGAAGTTAGGTTACCTCATTTAATGATTCCAGGGAACCTCCTCAGAGTGCATGCCAGCTATGTTCTCACTAAATTAACTGCCTAGCTCTAACCGGTATTGAATATATTTTGTATAAGTAATATTTTGCCACTACTTCCCACAATTCAATAAATAATATCTCTATAAGAGTTTTTTAAATTTCTATGTTAAATTGCTACTCATCTGTGCATTTTTCAGCTTCAATAAAGATCATTATATTTGTCTATCAAATAAACATATTCATAAATACTTTATTATTCATAAAGCAGCTAAAATCATTTAACCTAGACAATAATGCAAGAACAATTTTACTATAGATCTAAGTTTTTGCAGTTTCTCCTTTGGGATTATACTTGTTGAAATACTGAAAAGGAAATAAGGGGTTGAGGGGAAGTAAATCACAGTTAAATAGGAAAATATCTTGTGATGACTAGATTGAGACAGTGTTTAGGCTTTTACATTTACATAGTCCATATGTTCTTTTCTCTCCTCCCCCTCCTTTCCTCCCTTTGTTTTCTCTCCTTTTCCCTTCTATCCTTTCCCTTAAACTTTTCTCTACTTCATCTGTCATACTGTCTCTCCCTACAATCCATCCATCCATCCAACCATCCGTCCATCGATCCATCCATTCATCCTCGTATGCATGTATGTATGTGTGCTGCTAAGTCACTTCAGTGGTGTCCGACTCTGTGCGACCCCATAGTCGGCAGCCCACCAGGCTCCCCCGTCCTTGGGATTCTTCAGGCAAGAACACTGGAGTAGGTTGCCATTTCCTTCTCCAATGCATGAAGGTGAAAAGAGAAAGTGAAGTTGCTCAGTTGTGTCTGACTCTTAGCTACCCCATGGGCTGCAGCTACCAGGTTCCTCTGTCCATGGGATTTTCCAGGCAAGAGTACTGGAGTGGGTTGCCATTGTCTTCTCTGGTATGTATGTGTATGTGTGTATATATACATTCACCATCTAACATATATCTGGAAATTATTATTTCAGTAGAACACAATGAAAAAGTTTGGTTAATAAAACTGATTTCCAATTTAAGCCACAAATTTGCTTCGATATGAGGCTTCACTTTGGAAGCTGTCAAAATTATGCATCAGCTAGTGTTTATTATTAGTAGTTTATTTTTAAGAAAGAAGTTTTTAATAAAATATATACATGCCTCAAACCATGGTCACACTTAAAAATTAACAATAATTCTAATATCAAAATAACCTGTCAGTGGTTTCATTTCACCAATTTTCTTATGCCTTATAATTACTTTTATGATGTGTTTTGATTAGGAACCACAACAGGAAAAGCTGGTAACTATCTATTTATATTTCTTTCAAATTCTATTAACTTATAATTTTCCCTACCTTTATATTGATTATTTCACAATTAAAAAAAAACTGGGCATTTCATCTTGTTTTATGATTTTGCTTAGTATCTCCATGCAGTGTCATTGAAAATATTGCTATGTCACCTGTACATTCCTTAAACAGAATGTTAATCCTAGAATCTTAGTCTGATACTGTTTTGTCTGTCTATTTTGTTTTTTCCAAGAAGACTTCATAGGTGGTGTAGTCTTCCATTAGGAAACACATAAAGGATAATCATTATTTTTTCTATTCCATAATGAATGATAAACTTAGTTACCCAATTCCATTATTTCATTATAGATTGCAAAATGTTGAGATTCTATCAGCCTGTCTTCACATTTTGCTGGAATACAACACAGAGCACTTTCCCCTTAAAATTCATTTGCTACTCTGAGGCGGAGTTTGTCCCTGGCAGAAAGATTAAAAGTTTATTTCTCTTCATTTGACAATATTCAGAAAATGGAGTTGCTTTCCAGAATCATTCAAAGGTGACCTATGTGATATTAGTATACATTTTTGAGTAACACAATATTCTGGGTTCAAATTATTTAATATGTTTCAACATTTCACAATTATCATGCTTACTGATGCTCAAAATTATCCTATCTTTGGCCAATGGGAGCAAATTCAGGACAGCTTCTACAGCTTCTTGACGTGACCTCTAATCTTTAAAAGTTTCCTGCTTTCCTGGTATGACAAAACACTTGTTATTCCTTGTCACAGAATTGGAATCAGTCATTTCTCCTCTTTTATATTAGTGAAAATGCCATGGAGACCATAATCTGTCAATAGTGATATTCATTGTTTATTGTATTTTTTCCTTTTCAAGTGATAAAGCCATAAAGTATACATACACATGTGTATTAATAAGAAATAAATTATGTGTTCATTTTTATATTCCCAGATCATATGTAGGAATCTGCATTTTTACTTCTTTGATTTTATATTACTTTTTCTTAATCTTAAAAACGATTCATAATTACAGTCTCATAATTAATAATTGCTTTATCTTGCAGGCCATTTCAGAATAAAAATACCAATAGTACTATCAGCAATTGAATAGTAAAGTTTTAATTTTTTTCCTTGTGGTTCTTTTTCTCTTTAAGACATAGCCCATCAGTCAGATGACTATATTGTAAAAACAATTAATACATTTGTTCTGTATGAACTATGCAAATGGCTTGATATATATTTGTTTTACCTATCATGTTTTCAGATTTGCTATTTTAATATAACTTTGCTTTATAATTATAAAAAACATGTCTATACATCCAAAGCTAATTGTACAAAACAGAGAATTGTAACTTTACTTCATTTGCTCTCTGCCCTGTTCTCTCTATATATACGTATACATAGGCAACCATACTATTTTATTGGTTTATTTCATGTTTGTGTACATTTTAATATAAAATATATACACACATTCATGTATGTATAATCCATTCTTTCTTATATAAATGGGAGCATACTATTCACAGTATTGTCCAACTTATTTTTTACTTAAGCATATATCCAAGAGTTAGGATCAACAGAATAGAAAATCTTAGAGCAAATATCCCTGGACTAAAAACTCAGTACTTTTAGTATGAGAGTAAATGAAAACTGGTAAGTGGAAACTAAGAGAGTGAATGAAAACTGGCAAGTGAAAACTATGACCTCTAGCCTCTCCAGAGGTCTAGCTGATACCTTCTGCTTCAAAGCTCCCACCATAAATTATTGTCAGTATAGACTATCAGGTATGTCCCAAGACACCCAGGCCAAGAGTGATTCTATCAGGTAGGATATTCCAAGGGATTAGAGATTATCTCCCAGAAAATGAGGGTAAAGATCAGAACTCTTTTTGAGTAAGGTTAATTAAGTAGACTAGTCTGCAGCTATATTATATCTTGATTGAGCCCTTTATGATCACAAAAATATGAAGGTACAGATAAAATACCTTTTTCAGATGTTTTTTTAAAAAGGGAATAGTACTATTAAACACAAGAATATACCTAGTTGTGTGTTCCATTTATCAAAATATTCTACTTCTCTAATTGGAACACTAAAATCCCTTTCAAATTATTGTCAATTGTCAAAAATTGATGTCAAATCTGACTTCAAAAATATCCTGTGTGTTTTCCCTCACCTGAAAATGGAAAATATCTTTGATAAAGGTATACTCAAAATGATTATTATTATTTTTCCTCTTCTGTCATGGATGCAAGAAATTGCTAAGAAAGATAAAACCTAAAATGCAGTAACAATTAGATATGCTACAATTTCGTGTCTTAGGGAAGTAACTTTTTCCCTAATTATGAATAAAACTACTATTAACAAGAAATTCAGAAAAGTTATAAAGGACAAGTATAAACTCTGACTTTGTAGTCAAGAAAAATTATAAGAATGAAAAAGTAGAGAATGTATAGTGTGGTGTAGCTAAGCTGTTTGGGCACAATTGCAGTACTTGACATAAATATTGTTCCTCGACTTTATGAGTTAAAATTAAAAAGTGAATATACCTTTAAATAAGCTTACAATGCTGGACTAAACATGATAAATTCCATATATCAGTAAATAAATATTTCTATTTGTATTATAGTATGAACATTCGTAAATCAAACACTTTGTTTTGGACACAATGCAGAATTTGGTAATGTGAAATTACCTTTCAATATTTGTAGTACAGTTATTAGGATATAGTAGGTGCTGGCATTCTGACTTCTAGCTTTAATGACTACTTGTACTGAAAATAAAATGCATCATTTTTGGACATTCATCTTCAATTTCATCTGCCAAGTAGAATGCTATCATGTACAAGATCAATAGAGTGATCTGACCAAACACACAAATCAGATTATACTCTCCCTCTTCACCACTAAAATTTTAAATCTACAGCAGAACATAATACATCATTCAAAGGTGTACAGTTTTTTGCACCATTTTCTATAACAATCAAGAGAATTTTTGGCTAAGCTAAGGGAATCCAACTAATTGTATATTTTATTTAATGCTAGCTTCATTAAGGTCTTATTGATATAGTAGCAGTAATAAACTTCCCCATTTTCTATTAACAGATTTGTGGTAAATAGAGAACACTTTATTTTATATTGTCTATTTCAGACATTTAACATACATTAAAAATACATTTACTTTGTAGAGGTGTCTCATAAAAAGTCTCAGAGGATCAAATATTACCTAGAGTTCTTTGTGTACCCAAATTCTTTGGCTAATCTCATAAACTATAATTCTGATTATTAAGCCTGAAGTGTATTTCTTAAAAAAAAAAAAAAGTATTGAAAATTTATCTCAGAGAAAGGGAAACACTCTTTTTCAAGGATATTTTTATCTTCTGGTAAAAAAACTGGTTATAACATAGGTGTTGAATAAATATATTTTGAATAAAATTAATTTAGATACATATTATAGGACTTCACTAAAGGTACCTATGACTGCTTCAGGCTTCTAGAAACAGTTAAACATTTCTCATGATAAATAATCTAAAACCCATCCAATAATAGAATATAAGATTTCATCATAAACTACTAGTTTCCCTTTCTTTTTTCACAACTCATTCTGCTTACACTTATCAAGGTACAACTATCAGATATGTATGAGTTTCAATACTTTCTTAAGGTAACAGTAGATACAAAAAAAGGTCAAAGTAAAATGCAGACCACAACTGATGTTTCTACATGTGTTGCATAAATATCAGAAAATCACATAATTTTAAAATCATGAGAAGACATTTTATTTTAGTGAAAATAGCAAGTTTTTCATCTCAGAGATTTTTACTCATTTTATAGGTGGAAAGGACACAGATGTATTCATTTGTATAAACACAATCAGGCTGATTCAATAGTGGGGAAAATTCTTATTAGCAGCAAGTAATCAGTGAATAACACAGCAGGAGAAAATGTTTTATTTTCTAATTCTAATCTTTATTTATTTTCTAATATATTAATTTATTTGCATGATTATTTTCTACAAATATGACTATTTAATGCAGTTACATAGCTGGAAGTATTTTTGTTTTAAAAAATGCCACACACCATACATCCATTTTAAAAAATATTTAAAAAGTAAACTTATCTTTGAACTACATAACCAATAAGCTATCACTTTATTGCATAAATTGTATAATATTTCATAAAATTATATATACTTACATGATAATTTGATTTGATTCAGATTTTTAAAAATTCTGATTTAATTCAACACTGAATTACATTATGGTATTCATGGTGATATTAAACCTATTTCCATATCTTCACATATACAAAATCCCCTACATTATAGCTTTAAATAATGTGCCTTTATCTGAAATCAACCCAAATTTTGCTAGTGCTCATGCTTTTCCAATCACTTTGCCTAAATGAGTGACTACCAACAGCAACTACCCTACTGCCCGGTCTAGAGTCTGTCATTATTCACTCACTATTCATTCCCTCACTTCCCACAAGCCACATATGGAATCTGTTTTTTAAATGACTCCTAATTTTTCTCCTACCACTTGCCACTAATTTGGTCATGTTATCATTAATTCTTCTCTGAATTTCCACAAGTTACCATTGTTTTTTGACAAGCCACTGTTCTCTGCACATTAGGCAAATTATATCATTCCTCCATTCTTTTTTTTAATTTATTTTTTATTGAAGGATAATTGCTTTACAGAATTTTTCTGTTTTCTGTCAGACCTCAACATGAATCACATTCCCTCATTCTTGAAACTATTCAGCAATGTGATTATTAGCAAATTACTATATTTTTATTATTTGCTCCACTGACATCTTCATTCATCATGTAACTTCTCAAAAACATTGTCTTTGCATATTTGTTTTCTCTGTGTTTAAGTATTTAAGGAAAACATCTCTTAAGATAGACTATCTTTTTAAGGTAGATAACTTCAAAGTATTCTGAATATTTTTCTATACCTGAAAACTGGAAAATGTCTTTCATAAGGAGAACATATTACATACTCTTGTCTCTACATTTACTAGCTGAATAATCTTGGTCAAGTTTCTTAAATACTCCATTACTCAGTTTTCTTATCTGCTTAATGGAGATAGCAATATAATTTATCACAGAATTGATGTAAGGATTTCGTACAATAATATGTTAAAGCACACAAGACTGCGCCAAAAACCCAGTAAGCACTATAAAAATTAGCCCTTATTTCTTAAGTGGTACATGAAAACTAAATAAAAGAAAAAAACGTAAAAAAAAAAACACCTCAGTGTTTAATACTAAGACAGTATTTCTTAAAGTTTATGCTAAATTATTATATGTCAAGAAATATATCCACAGTTTTTAAGTTAGCTAATTCATGAATAAACTCAAAATGATTGTTAAATGAAGCAATAGATACTACTGTTCACCTAAAAGTGGAGGATATTATGAAATTCTGTATGCAGAACAGTTATGAAAAAGAGTTAAATATGCAATCCATAATGATTACATGCTATAAATACACTATACTAAATAAAATAATCTTTAATTTTTCATCACTTTTATCATCTTATTTAGAAAATATACATAAGGTGTTGAGGTCCTTTAATTGACCTGAACCGGGCGGTCTGGAGTCAACGATAAGAAAGTGAAAGAGAGAAAGGGAGAGAGAGAGAAAGAAAGAAAGAAAGAAAGACAGACAGACAGACAGACATGGGGACCCAAGCTCTGATGGAGCAAAGGAGAGACTTTTGGAATTGCGCCTGTTGGCAGAGGAGGAGCATTTGGAGCAGCCAGGGTAGTATTAGTAGGAAAATTTTGAAATATTTTATGTTGTTTTAATTGGCCCATTTGTAAAGTTTTACCATTTAATTTATAGTCATGTAATAAGTTTTCTGTCTGTTGAATATTGGGAGGGCTAGAATTTACCTTGAAATGGCAGAATTACAGCTTTAATGAGAGCCCATAGGGGCCAGAAATCAACTGGAATATTTTTTCCTTGCCTGGCGACTCATTCAACATTTTCTTTGACCTGGTGCCAAATTTCTAAATCAAACCTGCCTTTATCAGGGAACCAAGGATTACATTTAAACACTGTTTGAAAGCAAGCCTCTGTTCATTGGCACAAAGCCAAAAGTCCCTGAGCTTTAAACAAATGATGAAGTAAAGTAGAGAAATAATGGGGCTTTCCAGCCGTTTGACCCATGTCTTACTACTTACTGACCTCAATAGGTCCTGACTTCAACAGGCCCTGAGTCACTCCATCCGAAATGCCACGTATGCCAAGTCCCTGTTCTGGGTGCCACTTGTTGCGGTCCTTTAATGGACCAGAACCTGGCGGTCTGGAGTCAACGATAAGAAAGTGAAAGAGAGAAAGAGAGAGAGAGAGAGAAAGGAAGAAACAAAGAAAGAAGGAAAGAAAGAAAGACATAGGGACCCAAGCTCTGATGGAGAAAGGGTGCTTTATTAGCAGAAATGCAGGCTTATATATCTTTTGTAAGATGATTACTTAGCTATTACACAGGATGAAATTTTATCAATAGCCACAATATGGATAGTCTAATACACACAATGTCACTGATGCTGAAAAGAGTCACTGCATGTCTCATCCTATGACCTCAGTCCTGAGAATGGCATGCAGCTCTACTCATTCTCGGAATAGGAACTGATAAGGAACAGAATCCTCGAGAAATAGAAAACAGCATGCAAGAATCCTCCTGTTAAATGTTCCCTGACAATAAGCAAATATATTTCTATCATTATTATGATCGGTTGCATTCTTATCTTATAACCAAACTACAATGCTATTCTGTAACTAAAGGCTTTACATTTCAAGATATAGAGATTTCTATCATCATTAAAATAATAATTGGTGTTGAATTATTTTTTTATTCTTTATTTTATAAGGCATAACCCTATACTACTTTGAATCAGATACACACTGTGCATAACTAAACCACATATATTAATGATATAATTTTAGTGATCCATCTACAAACAGGACTACTGTGAAAAAATTTTAATGCAGACAGAGCCTAAAATATATGGAATATGAAGTTATACCTAGTGGCATTCAGACTTTTTTAAAATTTTATTTTACCAGTATCTTCTCAAAATACTACCATAAAGTGTCTTCTGTAAAATAATGTTACCTTTTATTATAATAAGGTGGACAAGGGGTAAATATTTTTAATGTGAGGCACTGTCTAGAATAGCCTGGGTCCCATAAGCATGGTTTCAGGTAGCCAGAGAACAGCAGGAGGTATACATTCATTTTAGTATTTATGAATACCTCATTTAGAGATTTATTTTCCTTTTTACAAGTGGAATTAATGAATAAGTTGTATTAGTTTCTTGAAGCCCCAAAACTTTACTGGCCAATTGTTTACCTAAAGATATCATTTTGAAGAGCTCATTTTGGGATCCCTTCCTACTGCCAAAGCAACTGATGGGGTTCTCATTCCCAAAGTGTCATTGGGTAAAACAGGTTTACATTTTCAGTTGTTGTTCGATTGCTAAGCTGTGTCCAGCTCTTTGTGACCCAATGGACTGCATCATGCCAGGTTTCCCTGTCCTTCAATATCTCTTGAAGTTTGCTCAAACTCATGCCCATTGAGTTGGTGATGCCATCCAACCATCTCATCTGCTCTCATCCCCTTCTTCTCCTGCCCTCTTTCTTTCCTATCATCAGGATATTTCCAATGAGTCAGCTCTTTGCATCAGATTGTCAAAGGATTGGAGCTTCAGCTTCAGCATCAGTCCTTCCAATGAATCACCAGCGTTTATTTCCTTTAGGATTGATTGGTTTGTCTACTTGCTCTCAAAAGGACTCTGAAGAGTCTTCTCCAGCATAATTTAAAAACAGCAGTTCCTTGATGCTCAACTTTTTTTATGGTCTGACTCTCACAACCATACATGACTACTGGAAAAAACCATAGTTTTTGACTGTATGGACCTCTGTCGGCAAAGTGATGTCTCTGCTTTTTAGTAGCTGTCTAGGTTTGTCATAGCTTTCCTTCCAAGGAGCAAGCATTTTTTAATTTCATAGCTGCAGTCACCCTCTACAGTGATTTTGGAGTCCAAGAATTAGTGGGTGATAAATAGGTGATTAGTTGTTGAGGTTAGTTGAAAAATACTATTTATCATGACGTGAAAAAGAATAAAGACTAAATTTTAATATATTCAATTACTACCAGGCTCCTCCATCCATGGGATTCTCCAGGCAAGAGTACTGGAGTGGGTTACCATTTCCTTCTCCAAAATAAATCATTACATATATATAATAAAACATATTGTATATTTTAATATATATAAATTCAATATGGGCCTTCCCTGGTGGCTCAGAGGTTAAAGCATCTGCCTGGAATGCGGGAGACCCAGGTTCGATCCCTGGGTTGGGAAGACACCCTGGAGAATGAAATGGCAACCCACTTCAGTACTCTTGCCTGGAGAATCCCATGGAGGGAGGAGCCTGGTAGGCTACAGTCCATGGGGTCGCAAAGAGTCGGACACGACTGAGCGACTTCACTTTCACTTTCTTTTCACTTTCAAATTCAATATATTATTGATTATATTTAACTAAATAAATATAAATGTATAAATGAAATTTAATATATTAAAATGTATTCTTTTTTCTTTTTAACATCATGGTAAACAATATTTGTGAACTAACCTCAACAACTAATCACCTTTATGGTATGGTTTCTAAGAGGAATTAAAAAACATTCTGCATTTAAAAGCTCTAAAAAATGTAAGTCAGGGAATAGTTATAAATTTCCATCTAATAATTAGAAGCTTTTACCATAATATTGACCACAACACAGTAAACTATTTGTTAGCTTTAACTACACTGAATTTAGTGACTGAGAAAATTATTGAGCCTGAGTGTTTACAACTGCTTTAATTTCTGATTAGCCCCCTGTTGTTTTAAACACACAGGAAGAGTGAAATATGTCAAATATTATTGTATGAGTATTGGCTAAAATATTAAAGCATGAAATCTGAAATCCTGAAACATTTTAATCAAATTTTTTCTATGATGTATAGATTTAATTTACTGAAAATATTACTAAAATCTAACTAGTGAGAAGGATAAGTCAATCCATAAATGTTAAAGAATGAAGGGGTATAGCATTTCACTTATTGGCAAATATACATAAATTAAAAGACAAAGAAATTTGGCAAGAAAACGCACTTATTATAAGATATTCACTTACATTCCTTCCATCATCCAAGAAGCATGCTACAATTACTTTACTACAAGATTTCAGGTTTTGAAGTTTTATTAACTGTGAAAGAAATATATTGGGATTATTGACCACAGCTTGCTACAGTTATTTCCTCATCACCACATTCCTCATCAATCAAGAAATTGTCATTTTTTTTCCATAGAGTAGATTGAAATTCATATTGCCTAAATGCCAGTGAGGAAGAAATTTAACTGTCTTTGGGATAGTGATCATGCACTTACATTCTTGTCCCCATCATTTTCAGAGATTTGATTATTTTTTGGCATTTTTCTCCTGAAAATGTGTGCACACATGAAATAGCAAAGAGGACTAAAATGTAAGAGGTTTCTTTACATTTCAAAGATATGACATCCCTGCTGTGCTGCGAACAGTGTCTTAAACTCCAGTTTTAATTTAGAGTTTTCTTGGATCATTCTGATAGTTTCTATGTGAACATGAGTTAGCACCTATGTAGACAAAAGATGACTTCTTGTATTATGTGTAGTATACTCCTTGTATTATAAATTTTCCCAAAAGAGCCTAAAATTTACCTTACCACTTAACCAATATGTTATGTCTGAAACTTTTGTCCTAATTCTAGAATACTAAAGACTATTTTTATATTTTATCAGTTTCCTTAGGTTAATTGATTTTTTCTGAGTGAAATGCTAGCATTTTTGCATATTGTATATCCTACATCTACTCTTTGAAAGTTATTAAAAGCATTTAGTATAATATAGTATAATTTAAAATTATAAAAGTATTCATTAATATATCTGTCATTATAAAATAATTTTGTAGATTTCTCTAATTGCCTAACTACCATAAAATTTCCTACAAGCCTGTAAAATTCCACATTGACAATCTTCTTAAAAATATAAACCTATACATGTGTTTAGATATGTATATATACTTATACTTGTAAATGAAGACTTCATTTATTACATTGTTTAAGGAGGTAATCTATAATTTAATACATTTGCATGCACATGGAAAGTAGGAGGTGTTTTTTCATGATATTTAGTGCAAGAGTACAATGTGTTGTGTTAGTTTAGCACTTGCTGTGCTGCCACATGCCAATCTATGCTCTTCTCATCACTCTCCATTTGCACAAACATCAAACAGAAGGGCCATTGAGTAGGATAATTTCATTTGGAAAAAACAAACTTCCTTGTGACTTTAACAGTATTTTAAGTTATTTATATTGGGTTGGCCAAAAAGTTCCTTCATTTTTAAAGTAAAAATAAAAGACAAATTTTTCATTTTCACCAAGAGCATTACCAAACTATGTATTTACCATTTTGTTCCACTACCTTCTGCCATTTTTCAGACAATTCATAACTCCATCTTCCCCAAATGCTTTATCTTTTTGAACAAAATACTATTCTGGGTGCTTTTTATAATATTCCAGGGAACTGTCATTTTTTACATTAAGAGAATTTTGTAAAGACCACACACACACACACACACAAAAAGGAAATCTGAAGCTGTAATGTCTGGTAAATATGGCGGATGAATCAGAACTTCCTAATCAAACTGTAACCATTTTTGCCTGGTCATCAAAGAAACATGCCCTCTTGATTATCCTGATAGAAGAGAATACGTTTTCTGTAGATTAATTCTGGATTTTTTTTTTTTTTTTGGTTATATGATGCTTTCAGTTGGTCTAATTGGAAGCAGTACTTGTTAGAATTAATTGCTTGGTTTTCCAGAATGTGTGGTTGGTGGTGGTTCATTTTACTTATCCCACGATCTCTTTCATTCCACATTATCATATAGTGTTTTGTGTCTACTTTTCATCACCTTTCACAGTTTGTTTTAAAAATGGAACATTTCACCGCATTTAAATAGAAAATCACATGTGGAAATATAGTCAAGAAGATTATTTTTGCTTATGTGGAACCCAAATATCAATATGATGAATATAACCAAACTGGTGCAAATGATTTTCAACACTTGATTTGGATATTTTGAGCATGTCAGCCATCTTTCATGTGGTAAAACATTGATTATTGTCAATTAATGCCTTGATTTGATCACTATCAACTTGTCTACCAGATCATGGGGCATTGTTCAGTATAAAATCTCCAGCATGAAACTTCTGACATGTTTGCTCAATCACAGCACCTTCTCCCTATACTGCACAAATTTTTTCTTTTTCTTTTCTTTTTTTTTTTTTTACATTTCAGCTGCATTTTCACTTTTATTGAAATAATAAAGCATATTATGCAAAGAATGTTGCTTTTCTATGTTGCTTATATATTAAAATAATTACACAAAATTCACCAATGTTGATAATTATATTTTAGTGCATGCTGATATGACAGCTGTCACAATACAATCTATACAATCTAACAAAATTGTTTCAAATAAAGTTAAAGACTAAGCACTCCTAGATACATCTTACACAAAACAAAACAAAAAGAAACCAAATGAATCTTTTGGCCAATCCAATAAAACCTACTCATATTTCTAGCTCTAGCTCATCTCCCACATTCTTGATGGAACATTCCCAGATATTGATAATCTTTATTCAGATTTCCTTTCTCAAAAATGCAATGCTTTTAAATCAGCAAGCCTTCCAAATGTGTCAACCCCCAGTTTTACTTAGGTGTCTTTTTTGATTGTTTAATTCTAAAAGGTTGATTTTTTGGTAGTGCTACATTCTCATATCTCTTCTTTTTTTTTTTTTTCTGGTATTTTGAATAACTTAGCTGAAGTATTTCTTTTTTACGTCACATATACTTTTTCACAGTTTTATTGAGATATAATTGAAATATATATGTAAGTTCAAGGTGTATAGTGTGTTGCTTTATACATATATAGCAAAATTATCATCACCTTCAGTTTAGTTCAGTTGCTCAGTCGTGTCCAACTCTTTGCGACCCCATGAATCAAAGCACGCCAGGCCTCCCTGTCCATCATCAGTTCCTGGAGTTCACTCAGACTCACGTCCATTGAGTCAGTGATGCCATCCAGCCATCTCATTCTCTGTCATCCCTTTCTCCTCCTGCCCCTCAGCATCAGAGTCTTTTCCAATGAGTCAACTCTTCACATGGGGTGGCCAAAGTACTGGAGTTTCAGCTTCAGCAGCATTCCCTCCAAAGAAATCCCAGAGCTGATCTCCTTCAGAATGGACTGGTTGGATCTCCTTGCAGTCCAAGGGACTCTCAAGAGTCTTCTCCAACACCACAGTTCAAAAGCATCAATTCTTCGATGTTCAGCTTTCTTCACAGTCCAAATCTCACATCCATACATGACCACTGGAAAAACCATAGCCTTGACTAGACGGACCTTTGTTGGCAAAGTAATGTCTCTGCTTTTGAATATGCTATCTAGGTTGGTCATAACTTTCCTTCCAAGGAGTATGTGTCTTTTAATTTCATGGCTGCAGTCACCAGCTGCAGTGATTTTGGAGCCCAAAAAAAAATAAAGAAGTCTGACACTGTTTCCACTGTTTTCCCATTTATTTCCCATGAAGTGGGCATAGCTAACACCTTCATTCCTCACACAATTACCATTTTATGTTTGTGGTGAAAATATTTAAAATATACTCTTTCAATAACTTTCAAGTATATAATAGAATATTGTTAACTATAGTCACCATACTATGCATTAATTGAAAAAGTGAAAAGTGAAAAAGTGTTAGTCACTCAGTTCTGTCTGACTTTTTGCGAACCCATGGACTGTTGTACCATGCCAGACTCCTCTGTCCATGTAATTCTCCTGGCAAGAATTCTCCACTGGAAAGGGTCATCTTCCCGACCCAGAGATCAAAACCTGGGTCTGGGTTGCGATCTTCCAAACCCAGGGATTGAACCTGGAACTCCTTTCATTGCAGGCAGATTCTTTACTATCTGAGCCACCAGGGAAGCCCATTTCAGTTCAGTTCATTCGCTCAGTCGTGCCCGACTCTTTGCGACCCCTTGAATCACAGCATGCCAGGCCTCCCTGTCCATCACCAACTCCAGAAGTTCACTCAAACTCATGTCCATTGAGTTGGTGATGCCATCCAGTCATCTCATCTTCTGTTGTCCCCTTCTTCTCCTTCCCACAATTCCTCCCAGCATCAGAGTCTTTTCCAATGAGTCAACTCTTCCCATGAGGTGGCCAAAGTACTGGAGTTTCAGCTTTAGCATGAGCCCTTCCAATGAACACCCAGGACTGATCTGCTTTAGAATGGACTGGTTGGATCTCCTTGCAGTCCAAGGGACTTTCAAGAGTCTTCTTCAGTGCCACAGTTCAAAATCATCAGTTCTTTTGCACTCAGCTTTCTTCACAGTCCAACTCTCACATCCGTACATGACCACTGAAAAACCATAGCCTTGACTAGGCAGACCTTTTTGGCAAATAATCTCCCTGCTTTTTAATATGTTATCTAGGTTGGTTATAACTTTCCTTCCAAGGAGTAAGCATCTTTTAATTTCATGGCTGCAATCAGCATCTGCAGTGATTTTGGAGCCCAAAAATATACAGTCTCACACGTTTCCACTGTTTTCCCATCTATTTCCAATTAAGTGATGGGACTGGATGCCATGATCTTCATTTTCTGAATGTTGAGCTTTAAGCCAACTTTTCACTCTCCACTTTGACTTTCATCAAGAGGGTTTTAGTTCCTCTTCACTTTCTGCCATAAGGATGGTGTCATCTGTATATCTGAGGTTATTGATATTTCTCCTGGCAATCTTGATTCCAGCTTGTGCTTCTTCCAGCCCAGCGTTTCTCATGATGTACTCTGCATAAAAGTTAAATAAGCAGAGTGACAATTTACAGCCTTGATGTACTTTTTTTCCTACTTCGAACCAGTCTGTTGTTCCATGTCCAGTTCGAAATGTTGTTTCCTGACTTGCATATAGGTTTCTCAAGAGGCAGGTCAGGTGGTCAGGTATACTCGTCTCTTTCAGAATTTTTCAAAGTTTACTGTGATCCACACAGTCAAAGGCTTTGGCATAGTCAATAAAGGAGAAATAGATGTTTTCCTGGAACTCTCTTGCTTTTTCGATGATGCAGTGGATATTGGCAATTTAATCTCTGGTTCCTCTGTCTTTTCTAAAACCAGTTTGAACATCTGAAAGTTCAGGGTTCACATATTGCTGAAGCCTGGCTTGGAGAATTTTGAGCATTACTTTACTAGCATGTGAGATGAGTGTAATTGTGCGGTAGTTTGAGCATTCTTTGGCATTGCCTTTCTTTGGGATTGGAATGAAAACTGACCATTTCCAGTCCTATGACCACTGCTGAGTTTTCCAAACTTGCTGGCATATTGAGTGCAGCACTTTCACAGCATCATCTTTCAGGATTTGAAATAGCTCAACTGGAATTTCATCACCTTCACCTGCTTTGTTCATAGTGATGCTTTCTAACGCCCACTTCACTTCATATTCCAGGATGTCTGGCTTTAGGTGAGTGATCACACCATCATGATTATCTAGGTCATGAAGATCTTTTTTGTACAGTTTTTCTGTGTGAAAATTCTGCCACCTCTTCTTAATATCGTCTGCTTCTGTTAGGTCCATAACATTTCTGTCCTTTATTGAGCCCATCTTTGCATGAAATGTTCCCTTAATATCTCTAATTTTCTTGAAGAGATCTCTAGTCTTTCCCATTCTCTTGTTTTCCTCTGTTTCTTTGCACTGATCCCTGAGGAAGGCTTTCGTATCTCTCCTTGCTAATCTTTAGAACTCTGCATTCAGATGCTTACATCTTTCCTTTTCTCCTTTGCTTTTCACTTCTCTTCTTTTTATAGCTATTTGTAAGGCCTCCCCAGACAGCCGTTTTGCCTTTCTTTTCCATGGGGATGGTCTTGCTCCTTATTTCCTGTACAGTGTCATGAATCCCGTCCATAGTTCATCAGACACTCTATCTATCAGATCAAGTCCCTTAAATCGATTGCTCACTTCCCCTGTATAATCACAAGATATTTCATTTAGATTACTTGAATGGTCTAGTGATTTTCCCTACTTTCTTCAATTTAAGTCTGAATTTGGCAATAAGGAGTTTATGATCTGAGCCACTGTCAGCTCCCAGTCTTGTTTTTGCTGACTGTATAGAGCTTCTCCATCTTTGGCTGCAAAGAATATATGCAATCTGATTTTGGTGTTGACCATCTGGTGATGTCCATGTGTAGAGTTTTCTCTTGTGTTGTTGGAAGAGGGTGTTTGCTATGACCAGTGCATTCTCTAGGGAAAACTCTGTTAGCCTTTGCCCTACTTCATTTCATACTCTAAGGCCAAATTTGCCTGTTACCTGAGGTGTTTCTTGACTTCCTACTTTTGCATTCCAGTCCGCTATAATGAAAAAGACATCTTTTTTGGGTGTTCTATAAAATCTTGTAAGTCTTCATAGAACCATTCAAATTCAGCTTCTTCAGCATCACTGGTTGGGGCATAGGCTTGGATTACTGTGATATTGAATGGGTTGCCTTGGAAATGAACAGAGATCATTCTGTCATTTTTGCGATTGCATCCAAGTACTACATTTCAGACTCTTTTGTTGACCATAATGGCTAATCCATTTCTTCTAAGGGATTCCTGCCCACAGTAGTAGATATAATGGTCATCTGAGTTAAATTCACCCATTCCAGTCCATTTTAGTTTGCTGATTCCTAGAATGTCGACGTTCACTCTTGCCACCTCCTGTTTGACCACTTCCAATTTGCCTTGATTCATGGAACTGACATTCCAGTTTCCTATGCAATATTGCTCTTTACATCATCGGACCTTGTTTCTATCACCAGTCACATCCACAACTGGGTATTGTTTTTGCTGTGGCTCCATCCCTTCATTCTTTCTGGAGTTATTTCTCCACTGATCTCCAGTAGCATATTGGGCACCTACTGACCTGGGGATTTCCTCTTTCAATATCCTATCATTTTGCCTTTTCATACTGTTTATGGGGTTGTCAAGGCAAGAATATTGAAGTGGTTTGCCATTTCCTTCTCCAGTGGACCACATTCTGTCAGATTTCTCCACCATGACCCACCTGTTAATTAGATCCCCCAAATTTATTTGTCTTCTAATCAGAAGTGTGTAAATTTTGACTAATATCTCATTTGCCCAACCCCCAGCACCTGGTAACCATCATTTTACTCTCTTGTCCCTGCAAATTTATCTTTTTAAACATGTTATTCAAAGGTGGTATCATGCTATTTTTCTTAAGTTTCATTCATGCTCTTTCAAAAGATAAAATTTCCATGTTTCTCATGGTTGAATGTTTCATTTTATATAATTCTATGTAAATATAAATTTATCTATATCTCACATCTTTATCCATTCACTTGTTGATAGTCACTTAGGTTTTTTCCGTATGTTGGCTATCAGGGAATACTGGAGCAATAAACACAGAGGTGCAGATAGCTCTCTGAGATACTCTTTTCAATTCCTTTGTATATGTACCCAAAAGTGGAATTACTGCATCATATGGTAGCTCTATTTTTAGTGTTTGGAGAAACATCTACTGTTTTCCATGGTGGCTATACCAATGAACATCCCCAACAACTAAAATTTGTATGGAACCACAGAAGACCTTGGGAAAAAAGAATAAAATTGGAAGTACCACATTTACTGATTTCTAACTATACTACAAATTTATACTAATCAAAAGAGTATGGGACTGGCATAGAAACAGACACAGTGATCAATGGAACAGAATAGGGAGCTCATATATAATTCCCCACATATGCAATTAACATATTTGACGATGGACTAAGAATATCCCAAGGAAAGGACAGCCTTATCAATATACGATATTAGGAAAACTGGGTAATCACATGCAGAAAAATTATATTGAAGCCTTACCTTACGCCAGTCACAAAAATTAACACAAAGTGGATTAAAGTCTTAAAAATAAAATGTGAAACTGTAAAACTCCCAGAAGAAACCTAGAGAAAAATCTTGACATTGGTCTTGGCAATGATTTTTGAATATGAAACTAGAAGCACAAGCAAAAGATGCACGCTCATTAAGTGGGAAAAATCAAGTTTAAATACTTCTATAGAGCAAAAGAAACAATCAACAAAGTGAAAACTATAGACAAGCAGAAGTGTTTGTAAAGTGTATGTTTTGATAAAGGGCTAATATCCAAAATATATAAAGAACTCATACAAATAAACAAAAAAACTCAGTCTGATAAATAAAAAATAGGCAGAGGAACTGATTAAACATTTTTTCAAAGTAGACATACAAATGACCAAGAAGCCCATGAAAAGATGCTCAGCCTCATTAGTCACTGTGAAAATGCAAATCAAAACAACAATGAGATGTTGTTAGCTCACACTTGATAAAGTGGCTATCATCCAAAAAAAAAAAAAAAAAGAGAGAGAGAGAGAGATAACAGGTGTCAGCAAAGACGTGGTGAAAAGAGATTTTTCAAAAAGAATTTGAGAAAATGTTCAAGTGGCATACTCTCAGGTAGGTAACCCTGATTGTAGGAAAAGATGTCCAAATAAGCAGACCTGAAGGAACAGGACACACCTAGTCTGAGAAGTAAACCTAGAGGCCAATTTGATCATTGAATTGATATAATTTAGGGTGTTAATGGCACCCCACTACAGTACTCTTGCCTGGAAAATCTCATGGATGGAGGAGCCTGGTGGGCTGCAGTCCATGGGGTCACTAAGGGTCGGACAGAACTGAGCGACTTTACTTTCACTTTTCACTTTCATGCATTGGAGAAGGAAATGGCAACCCACTCCAGTGTTCTTGCCTGGAGAATCCCAGGGGTGGGGAAGCCTGGTGGGCTGCCATCTATGGGGTCGCACAGAGTCGGACACGACTGAAATGACTTAGCAGCAGCAAACATGAATAAGGGACTGGATTTATTTTACTTTGTTTCAGGAGGTAATACTAATAGATAAATCATTAGTATCAATATATAATTTATATTAATTTATTCCTCACATTTAAGAGGAATAAGGGGATAGCCTATTATATAAGATCTAATTAGATCTATGGACAGCAATGACTTAGCAGCAGCAAACATGAATAAGGGACTGGATTTATTTTACTTTGTTTCAGGAGGTAATACTAATAGATAAATCATTAGTATCAATATATAATTTATATTAATTTATTCCTCACATTTAAGAGGAATAAGGGGATAGCCTATTATATAAGATCTAATTAGATCTATGGACAGCCTAGGAAATAAGTAGACAGCAAACCAAATGAGAAAATGTATCAGGGTGGTATAAGGGCTTAAAGACATAAGAAAATACTTGTATTAGTTATTAACTTGAGTCAATTAATCAATATTTCAGGAAATAAGTGTCAATAATACAAGAGGACATGACATTTCTCTTTTGCCTTAGGCTTGCTCCTTTCTCCTAATTCCTTTATAATAAATGAGATTTAAGACCTAGTAAAAAACAATGGGAAATAGATAGGGAAACAGTGTTAGACTTTATTTTTCTTGGTTCCAAATTCACTGCAGATGGTGACTGCAGCCATGAAATTAAAAGATGCTTACTCCTTGGAAGAAAAGTTATGACCAACCTAGATAGCATATTCAAAAGCAGAGACATTACTTTGCCGACTAAGGTCCTTCTCGTCAAGGCTATGGTTTTTCCTGTGGTCATGTATGGATGTGAGAGTTGGACTGTGAAGAAGGCTGAGTGCTGAAGAATTGATGCCTTTGAACTGTGGTGTTGCAGAAGACTCTTGAGAGTCCCTTGGACTGCAAGGAGATCCAACCAGTCCGTTCTGAAGGAGATCAGCCCTGGGATTTCTTTGGAAGGAATGATGCTAAAGCTGAAACTCCAGTACTTTGGCCACCTCATGTGAAGAGTTGACTCATTGGAAAAGACACTGATGCTGGGAGTGATTGGGGGCAGAAGGAGAAGGGGACGACCAAGGATGAGATGGCTGGATGGCATCACTGACTCGATGGGGGTGAATCTGAGTGAACTCCGGGAGTTGGTGATGGACAAGGAGGCCTGGCGTGCTGCGATTCATGGGGTCACGAAGAGTCAGACACGACTGAGTGACTGAACTGAACTGAACTGAAAGAACAATGGAGAACTTGTTCTCTCAGTGGAGAACAAGTGAGTCCTACTAGAAGCAAGGTGTATGGCCAATCAGTTGCTTATCTTCCTTAACTTTGCTCAGAAACACTTTTCACATATTAAGCCATATTTTCTAGATTCTGAGATTTTCTTCTCACCTCTACAGGGAATGCAACTGTCAGTGGTCCTGAATATGATCTATTCAAGGTAAATTTTTTAAAGTATTGGAGCTGAAATTAATCCTGGCCAAAGAGGGGAGAATGCCTTAATTAACCTTGTCTTCCACACGTACACAAACATTAGTGTTTTTAAGTCATAGTTCATTGTTTTACTGTTGGTAATTTTTAAAAAGTAATATTGCTGTATTAAATATCTATCTTTCTACTTTAAAATAAATAATTTCTTCAGATTATATAATTCAGCATGCTTATGTACACTTGTTATCTTCTCACTGAACATCACTTGCTGCCAGTAAAAGGAACGCATTGCAAACATATAAAAATTATTCAATATAGTTATCTTTACTCATTAGTATGGGCTAAATTTGTTTTAAAATCTGATGATACTGAATATTGAAGAGAATGCATTAGAACAAAAACTGTAGTATTTTGAAAGTTTAACAAAAATAAATCACCTGTTGAGTAGACTCAGCAAAAAAGAACAGAGAAATAGAAAATGTATGAGGGGATATATATTAGGCCTTATGATATTACAAAGATACAGTGAGAAAGAGTACAAACATCTTCCAGTAACTCCAATAAATCAGATAATTTCTACTGAAACATAATTTACCAAATTTAAAAATAGAACACCTGTATAGCTATCTACATTAAAAAATGAATTCATAATAAAAATTTCCCACAAAGAAAATAACAGATTCAGGTGTTTATAAACTATATCAAAATTTTAAGGAGAAATACTGCAAATTTTATAAAAGCTCTTTCAAAAATAGAAGTATCAGAGTTTATTACAAAACAACTGTGTCCTTTTCACCCAGAAAAAAGAATACTACATATGTGAGATGATGAACATGATGTTTCTGCTTAAATGAAATGTCATCTCATAGTTTTAGAACAAGGTATTTTTCTGATATTTGTTGTAACGAGACAAATTTAAAAGTATCAACTCTAGTCTGCATTGTGTGTGTGTGTGTGCATCTGTGCTCAGTCTTTCAGTCATGTTTGACTCTTTGCAACCCTATGGACTGTTTCCCACCATGCTCCTCTGTCCATGAGATTATTCAGGCAAGGATACTGCAATGGGTTGCTATGCCCACCTCCAGGAGATCTGCTCGACCGAGAGATTGAACCTGTGTCTTCACGTCTCCTGCATTAGCAGCTGGAATCTTTACTACTGAGCCCAGTCTACATTATATATTTATTCTTTATTTTGTATTGACTGCTATTTTTTGGAGATATACCTATCTGATGGTTATCTTTGATAACTTTAAGCAGAATAAATGTGTGAAAGGAAGGGGAACTAGTAAATTGTGAATAAATCTTTCATTCTATTGTTGGTGGTTATTAGTTATTACAGAAAATGTTCAGAACTACTAATGGCCCAATATTCATTGGAAGGACTGATGCTGAACCTAAAACTCCAATACTTTGGCCACCTGATGCAAAGAATTGACTCATTTGAAAAGACCCTGATGCTGGGAAAGATTGAAGGTTGGAGGAGAAGGGGATGACAGAGGATGAGGTGGTTGGATGGCATCACCGACTCAATGGACATAAGTTTGAGTAAACTCTAGTTGGTGATGGACAGGGAGTCCTGGCATGCTGCAGTCCATGGGGTCACAAAGAGTTGGACATGACTAAGTGACTGAACTGAACTGACTAATGGCCCAGACCCTTTAGGAATGAAGATTTGGATCATATCATCAGGTAAAGAACAAGTACTTAAAAAATAAAAAAAATTAAAAAAAAAGAACAAGTACTTTACATCATAATGTTGAATATTGTTAATTTTATTTCACATAATTTAAAAATCAAACATTAAAATAAAGAGTGAAAAATGTCACTCTACATTATCTTCTGAGAAAAGTCTTAATGTGAAACTATCACAATACTGTTAATTGGCTATACTCCAATATAAATTTTTTTTTTTTTTT
>SJYX01018914.1:65629-84258 GCA_006410675.1 Oreotragus oreotragus
AACTTCCAAACTCATTCTATGAGGCCACCATCACCCTAATACCAAAACCTGACAAAGATGCCACAAAAAAAGAAAACTACAGGCCAATATCACTGATGAACATAGATGCAAAAATCCTCAACAAAATTCTAGCAATCAGAATCCAACAACACATTAAAAAGATCATACACCATGACCAAGTAGGCTTTATCCCAGGAATGCAAGGATTCTTCAATATTCGCAAATCAATCAATGTAATTCACCACATTAACAAATTGAAAAATAAATGCCATATGATTATCTCAATAGATGCAGAGAAGGCCTTTGATAAAATTCAACATCCATTTATGATAAAAACTCTCCAATATAAATTTAAAATGTTAAAAATGAGATTAATATATAAATTATAAGACTCTGAGTAAAGCTGATTTCTCTTCATAATGTAGATGGAACTCGTCCAATCAGCCAAAGGCCTTAAGAGTAAAACAACTGTGCTCTCCCCAGGGAGAGGGAATTGTGCCTTCCAGACTGCCTTTTGATTCAAGCTGCAATATCAGCTCTTGCCTGACTCTTCAGACTACTGGACACACAATATTTTATGTTTCTGGAAAACCCTGACTAAATAGAAGTAGAATAATATAAAATTTGTCCTTTTGTGTCTGCCTTAATTCTTAAGCTTAAGTTCAAGATTGTAGGGTATGTCAGAATTTCCTTCCTTCTTGAGACAGTGGTATGCTGTTACACATATAAAACATGTTTTATCTATTCATCCATCAACGAATGGAAGCAACTTGAGTTGCTTTCCCTTTTTCGGGAAAGGTAAATAAAGCTGCTATAGGGATGGGTGTACGCAGCTGTCTGAGTCCCTGATTTCAATTCTTTTGGATGTATACCCAGGTATGAAACTGCTGGATCATTCGGTAACATTCATTTTAACTTTCTGAGAAATGGTCATTTTTTTTTCAGTAAGAGCTGCACCATTTTATCTTCCTACCAACAACAATTGAGTTCCAATTTCTTCATATACTTGCCAGCATGTTATTTTTCTCTTCATTTTTTAAATAATAATCATCCTCATGTATGTGAAGTGGTATCTCTTTTGATCTGTATCCCCCTTAATTAGTGATGCTAAGCATCTCTTCATGTGCTTATTGGCCATTTATAAATTTTATTTGTAGAAATGACTATGCAAATTCTTTGCTTATATTTTTATTTATTTTTTTTTTTTAGTCATAGGAGTTCTTAATATTTTCTGGATATCAACCCTTAACAAATTATTTAGAAATACTTTTCCCCTTCATGGAGAAATTAGTTTGTGTTCTGATAACTTGACAGAGTGTCAGATAATTTTACTGACTGAAAAAAGGTGATCCTTACAGGTTTCATTGTGTATAGGTCTACTCATATAATTTTGTTGACTTGAAAAAAATGATAAAAATAGAAAACTTATTAGTGGTTCCAGAGTTTAAACAGAGAGTGAGGGTAGGTAAGAGGCGAGTGTCATTACAAGGGGCAACATGAGAGATCCTTCTGGTGATAAAATATTTTGCACACTGATTATCCCAACATCCTTTTCCTGGTTGTGATATTGCACTATAGTTTTGCAGCTTTACAAGATAATACCACTGGAGCGAACAAGGTAAAGAGTATACGCGATCACTCTGTATTATTTCTTAAAATTGCATGATGATCTATTATCTCAAATAAACAGTTTAATTTAAAGAACAATCTCATGTTTTGAGTAAGATGTCACCTATTGAAAACCATAAATCTAAAAATATTTTTTTAAACATGAAACTAAGATCAGCTGAGCATCCTCACTTGTTTTATGTAAGAAGATAAAAAATAGAAAAGCATATGGTTAAAAAAATTAAATATCTTTTTGTAGAAATGACCTATAAGGGAGAAAAAAAAATCAGAATTTCAAATTACTTACAAATGTCATTCCTTCATTTGATAACTAAAATATAAATATGTTGGTTTATTATATAAAAGTCCTAAAAATTGGAAACTTTATAAACTAGAATAAAAGTAAAATGAATAAACATGAAATCTAATTTGCTTTTTTTCCCTAAATTTTAACAGTATAAACACAAAATTATACTTAAGGCCATAAAATAATCTGGAGTTTGAAATCTACAATTACACTATAGACAAAACCAATACAATATTTTAAAGTAAAAAATTAATAATAATAAAATTAAAAAAGAAATCTACAGTTACACTTAGAAATAAAATAACCTTGAGACCATTACTTTAGAATATCTTTATATATATTTTAAATAGTGATATCAAATATCAAGTAATTGAGATAGTTCAGTTAAGTTCAGTCTCTCAGTTGTGTCCAACTCTTTGCGACCCCATGAATCGCAGCACGCCAGGCCTCCCTGTCCATCACCAACTCCCGGAGTTTACCGAAACTCATGTCCATTGAGTCGGTGATGCCATCCAGCCATCTCATCCTCTGTCGTCCCCTTCTCCTGCCCCTAATCCCTCCCAGCATCAGAGTCTTTTCCAATGAGTCAACTCTTTGTGTGAGGTGGCCAAAGTACTGGAGTTTCAGCTTTAGCATCATTCCTTGCAAAGAAATCCCAGGGCTGATCTCCTTCAGAATTGGAGAAGGAAATGGTAACCCACTCCAGTATTCTTGCCTGGAGAATCCCAGGGATGGGGGAGCCTGGTGGGCTGCCATCTATGGGGTCACACAGAGTCGGACACGACTGAAGTGACTTAGCAGCAGCAGCAGATCTCCTTCAGAACGGACTGGTTGGATCTCCTTGCAGTCCAAGGGACTCTCAAGAGTCTTCTCCAACACCATAGTTCAAAGGCATCAATTCTTCAGTGCTCAGCTGTCAGTCCAACTCTCACATCCATACGTGACTACTGGAAAAACCATAGCCTTGACTAGACAGACTTTTGTTGGCAAAGTAATGTCTCTGCTTTTGAATATGCTATCTAGGTTGGTCATAACTTTTCTTCCAAAGAGTAAGCATCTTTTAATTTCATAGATGCAATCACCATCTGCAGTGATTTTGGAGCCCCAAAAAACAAAGTCTGGCACTGTTTCCCCATCCACTTCCCATGAAGTGATGGGACCAGATGCCATGATCTTCGTTTTCTGAATGTTGAGTTTTAAACCAACTTTTTCAATCTCCTCTATCACTTTCATCAAGAGGCTTTTTAGTTCCCCTTCACTTTCTCTCATAAGGGTGGTGTCATCTGCATATCTGAGGTTATTGATATCTCTCCCAGCAATCTTGAATCCAGCTTTTTCTTCTTCCAGCTCAGCGTTTCTCATGACGTACTCAGCATATAAGTTAAATAAGCAGGGTGACAATATACAGCCTTGACGTATGCCTTTTCCTATTTAGAACCAATCTGTTCCATGTCCAGTCCTAACTGTTGCTTCCTGACCTGCATACAGGTGTCTCAAGAGGCAGGTCAGGTGGTCTGGTATTCCCATCTCTTTCAGAATTTTCCACAGTTTATTGTGATCCACACAGTAAAAGGCTTTGGCATAGTCAATAAAGCAGAAATATAGTCAATAAAGTTACAGAAATGTTTTTCTGGAACTCTCTTGCTTTTTCGATGATCCAGTGGATGTTGGCAGTTTGATCTCTGGTTCCTCTGCCTTTTCTAAAACCAGTTTGAACATCTGGAAGTTCATGGTTCACATATTGCTGAAGCCTGGCTTGAATAATTTTGAGCATTACTTTACTAGCGTATGAGATGAGTGCAATTGAGATAGTATCAATGATAGAAATGCAGGTGATATTATTTTAATTCTCTATTTTGTAAATTTGCTCTAATACTATCAGGCTATTATAATTTAAAAAAAAATTCTAGGTGTTTTCCAATCCAATACTTTATGCAAGTGAAAGTCACTCAGTCATATCTGACTCTTTTGCAACCCCTATGGATTATACAGTCCATGGAATTCTCCAGGCCAGAATACTGGAGTGGGTAGCCTTTCACTTTTCCAGGGTATCTTCCCAACCCAGAGATCAAACCCAAGTCTCCCACATTTCAGGCAGATTCTTTACCAGCTGAGCCACCAGGGAAGCCCAATATTTTATGAAGTTAAAATTAAATGAAAATTGAAAAGGGAAAATTAATAAAGTTTTACTCAGAGTACCATTTATAACACTAGCACACATTCATAAACTGTATTAATTAACTTGTGAATTTTTGTTATTTAAAGTGTATTTTCTGAATTCTAAGTATGATTTTGGTGATGCACAATATCCTGAGGGATTGAGCCATAAAAACTCAAGTTCCTATTCTCTTCTCCAGAAAAGCCCCATGCAGGATAGGAATTTAAATCCTCCACTTTCCTAATCTGTAATGCACCCTAACTGCTTAAAAATGCATCTCCTTCTCCAAAACATTAACTGAAAACAATTCTGATTAAAAACAATTACCAACAATTGAAAGTGCATTTTCTTCTACATTTTTCTTCCACAGTACTTTCTGCCTCCCTCCCTCCCTTTCTTCCTTTCCTTCTTATCTTTTCTTGTTGAATTTTGTCCCCAGAAAGCAAATGTTAAATCCAAACCACTGTACCTATTAATGTGACCTTATTTGGACATTGAGTCTTTCCAAATGTATTTAGTTAAGATGAGGGCATACTGGATTAAGGTGATCCTTAAATCTAATATGACTATGTCCTTAAATAAAGAAGCAAAGAAACACACATGAAGCAAAACCACATGACAAGGTAGGCAGAGATTAGAATGATGTGTCTACAAACTAAGGGATCTCATATCATTGGCAATTATCAGAATCCAACAAGAGACAAGGAAAAAGACTCCCTTAGACCCTTTAGAGCTCCAGTACTTTTGCCTGGAAAATGCCATGGATGGAGGAACCTGGTGGGCTATCATGGGGTATCTAAGGGTCGGACACGACTGAGTGACTTCACTTTCATTTTTCACTTTTCACTTTCATGACTTGGAGAAGGAAATGGCAAACCACTCTGGTGTTCTTGCCTGGAGAATCCCAGGGACGGGGGAGCCTAGTGGGCTGCCATCTCTGGGGTCGCACAGAGTCGGACACGACTGAAGCGACTTAGCGACAGCAGCAGCAGCAGACACTTTAGAGAGACCATGACCCCATCAACACCTTAATTTCAGCTTTAGAATCTCCTGAATTGTGAGAAAACCAGTCTGCATTGTTTTTAAGCTAGCTNGACGGGGGAGCCTAGTGGGCTGCCATCTCTGGGGTCGCACAGAGTCGGACACGACTGAAGCGACTTAGCGACAGCAGCAGCAGCAGACACTTTAGAGAGACCATGACCCCATCAACACCTTAATTTCAGCTTTAGAATCTCCTGAATTGTGAGAAAACCAGTCTGCATTGTTTTTAAGCTAGCTGATATATGGTAATTTGTTACAGTAGCCTAGGAAATTAATGCACATATTCTCTCCATCTTTCAAGTTATGTATTATCTGAAGTCCACCACAGCATAGTCAGGTCCTTGCCACCTGCACGTATATATACATTTTTACTAGTATTATGTGTAATAAAAATTCAGAGCTTAATCAGAAAAAATTAAATTGTTCTTGGGAGTCAAAAAAGATAGACAGTGAAAATGGGGACCTTAATAGCCTGCCTCCTATTATGTTGGGAACAACCAACTTGATATTCAAGGGAGAATTATAAAGTAAATCAGAAAGTATGCAGTAGTACACTGTGAAACAAACTTTCAGAAATCACTGCCAATACATATTATCTTTGAATTAACCTACAAATGTGTCACTCTTAATATGGAAAAGATACTGTACTAAATTTTCCTAATCCAGAAATGGCTTCAGATAAGGCTGAAACCTGGCCTTATTGAAGGCTGGAAAGCTTGTGAAATTGCCTTTGATTCACTCAGTTTTTAAGTAATTGCTTAGGACTAGGCAGGACTTGTGATCTGTTATCTGCACTTAGAAATGGGTAAGTAGGTTGTCACTTTTCAAAGCAGAGAAACATAAAAATTCCTGGGAGCGAAATGAATTGCCAGTCTATGTTCAATGCAGGATGCAGGATGCTTGGGGCTGGTGTATGGGGATGATCTGGAGGGATGATGTGGGGTGGGAGGTGGGAGGGGGGTTCATGTTTGGGAGTTCGTGTAAAAAAATAAATAAATACAAACAAAACAAAACAAAACAAAACAAGATCTTCTTTCTGCTAAGGTATTATTAGAAGCAATTGGCAAATTTGCGTAGACTTGAAGGTCAGAGAAAAAGGGTCTTGTGAACAGTGTACTCTGACTTATATAACAATGTCACCCAACAAATTTCTTATTTTCAAACTAGTCTTATGTCTTAGTGTTCTTCTAGGTCTATAGACATCTTTCCAGCGATCATATTAAATTTTTGAAAAACCCATGCAAATGGAAACAAAATATATATATATTTTTTAAGACATAATGTCTCCCCCAGCCGGGCTTGTATTCTATATGGTGACTCAGAAATACCAATCTTATCATACTTGCAAATTGACATGAAAAATTAAAAGTGCCAAATGAGTTCTGACTTTAGAGGGATCAATTCTAGCTGTCAAAGAAATTCTACAGAAGAAGATGAGAATTCATCTGCTCCTAGCTGGTTTAAGAGGAACTTTACAGACAGGAGTGATAGAAATTTGCATGAAGAAATTCACAGGGTGAAAAATATATGTCAGAGAAAAGAAGTAGATCAGTGGGAATGGAATGAAAGGTCCATACATTTTCTGTCTCATCATTGTTGCCCAGTCTTTTAGTTGACTAACAACTGATGGCTCCTATATGCTTCACTAAGTATTAATAAAAACAAAATGCATTCAAATGTTTTATTAGTATAGGATCAAGATTTGTTTATTTAAATGTCTGAAATATCGATTTAAGTAAATGTTTAACTTAAATGCCTATTCCGCAGTTACCTTTTCTTTCATAGAAATAACATATATCTTCTTAAAACTACATAATTCTCTATCAGTAAAAATATACTGTGCTAGCATGCCAAGCCATTTCAGTCAAGTTGGACTCTCTGTGACCCTAAGGACTGTAGCCCACCAGTCCTTGGAATTCTCTAGGTAAGTATACTTGAACAGGTTGCCATGCCTTCCTCCAAGGGATCTTCCTGACCCAGAGATTGAACTTGTGTCTCTTATGTCTCTTACACTGGAAAAGTGAATTATTTACCACTAAGCCACCAAGGAAGCCTTTATGCCAATATACTGTAACACTAAAATTGATATTTTTTTCCTCAGAAAACATTTAAAAATATCCTCAGTGTATATATGATGTGTAATATTTTATATATCAATATAAATGTTGCTATAATATATAATATTATATATAAATATATTTAGTCTGTTTTAATGTATTATTTAAAGTAAACCAGTATATCATAGAAAACATCTTGTTACGTTAGGTAACAAGGGCATTTACTGTTAAGATATTGGGGAATCACAATACTGCACAATCAGGGCTAAGGGAAAGACAAGTAGCAGTCCAAATAGAAACTGAATGTAAACCAAAATGAAGCAGGAAGATGGCCAGCATACTATAGCTATAGCTGTTGATGTCATGAGCCCTACTGTACCTATTTGTTGTTTCATATGCTAGAGCCCTTAAAAATTGTGAAGGAAACATGCAATTGGCTGAACCCAAATCACATGACTATTAGTTGTTTCTACCTAGGTGGGAAAAGGTAGCATAAAATATTTCCCAAGAATATATCAACAAGGAATTTTCTATAAAATAGATCTTTATTTAATTGGAAGAACATTTAAATGCCTGGCAGTCAAACATATTTTTTTTAATTATGATGACTAAAAAATTGGTAAAAATGTATATAATTTAGTCAGTTGGTCAATAATATTAAGCACTAATCAGATATTCAGTGCTGTGTTGTACTCTAGAGGCCATATCAGCAATATAAAATTCTGGCTCTTTCCTAAGCAACCTTACAATCTTATTGACTATAAAAGAGTGACATTAGTTCTCTACCTATCTATCTAAATATATATCATCTATTATTATCATCTCTATCCATTATCTATATAAAGAAAACAATAGGAATGGTCCAGATTGACACATATACACAATAAGATCTAAATGTACTGTGAGACTTGTTTTAAACAATCTTTGTTTTCTTAAATTATCAAGACACCTAGATAATGAAATATAAATATGTCATCATAGAATATAATCCCTGAAATGATTGAGTTTCTTTGTACTTCCACTTTCAAAACACTCCTCTTTTTTTACACTAAACCATATCCACTCTATCCACCATGTCAATGTTCAAATAGGTAAATCTTGCTTCCAACCTGCCTAAAATAATAACTTCCTCTTACCCCTCATGTGTATGCCTCCTTCTAAACACTTAGGATTTTCTTTTCACCCCTTTATCATTGAATTGCTAGAAGTAGAATTCATTATTTTCTGGTTAGTTCTTTTCACAACATAAAATTATTTTGTTTCTGTACTTCCTTGTTTATACCCTGACTCTTGATAATAAGATGAGTGTTGTAGCTTCTGTTGGTCCTGTCTTAGATGGCACCTGATACACAACATATACTCATAAATTATTTGTTGATTAGATGAATGTATGATGCTTCACAGTTTTTAGCAATCATGAGACTGGATCAGTTGCCTGAAACTTAAAAAGTTTAAAACCTTTCTTTCATTTCAGAAATGGCGAGAATTATGATACATTTTCTAGAGCTTTTATAGAGGATCAGGGTGTTTCACATTTATTAAAGAGCATGATATGCCCTAGGATGAAACTTCATGTTGTTTTGTACAAATTTAAAAAGTATAAAATGCTAATACTGAAAATAAATTTGTGTACGGTTATTTCCCACAAATCAGTGGAGAAACTTAAAAAAAAAATGACTGAATTAATCCTCTTATTTATGACAGCTGTAACAATGTCAATACAGTGGGACAGAGGCAGCTGAATGAGGATCTCAATGGCCAAATATTTGATCTGCTCTGTGATTCAAGATGTGATAATTCTTTGGCCACAGTACACGGTAGCTTGAGGCTTTCATTTTCTGAATGGGTAAAGTGGAGAGTATGGATGATCTCTATATCAAATTCCTAAATACTAATCCGAATGATGCTTCTCCCGTCAATCTTTATTCCAGCTTATGATTCATCCTGCACACTGTTTCTCATGATGTACTCTGCATGTAAGTTAAATAAGCCCGGTGACAATACACAGCCTTGAGGTACTCTTTTTCCTATTTGGAACCAGTTGGTTGTTCCATGTCCAGTTCTAACTGTTGCTTTCTGACCTGCATACAGATTTCTCAAGAGGTAGGTCTTTGAACTGGTATTCCCATCTCTTGAATTTTCCACAGTATATTGTGATCCACACAGTCAAAGGCTTTGACAGTCAATAAAGCAGAAATAGATGTTTTTCTGGAACGCTCTTGCTTTTGTGATGATCCAGGGGATGTTGGCAATTTGATCTCTGGTTCCTCTGCCTTTCCTAAAACCAGCTTGAACATCTGGAAGTTCACGGTTCACATATTGCTGAAGCCTGGCTTGGATAATTTTGAGCATTACTTTACTAGCGTGTGAGATGAGTGAAATTGTGTGGTAGTTTGAGCATTCTTTGGCCTTGCCCTTCTTTGGGATTGGAATGAAAACTGACCTTTTCTAGTCCTGTGGCCACTTCCGAGTTTTCCAAATGTGCTGACATATGAGTGCAGGACTTTCATAGCATCATCTTTTAGAATTTTAAATAGCTCAACAAGTTTTCCATCACCTCCATAGGTTTTGTTCATAGTGATGCTTTCTAAGGCCCACTTGACTTCGCATTCCAAGATGTCTGGCTCTAGGTGAGTGATCACACCATTATGATTACATGGGTCATGAATATTTTTTTTTGTAAAGTTCTTCTGTGTATTCTTGCCACCTCTTCTTAATATGGTCTGCTTCTGTTAGGTCCATACCATTTCTGTCCTTTACTGAGCCCATCTTTACATGAAATGTTCCCTTGGTATCTCTAATTTTCTTGAAGAGATCTCTAGTCTTTCCTATTCTATTATTTTCCCCTATTTCTTTGCACTGAGGAAGGCTTTCTTATCTCTCCTTGATCTTCTTTGGAACTCTGCATTCAAATGGGTACAGCTTTCCTTTTCTCCCTTGTTCTTCACTTCTTTTCTTTTCACAGCTATTTGTAAGGCCTCCTCAGACAGCCATTTTGCTTTTTTGCATTTCTTTTTCTTGGGTATGGTCCTGCTCCCTGACTCCTGTACAATGTCATGAACCTCCATCCATAGTTCATCAGGCACTCTGTCTATCAGATCTAGTCCCTTAAATCTATTTCTCACTTCCACTGTATAATCGTAAGGGATTTGATTTAGATCATACCTGAATGGTCTAGTGGTTTTCCCTAATTTCTTTAATTTCAGTCTGAACTTTGCAATAAAAAGTTCATGATCTGAGCCACAGTCAGCTCCCTGTCTTGTTTTTGCTGACTGTATAGAGCTTTTCCCTTTATGACAGAAAGTGAAGAAGAACTAAAGAGCCTGTTGATGAAAGTGAAAGAGGAGAGTAAAAAAGTTGGCTTAAAGCTCAACATTCAGAAAACTAAGATCATGGCATCCAGTCCCATCACTTCATGGCAAATAGATGGGGAAACTGGCTGACTTTATTTTTTGGGCTCCAAAATCACTGCAGATCGTGATGTGACTGCAGCCATGAAAATAAAAGATGCTTACTCTTTGGAAGGAAAGTTATGACCAACCTAGACAGCATATTAAAAGGCAGAGAATTACTTGGTCAACAAATGTCCATGTAGTCAAGGCTATGGTTTTTCCAGTAGTCATGTATGGATGTGAGAGTTGGACTATTAAGAAAGCTGAGTGCCACAGAATTGATGCTTTTGAACTGTGGTGTTGGAGAAAACTCTTGAGAGTCCCTTGGACTGCAAGGAGATCCAACCAGTCCCTCCTAAAGGAAATCAGTCCTGAGAGTTCATTGGAAGGACTCCTGCTGAAGATGAAGCTCCAATACTTTGGCCACCTGATGTGAAGAGCTGACTCACTGGAAAAGACCCTGATACTGGAAAGGTTGAAAGTGAGAGGAGAAGGGGACGACAGAGGATGAGATGGTTGGATGACATTACTGACTCAATGGACATGAGTTTGTGTTAACTCCGGGAGTTGATGATGAATATGGAGGCCTGGCATACTGCATTCCATGTGATTGCAAAGAGTCAGACATGATTGAGCCCTGAACTGAACTGAACTGAACCCAAATGAATGTGAGAAGGTCTCCAGTAATGTTAACACCTTGGGAAAAAAACAGAACAACCAAAGCAATGAGTAATGGGTAAATGCTTTTATTCATGTGGACTATGGTTTAAAAGACTTTTACAAGGTGAGAAAATATAGTGAAACTTCAGAGGTAACTGAAAAATCCTACTCTCAATTATTGAATGTTGAAAAAAAAATCCATGAACACTAGCTATAGAAAATTGCTAGAAGGAAGAAGGACAGCCTGGTAAATATTCAGTGCTATAGGATAGGTACTTGAGAATGTGGAAAAATTTCATGAGAAATCAGACAAGTTAATGGTGTAATTCCATTAAATTGGAGCTGTTGCCTATTTGCAATTAATTATTCAATTAATCATTGAAAATTAGAGCCATAGCACTAAAGAATTTAAGAAACATTAACTGCCTTTTTTATTCCCATGAATCATATAAGCAATAAAAGATTTCTCATATTTGAAAACATGCTTCTCGCTATTAAGTACTACCCTAGAACCTTGGAAAATGAAACTTAAAAACACCGGAAATGAAGAAAAACTCTCCTTCCCTTGCTCTATTGTAGCAGTTTAATACCTTTACCAACACAGTAGAGATTATTACTGGAGAGATATTAAATATGAAGTGGTAAGCTTTGTTTTCTGTATAGAGCTTCTCCATCTTTGGCTGCAAAGAATATAATCAATCTGATTTCAGTGTTGACCATCTGGTGATGTCCATGTGTAGAGTCTTCCCTTGTGTTGTTGGAAGAGGGTGTTTGCTATGACCAGTGCATTTTCTTGGAAAAACTCTATTAGTCTTTGCCCTGCTTCATTCCACATTCCAAGGCCAAATTTGCCTGTTACGCCAGGTGTTTCTTGACTTCCTACTATAGCATTCCAGTCCCCTAGAATGAAAAGGACATCTTTTTAGGGTGTTAGTTATAAAAGGTCTTGTAGGTCTTCATAAAACCATTCAAATTCAGCTTCTTCAGCATTACTGGTTGGGGCATAGACTTGGATAACTGTGATATTGAATGGTTTGCCTCGGAAACGAACAGAGATCATTCTGTTCTTTTGGAGACTGCATCCAAGTACTGCATTTCAGACACTTTTGTTGACCATGATGGCTACTCCATTTCTTCTGAGGGATTCCTGCCCGCAGTAGTAGATATAATGGTCATCTGAGTTAAATTCACCCATTNGTTTCTTCACAGGATGTTTTCATTTTAGTATTCATACATAAGGTGCAAAAAGGCAAATGAAAGTCAGTTAAAAGAGTCTGTAGCATAATAAATGCCAGTTTACAGTAACTGTCAAGAGACTTCTATACCGAAGCCGAAAAGTTGCTACAGGACAGGTGAGAACTGACATGATTCTTCCATAGACTCAGACTTCATTTAGTAATACTGTCATAAGATCCAAAAAGAAACCTTAAATGGTCCTTTCAAAGATGCATAATTTTCCGAACAGTTTTCCTCTGGACGCACAGCCTGTTCATTCCTTCAATCCTTTTTTAGTCGTTTAGCTTTTGCAACATTTTCTTGACGTTTTTGTTTCTTTTTCTCCTTTTCCCTGGCCTCAATCATCTTGGCCAATTTCCAAGACTACACAGCACTTGCTAGAAACAAGGGAGTCAGAGCCAGAATAACTGTTGTAAGGACGCCATATGGGTCCTTGGCAGCCCATTCCACAGCATACTCAGCCCAGGCCTTCAAATCAGACATGTGCGTGGAGGCCTTATGCTTGAGTAGGGATCTCTAATTTTGTCCTGGGATTATCAGCCAGTCACAATTTCAGATGACCTTTGGTTGCTGTCTTCTTCTTTAACTCTACCAATACACTTCTGAGAGAAGCCTTAAATTCTATATACTCCAGGCTGGAAGCAGGAAGCCTATTTAGTCTTAATATCTTAAGATAAAGTTACACTTTTACATAGCAAGGACACAGTGATTTATAACAAAGTACAGTGATCTATAACATAACAAAAGAGAAAATTCATTAACTCAAAAAATCTAGTGTTGCTAATATCAAAAACTACTATATTTCCTTTTCTATATTCCAAATACATTAATATATTCCCAGGTACCTAAGGATATGGAGGCCTGGCGGCAATCATTGACTCAATGAGAAAAGCCCTGTGCTAATTAAGATTTTCAAAATACTCCAAACTCCCTGTGCTGTTTATGGTTGAGAGGTAGTAAACAATCTTGTGAGTAGTGGCAGGAGTGTGGATAATCCTGTCACACAAGCTAGTCTGCCAGCAGAGAGGTTTGACCTGAGACACCCTTGTCACGCCCAGGAATTTTTATTGACTGGAGCTGCAAGTTTACTCCTTCTCCGAGAGAACCGGTGGGGAACAGCCCCCCATAAAGTCAGAGGTATAGCTGAAAGCATGAAACAGTGAAGTAGGTAGACTCTGGTTTTGGGGGTAGATGCTCAGGAACAGGGGGTTTCCTGAGGCTCAATCCCACCTTTACGTATGCTGAAGCCTCCTTCCTCATGACCTTTGCCATGGGCGGAGTTATGCAATGTTTTGTTATGTATGCAAGGCAAAATGTTGGCCGTGTTTTATGTTTCTTTGGGGTGCACTTTATATATACCACTGCATTTGCCATATTGTAGCTAACCAACTGAAAGTGGGTTAGACTGATGTTTTAGATTAGTCCATCTGTGAAAGAGACCACTGGAAAAAAATCAGCAGACTATAAGGATAATAGCAAGGAGATTGGTTTGAATGTCTGAGTTATTAAACTGACAGATTTGTAAGGAGTGGGTAGAGAATACATTGAGTAAAGGAAGGCCCTAAAGAGACAGTGGTGGTTTTCAAAAACATGAGGTGTAAAACCCACGTTTGAATAGCAGTCTATACAAAAGATCAGTGGTTTGCAGATGACGGTGTAAGGGGAACATACCAAGTGGTGTCCCATCTCCCTGTCCTCACCCAATTGTACAGCTGAGGATGGAGAGACTAGGAAGTGCCAGGGCTCCAGGAAATACTCAGACTCCTGGTGTAAACATAGCAAGGTGTGAAGCTTGGCATCAAGAGCACTTAGGCTCAAAGCCAGACTTTTCCATCGTATTATTTGATCTTGGGCAATATACTTAGTTTCACTGAGCTTTACTTTTAATTTTTTCTTAAATTTCTAAATGGGAATAATGATACCTGGCTTATGGTGTAGTTTTGGTACTTACTAATGTGTAAGATTAGCATTCACTAAGCTGGCCATTAATGGTGACTCACACTAAGTGGTTTACATTAGAAATAATATTCTTTCATAAATTCTGATAGTTCAATTAGAATGATCTTACTGTGTTCCTAGGGAAAATCTCCTTGTTCATTTCAACAACAGTTTCCTTGTTCTTGCTGCCCAGGAGAAATGATGATCAAGTGGATCAGAGCTCCTCACAGAAATTCTTGATTTTTTTGATGAATTGTTTCAACATTTAATATGGTATTTGGAGACTTCACTTTCTGATAGGAAGAATTTAGCTTATGATTTTTCTGAATTAACCCATATGGACTTACATAATTTTTTTCCCTAGAGCTTTTTATTCTTTCTCACATAAGGCTGGATTCAGCCTTATGCCCAGATACAGGGTATAAAGAAGGTATGCAGTCTCTTAGAGGCTGATCTATCCTATACTTCATGTCTCCATTTTTAATTAAAAGATAAAGCTGAGCTAGTGGCTCAGACAGTAAAAAACCTGCCTGCAATGAGGGCATCCTGGGTTTGATCTCGGGGTTGGGAAGATGCCCTGGAGGAGGGCATGGCAACCCACTCCAGTATTCTTGCCAGGAGAATCCCCTTGGACAGGGGAGTCTGGCGGACTGCAGTCTACAAAGTTGCAAAGAGTCGGACACAACTGAGCAACTAAGGACAGTACGGAATATTATTAATTAAAAAGAGAGGAAGCAATAAAAGCAACAGCTACAGTTAAGAGTACATCATGAGAAACGCTGGACTGGAAGAAACACAAGCTGGAATCAAGATTGCTGGGAGAAATATCAATAACCTCAGATATGCAGATGACACCACCCTTATGGCAGAAAGTGAAGAGGAGCTAAAAAGCCTCTTGATGAAAGTGAAAGAGGAGAGTGAAAAAGTTGGCTTAAGCTCAACATTCAGAAAATGAAGATCATGGCATCCGGTCCCATCACTTCATGGGAAATAGATGGGGAAACAGTGGAAACAGTGTCAGACTTTATTTTGGGGGGCTCCAAAATCACTGCAGATGGTGACTGCAGCCATGAAATTAGAAGATGCTTACTCCTTGGAAGAAAAGTTATGACCAACCTAGATAGTATATTCAAAAGCAGAGACATTACTTTGTCGACTAAGGACCGTCTAGTCAAGGCTGTGGTTTTTCCTGTGGTCATGTATGGATGTGAGAGTTGGACTGTGAAGAAGGTTGAGCGCCGAAGAATCGATGCTTTTGAACTGTAGTGTTGGAGAAGACTCTTGAGAGTCCCTTGGACTTCAAGGAGATCCAACAAGTCCATTCTGAAGGAGATCAACCCTGGGATTTCTTTGGAAAGGATGATGCTAAAGCTGAAACTCCAGTACTTTGGCCACCTCATGAGAAGAGTTGACTCACTGGAAAAGACTCTGATGCTGGGAGGGATTGGGGGCAGGAGGAGAAGGGGACGACTGAGGATGAGATGGCTGGATGGCATCACGGACTCGATGGACGTGAGTCTGAGTGAAGTCCGGGAGTTGGTGATGAACAGAGAAGCCTGGCGTGCTGCGATTCATGGGGTCGCAAAGAGTCGGACACGACTGAGTGACTGAACTGAAATGAACTGAACTGAAGCTTTGTTTATCTTCTTCTGCAAGGAAATCACACTAAGTCAAGGTGCTTAAAACAACAGCTTATCTTTCATCTTTCTATGAGTAATCTCGACTATGTGGTTCTCCTTTGAATTACATCAAATCGCTGCGGTCATGCAGTGGTCATCTGACAGGTTCTCAGAAGCAGACAGTAAAGGAAACTTACTAATATGGTGGCAGTTGATGTTTATTATTGTTTGGAAACATTTGTAGTGCTGCTTGCCAGAGCACTTATATAACCTCTGCATGGGATTTTGTCTATTGTCAATATGGCAGCTGTTCTAAAAGGGGCTGTCATAAAGTGAGTATTCCAAGGAACACATACCTGCCATTCTCTTAAGAACTGGGCACAGATACATATACATGTGTATGTTAGATGCTTAGTCATGTCCAACTCTTTGCAACCCCATAGACTGCAACCCACCAGCTCCCTCCATCCATGGGATCCTCCAGGCAAGAACAATGGAGTGTGTTGCCATTTCCTTCTCCAAAAGGAATTATAGAAAGAAAGAAAACAATGTTGCTCTGTCGTGTCCAACTCTTTGCAACCCCATGGACTGTAGCCTACCAGGCTCCTCCATCCATAGAATTTTCCACACAAGGGTACTGGAGTGGGTTTCCATTTCATTCTCCATACATATACGTGGTTACCTCTTAATATTCTGTTGCACTGAGCAGTCAGTAAATTTTCCTGATTTCAAAGTGAAGTGGTATAATTTCTATTTCTCAATACAAGAAATGTCAAAGAATTTTTGGTCATTTTCCATAATAATTAACATTGTGTAGTAACTTTTGGGAATCACTGAATTAAAATAAGCAATTAAAAGCCAAAATCTTCCTGACTTGGGATGATTTACTTCTCTTCAGTCACACAGACAAAAATAACATCGGTGTCAACGACATGTCACATATCCATTTTCAAAGCTTCCTCTGTGATGGAATAAATCAACTACATTAGTGTGTCCAACTCAATGCACTCCTTGTACCAATGCTGAAATTTATGCTCACACATAACAAAGAAAAATCTATTGATACTGATTGCAGAATATTGTAAAAAGTAAAGTAATACCCAAATCATCCTGACTTGCCTTTCTAAAATCGGATTTTTAGGAATCAGCAATATGTTTTTCCCTCTATGTATAACAAATAAACTTCAGTATGAGAAAACATCATTTTCTGTATAGTCTATGACATCTGATTTCAGTGACTCCACAGGACTTACAAAATGAAAACCATGTCTGGGAACTAAACTTACTGAAATGTATTCTTGAGCTTCAACTCAAGAAGTGGAATTAGAATGTACCCAGGAATGAGAGTTCATCATTCAACTACATTCCTGTGTTCTCTGAGAAAGATCTTTATGGGGGCTTTCAAGTAATACATATTAATATATATACAGGATGAAGAAGACACTGTTTTTGTCTAGGAAACTCTACCAAAGGTACACTACAAGGCATTTCTAGAATCAATTTATACAACTTTCATTTATCTACATAAATGATATCAGTGAACTTTGGAAACCTGGAAGAGCATGAGTCAGAAAAATACTGACACTAATGGATCATATTTTGAGACATATTTATTGTTGTTTGTTTCATTGGATTGTTTTTAGAGTATATGAACTATTTTGAACTTCAAAATGAGTCCAGCTATTTTCAGAACTTGGAGGGCATGGAACAATATAGGAAATGACTGAAGGATAAAGTATTAAGTACAAAATAATTCAAAGATGATATTAAAAGATGATCACTTATTGGGAAATTTTAGAGGTTATGAAAATAAGATTAGATTCTTAATTACACTAAGGTGATAAAAATAATTTTGGAGAGTGATGCAGTGAATTAGAAAAGGAAAATAAAAAGCAAAATCTATAGCTATTTAGTGGCTTTCTTTGAAAACTGTGAAAATCCACATAGCTATTGAGAAACAAACACATATGTTGCCTCTCACCTGAATATAAACTTCATGGAGGCAGAATATTTTCTTCTCTTGCTCATTTTTCAATATCTAATTCTTAGAACTGTGTCTGGCATGTAGTAGGTACTCAAAAATACCTGTTGGAAAACTTTTGAATGAATCTATGAATTTGAAACAAAAAATATCTATGGCAAACCACACTCCTGCAAACAACCCATTTAACCTACTATGATTAACAGCAGTAGTATTATAGTTTCCTTTGTTGTGCAGAAGCTTTTAATTTTAATTAGATCCCATTTGCTTATTTTTGCTTTTATTTCCAGTATTCTGGGAGGTGGATCATAGAGGACCCTGCTGTGGTTTATGTCGGAGAGTGTTTTGCCTATGTTTTCCTCTAGGAGTTTTATAGTTTCTGGTCTTATGTTTAGATCTTTAATCCATTTTGAGTTTATTTTTGTGTGTGGTGTTAGAAAGTGATCTAGTTTCATTCTTTTACAAGTGGTTGACCAGTTTTCCCAGCACCACTTGTTAAAGACATTGTCTTTACTCTATTGTATATTCTTGCCTCTTTTGTCGAAGATAAGGTGTCCATAGGTGTGTGGATTTATCTCTGGGCTTTCTATTTTGTTCCATTGATCTATATTTCTGTCTTTGTGCCAGTACCA
>SJYX01018914.1:87503-98767 GCA_006410675.1 Oreotragus oreotragus
GATCTCTGGTTCCTCTGCCTGTTCTAAAACCAGCTTGAACATCAGGGAGTTCACGGTTCACATATTGCTGAAGCCTGGCTCGGAGAATTTTGAGCATTACTTTATTAGCATGTGAGATGAGTGCAATTGCGCGGTAGTTTGAGCATTCTTTGGCATTGCCTTTCTTTGGAATTGGAATGAAAACTGACCTTTTCCAGTCCTGTGGCCACTGCTGAGTTTTCCAAATTTGCTGGCGTATTGAGTGCAGCATTTTCACAGCATCATCTTTCAGGATTTGAAATAGCTCAACTGGAATTCCATCACCTCCACTAGCTTTGTTCGTAGTGATGCTTCCTAAGGCCCACTTGTCTTCACATTCCAGGATATCTGGCTCTAGATTATTGATCACACCATCATGATTATCTGGTCATGAAGATCTTTTTTGCACAGTTTTTCTGTGTATTCTTGCCACCTCTTCTTAATATCTTCTGCTTTTGTTAGGTCCAGACCATTTCTGTCCTTTATTGAGCCTATCTTTGCATGAAATATTCCCTTGGTATTTCTAATTTTTTTGAAGGGATCTCTAGTCTTTCCCATTCTGTTGTTTTCCTCTATTTCTTTGCATTGATCGCTGAAGAAGGGTTTCTTATATCTTCTTGCTATTCCCTGGAAATCTGCATTCAGGTGCTTATATCTTTCCTTTTCTCCTTTTCTTTTTGCCTGTCTTCTTTTCACAGCTATTTGTAAGGCCTCCCAATACAGCCATTTTGCTTTTTTGCATTTCCTTTCCATAGGGAAAGAGAAATATATACCAATTATTTGTTGTTCAAGGTTAGATTAGCAAACGCTGATATTAAATATATTACATCTTATTATGGAAAATATTACAAGTCCATTTGAGACTTCTCCATGGAGTATTCTCCTTTTGTCCTTTAAATAGTACTACAAGTTACACAAGCATCATTTAGATCTTGCCTTAATTAGTGTATATTCAATATAAACATTTGCTTCAAGCTGTGTCAGAGAAACATTTTTAGGTCCCAGAGGAAGATATAAAATTCTCTTATTTTTCAGTGCAGATGACTATATTCCAATTGAATGTTCCACGTCTGTCACCCGTTTTCATACCTTGTAATTTTTGAAGAGCAGTTTTGTGTGTTTTATTTTTTGTTTGTTTGTTTTTAAGGGAACAATATTGTATAAAACAAAAAAATAGCCTTTCCCTGGCCTTATATTGAGTTATAATTTATGTGCATTTGTGTACTGAACTGAGACTGCATTAATTAACATGTTCTTTTGTACTGAGCAATTCAAAGATCCGCAGGAAGCCACTTTTGAACAACATTCAGTGGCATGTAAATTTATAGGATATGGTTCAAGGTTAGATTCTACTTTGTAATAATCAGCCATTCATAAGAACCCGAGTAGTTTTTTTTTTTTTTTTCTCAGCAAAGTTTACCTGAATTTTAGAAATGAAATAAAATCATACCTCATCTCTGAGAAGACCAGAGTATTATTTTAGACTACAATGCTAGTTTCCAAGTCTCCCTGATAAAACATCATGTTAATCAAATTGAATCAAATTTTAAAAATCAGCTATGTGATTTAGAATGTTGTGATTATAAACTGTTATGGCCAATATCTTTTTCATTCATTCCCCAGCTGGCCAAAGAAAAAAAATAAAATGTCAAGTGTAAGATGCATTACAGGTAAGAAAATCCAATATTAGCTCATTTTTTTCCATTGATATCACTCATATGATGACAGTTTGCAGACTAATTGCACGCTAATTCTCTGTACTGTGTACTTTCAAGGCAGAAGGTAAATGAGAATTCAAGTGTCAGTCTGTAAATAAAAAAGAAAACTAGAGGTGGTGTCTTAGTTTCTGGGGCTGATTTAACACAATTTCATAAACTAGGTGGCTTAGGAAAAAGAAATATCTCACAGTTCTGGAGGCTAGAGGACTAAAATCAAGGTACTAGCAATGTTGATTCCATCTGAGGGCCGTGAGGGAAAATCTGTTATACGCCTCTCTCTTAGATTTTAATTGCTTCATTAATTCCCTATCTTGTGTATGGCATTCTCCCTGTGTCTTCACATTATCTTTCCTCTATGCATTTCTCTGTGTCTATATGTACCCCTTTTGCAAGGATGTAATCATATTGGATCAGTGTTCCCCCCAATGACCTACTTATAACTTGGTTACCTCTATATGGCCTAAATAATGTGACCACTAAGAAAGGTCACATTAAAAGGCATTGAAAGTTAGGACTTCAGCACCTTTTTGTGTGGCACAATTCAAATTATAATAGATGATTAAAGAGAAAAGAAAAAAGTTCTAAAATCCATTCTGTGATTATAGCATTTAACATCTTCTGGGAAAGATTAACTGACTTCATGATGTTTACAGAACAATATTTAGGAGATTTGTGTGTATTACATTACTGGAGTACTGAGGAATTTTGATAGACATCTATGAAAATTAACACTGACTTAAAATATAAAAATCATCAAATTTGCCAAAAAAAAAAAAAGAACAAAAAAAAATCATCAAAGTTCTCCCTCATCTCTCATCTGAAAGATATTAAATCCCACCATCTACCTAAAAGTGATAACTGAATGGTCACCAGAGGAAGAAAGGAACAAAAGATCTACAAAATAAATAGAAGACAATTAACAACAACAAAANATCAAATTTGCCAAAAAAAAAAAAAGAACAAAAAAAAATCATCAAAGTTCTCCCTCATCTCTCATCTGAAAGATATTAAATCCCACCATCTACCTAAAAGTGATAACTGAATGGTCACCAGAGGAAGAAAGGAACAAAAGATCTACAAAATAAATAGAAGACAATTAACAACAACAAAAATAGTAAATGCATGCCTATCAATATTTACTTTAAAGGTTAATAGATTAAACTTCCCAGTCAAAAGGCACAGAATGGCTGAACGAATTAAATAAATAAATAAAGACAACTATATGATGCTACAGAAAACTTGCTTTGGGTTTAAGGTCACAAGACTGAAAGTGAAAAGAGGAAATAACATAGATCATGCAAATGAAACCAATATATCAAAGTAGATATTAAGTAAAAAACTGTAACAAGAAACAAAGAAAGTTATTATACAATAGATGGATCCATCAAGAAGATATAGCAATTACAAATATTGAAACATCCAAAACTGAAGCGGAAACCATAAAATTCCCAGAAGAAAATATAAAAGTTCCATGACACTGATCTTAGCAATGACTTTTTGGATTTAACACCAAAAGCAAAGGCAACAAAAGTAAGCATCATAAGCATGAAGTGGTAACTCACTGTGGCTCTAATTTCCATTTTCTTGCTGATCAGAGATGCAAAGATTTTTACTATACTTCTTGCTAATTTGTACATTTTCTTTGAAAAAAGTTTATTCAGGTCTTTTGCCTATTTTGTAGTTGAGTTGTTTGTGATTTTTGCTATTCAGTTGTGTGTGTCCCTTATATATTTTGTGTATTGACTATTTCTAGGATACATGTTTGCAAAAATTTCCTCGTGTTTATTTAGGCTGCCTCTTCATTTTTTTTCATTATTTCTTTTGCTAACTAGAAGCTTTTTAATTTGGGGTAATCCCACTTGTTGATTTTTGTATTTGTTGTCTTTGTTTTGAATGTTAAATACAAACATATATTGCCAAGGCTAATGTAAAAAAGCTGTTTCCCTATACTTTTATGTTTAAATACATAGCCTGTGGTTGACTCTCAGACATCCAAAAACATCTTGTAAACAGGTGAGATGCTCATATTGGCTTTTATTTTTATTACCCAGTATTATGTAAGCAATGATGTGTGTGTTAGTTGATCAGTTGCATCTGACTGTTTGAGACCCCATGCACTGTAGACTGCCAGGCTCCTCTGTTCATGGAATTTTCCAGGGGGAATACTGGAGTGGGTTGCCATTCTCTTCTCCAGAGGATCTTCCAGACCCAGGGCTCAAACACCAGTCTCTGGCATTTTGGGCAGATTCTTTACATTCTGAGGCACCAGGGAAGCCCAAGCAATGATATCTAATAGTTAAAATTTAATAATATAAATAAATATTGATACTATAATGAGAGAGCTAATTCTTAGGTAGGTTGATAAGAAGTCCAGGGTCCCTGAGGAGGAGAAAGGGGTCTGGAGCTCTCAAGGAGGAAAAAAGACAAACTTTTTTCTCTACATTCCTTAGTCTTAGTCTTTAAGCCCAGAGCTGGTAATTATAACAAAATAACATCTTAAACTCTGTACCAATGATTATATAACAACAATGTATCTTACTCAAGGACATATTTCTCCTTAAGAACCTTCTGACTAGGTTGTGGGAGCCGGTTTGGTAAAATCTTTCTATTAGTTCTAATCCTGTTATTTTAAAATGTAAATTGTGGGAAGTCTGGTAAGATCTTTACAACCTTGAGACATTCTTTTGATTTACTTCTTTGGAAGGAATGATGCTAAAGCTGAAACTCCAATATTTTGGCCACGTCATGAGAAGAATTGATTCATTGGTCAGAAAAGATGCTTGGAATGATTTCGATTTTTTTGAATTTATCAAGGTTAGATTTATGTCCCAGGATGTGATCTATCCTGGAGAAGGTTCCGTGAGCACTTGAGAAAAAGGTGAAATTCATTGTTTTGGGGTGAAATGTCCTATAGATATCAATTAGGTCTAACTGGTCTATTGTATCATTTAAAGTTTGCGTTTCTTTGTTAATTTTCTGGTTAGTTGATCTGTCCATAGGTGTGAGTGGGGTATTAAAGTCTCCCACTATTATTGTGTTATTGTCAATTTCCCCTTTCATACTTGTTAGCATTTGTCTTACATATTGCGGTGCTCCTATGTTGGGTGCATATATATTTATAATTGTTATATCTTCTTCTTGGATTGATCCTTTGATCATTATGTAGTGGCCTTCTTTGTCTCTTTTCACAGCCTTTGCTTTAAAGTCTATTTTATCAGCTATGAGTATTGCCACTCCTGCTTTCTTTTGGTCTCTATTTGCATGATATATCTTTTTCCAGCCTTTCACTTTCAGTCTGTTTATGTCCTTTGTTTTGAGGTGGGTTTCTTGTAGACAGCATATACAAGGGTCTTGTTTTTGCATCCATTCAGCCAGTCTTTGTCTTTTGGTTGGGGCATTCAACCCATTTACGTTTAAGGTAATTATTGAGAAGTATGATCCCGTTGCCATTTACTTTATTGTTTTGGGTTCGGGTTTATACACCCTTTTCGTTTCCTGTCTAGAGAATATCCTTTAGCATTTGTTGGAGAGCTGGTTTGGTGGTGCAAAGACTCTGATGCTGGAAGGGATTGGGGGCAGGAGGAGAGGGGGACGATAGAGGATGAGATGGCTGGATGGCATCACCGACTCAATGCACGTGAGTCTGGGTGAAATCCGGGAGTTGGTGATGGACAGGGAAGCCTGTCGTGCTACGATTCATGGGGTCCCAAAGAGTCAGACGTGACTGAGTGACTGAACTGAACTGAATAAGCAATTAAAAAAGTATATAGCTCCCTTGCTGAGACTAGCAAGGGGGTCACCCTCCATCTCTCTTCTGATGTCTATCTCAGGAGCTTTCTCTGTCCCTTTTTATACTTCAATAAAACTCTGCTATACAAAACCTCTTGAGTGATTAAACCTGGTCCCTGGCTCAAAGCTAAATCTTCTTCTTTAGAGACCTTAAGCTATCAATAATCTATATTTGCAAAGATAAAGAAATGGTAGGAAATAATTGAAATTTAAAATATATTAAAATCTAAATATCTCCGGTTAAAAAGCAAACTCTCAGCTCCTCTCTGGAATATACATGTCACTCAGTAAATAAGGAAGATAAAATGTCAATGTAATTTGGCCAGTTTCAAGCAATTTAGGTGGTAGGATACTAATCAAATTATACATAGTACATGTTGTGGCAAACTATTTTGTACCTTTTCAGTACTGAAGGGGTTCACATTTTTTTGTCTTCTTTCAAGAACTTTAACTGGTTTATAGACATGGAGATAAAATAATTTTAGTTTATCTTATGAAACAAACCAGACCATAATTTTTAATGTGATTGTTGTGAGTTGCTCTGTAACTTAGGTACAAATCAAAATAATTTATATATTTTTTAATCTACACTATGTTAAATTTTAGCATGTGGAAGAAAAATATATACAGGCTAAGTTGAAAAGTGTATCCAATGAGAATCTGTTGCTGTGTCCTCAAATATGGTACTGATTTTCTTAGCCAAAATTTAATGATTTAATTTTCTCCTCAATCAGTTCAGTTCAGTTGCACAGTCGTGTCCAACTCTTCACAAGCCCATGAATTGCAGCACACCAGGGCTCCCTGTCCATCACCAATTTCAGAGTTTACTCAAACTTATGTCCATCCAGTTGGTGATGCCATCCAGCCATCTCATCCTCTCTTGTCCACTTCTCCTCTTGCTCCCAATCCCTCCCAGCATCAGAGTCTATTCCAATGAGTAAATTCTTTTCATAAGGTGGCCAAAGTATTGGAGTTTCAGCTTTAACATCAGTCCTTCCAATGAACACTCAAGATTGATCTCATTCAGCATGGACTGGTGGGAGCTCCTTGCAGTTCAAGGGACTCTCAAGAGTCTTCTCCAACATCACAGTTCAAAAGCATCAATCTTCAGCACTCAGCCTTCTTCACAGTCCAACTCACATCCATACTTGACTACCGGTAAAACCATAGGCTTGACTAGATGGACCTTAGTCGGCAAAGTAATATCTCTGCTTTTGAATATGCTATCTAAGTTGGTCATAACTTTTCTTCTAAAGAGTAAGCGTCTTTTAATTTCATGGCTGCAGTCACCATCTGCAGTGATTTTGGAGCCCAAAAAATAAAGTCTGACACTGTTTTCACTGTTTCCCCATCTATTTCACATCAAGTGATGGGACCAGATGCCATGATCTTCGTTATCTGAGTGTTGAGATTTAAGCCAACTTTTTCACTCTCCACTTTCACTTTCATCAAGAGGCTTTTTAGTTCCTCTTCACTTTCTGCCATAAGGGTGATGTCATTTGCATATCTGAGATTATTGATATTTCTCCTGGCAATCTTGATTCCAGCTTGTGTTTCTTCCAGTCAGGCATTTCTCATGATATACTTTGCATATAAGTTAAATAAGGGTGTGGTCTAGTGTTTTTTTCCCTACTTTCTTCAATTTTAGTGTGAATTTTACAATAAGGAGTTCATGAACTGAGCCACAGTCAGCACCTGGTCTTGTTTTTGCTGACTGTATAGAGCTTCTCCATCTTTGGCTGCAAAGAATAAAATCAATCTGATTTCGGTGTTGACCATCTAGTGACTTCTATATGTAGAGTCTTCTCTTGTGTTATTGGAAGAGGGTGTTTGCTATGACCAGTGCGTTCTCTTGGGAAAACCCTATTAGCCTTTGCCCTGCTTCATTCCATATTCCAAGGCCAAATTTGCCTGTTACTCCAGGTGTTTCTTGACTTCCTACTTTTGCATTCCAGTCCCAAATGAACACTCAAGATTGATCTCATTCAGCATGGACTGGTGGGAGCTCCTTGCAGTTCAAGGGACTCTCAAGAGTCTTCTCCAACATCACAGTTCAAAAGCATCAATCTTCAGCACTCAGCCTTCTTCACAGTCCAACTCACATCCATACTTGACTACCGGTAAAACCATAGGCTTGACTAGATGGACCTTAGTCGGCAAAGTAATATCTCTGCTTTTGAATATGCTATCTAAGTTGGTCATAACTTTTCTTCTAAAGAGTAAGCGTCTTTTAATTTCATGGCTGCAGTCACCATCTGCAGTGATTTTGGAGCCCAAAAAATAAAGTCTGACACTGTTTTCACTGTTTCCCCATCTATTTCACATCAAGTGATGGGACCAGATGCCATGATCTTCGTTATCTGAGTGTTGAGATTTAAGCCAACTTTTTCACTCTCCACTTTCACTTTCATCAAGAGGCTTTTTAGTTCCTCTTCACTTTCTGCCATAAGGGTGATGTCATTTGCATATCTGAGATTATTGATATTTCTCCTGGCAATCTTGATTCCAGCTTGTGTTTCTTCCAGTCAGGCATTTCTCATGATATACTTTGCATATAAGTTAAATAAGGGTGTGGTCTAGTGTTTTTTTCCCTACTTTCTTCAATTTTAGTGTGAATTTTACAATAAGGAGTTCATGAACTGAGCCACAGTCAGCACCTGGTCTTGTTTTTGCTGACTGTATAGAGCTTCTCCATCTTTGGCTGCAAAGAATAAAATCAATCTGATTTCGGTGTTGACCATCTAGTGATGTCTATATGTAGAGTCTTCTCTTGTGTTATTGGAAGAGGGTGTTTGCTATGACCAGTGCGTTCTCTTGGGAAAACCCTATTAGCCTTTGCCCTGCTTCATTCCATATTCCAAGGCCAAATTTGCCTGTTACTCCAGGTGTTTCTTGACTTCCTACTTTTGCATTCCAGTCCCTTATAATGAAAAGGACATCTTTTTGAGGTGTTAGTTCTAAAAGGTCTTGTAGGTCTTTACAGAACCATTCAACTTCAGCGTCTTCATCATTACTGGTTGGGGAATTGGCTTGGATTACTGTGATAGTTAATGGTTTGCCTTGGAAATGAACAGAGATCATTCTGTCATTTTTGGGATTGCATCCAAGTATTGCATTTCAGACTCTTTTGTTGACCATGATGACTACTCCATTTCTTCTATGGGATTCTTGCCTACAGTAGTAGATATAATGGTCTTCTGATTTAAATTCACCCATTCCAGTCCATTTTAGTTCACTGATTCCTAGAATGTCATTGTTCACTGTTGCTATCTCCTTTTTGACCACTTCCAATTTGCCTTGGTTCATGGACCTGACATTCCAGGTTCCTATGCAATAATGCTCTTTACAGCATTGGACCTTGCTTCTATCACCAGTCACATCCACAGCTGGCTATTGTTTTTGCATTGGCTCCATCCTTTCATTCTTTCTGGAGTTATTTCTCCCCGATCTCCGGTAGCATATTGGGCACCTACTGACCTGGAGAATTCCTCTTTCATTATCCTATCATTTTGCCTTTTCATACTGTTCATGGGATTCTCAAAGTAAGAATACTGAAATGGTTTTCCATTCCCTTCTCCAGTGGACCACATTCTGTTAGACCTCTCCACAATGACCCGCCCATCTTGGGTGGCCCCACATGGCATGCTTTAGTTTCATTGAGTTAGATAAGGCTGTGGTCCTAGTATGATTAAATTGACTAGTTTTCTGTGATTATAGTTTCAGTGTGTCTGCCCTTTGATGCCCTCTTGCAACACCTACCGTCTTACTTGGATTTCTCTTACCTTGGACGTGCAGTATCTCCTCACGACTGCTCTGCAAAGTGCAGCTGCTGCTCCTTACCTTGGACGAGGGGTATCTCCTCACGGCTACCCCTCCTGACCTTGAACATGGAGTAGCTCCTCTTGGCCCTCCTGCGCCCGTGCAGAGACCTCTCCTTTTACATGAGGTTGCTCCTCTCAGCCACCGTCCTTGACCTTGGGTGTGGGGTAACTCCTCTCAGCCGCTGCCCCTGACCTTAGGCGTGGGTTAGCAATGGTATATTTTATATTTTGCATAAGAATCCTTTTATATACCTTCTCTAGTTATTAAAAAGTGAGATTTCAATGATCTATAATAGATAAACTAAATCAGTATGTATGAGGTCATATACTGATTCTGTATACTAGCAAACTACCATAAGCAGTCTGAGAATTGCAGAGCTGGAAGAATATCTGAAATATACTTTACTAAAATATTTTAAATGACTATTCATTGACTGCTTCTTAACTCCCTTCTTAAAATTAAAAAAGAAGCTAGATAAAAGTCAGATGCACAGGCCATATGCTCAGAGATTCATACAGGATATATATGGTTTAACCAGCAGGCTATATATTTAAAAGTCTTATAGTGACTATTTTGTAGGAACAGGATTAAAAATATTTATTATCATTTCTTGTGAAATCTGATATATTACATAGATGAACTTATCTACAAAATAGAAACAGACTTACAGATGTAGAAAACAATCTTCTGGTTGCCAAGGGGGAGGGGAAATGTGGAAGGGTGGGATGGAAGCTTGGGGTTAGCAGAAACAAACTATTATATAAAGTGTGAACAAACAACAATGTCCTACTGCATAGCACAGGGAATTATCTTCAATATCCTATGATAAAACATAATGAAAAAGAATATGAAAAATAAGTATACACACACACATATAGCTGAATCACTTTGCTGTACAGCAGAAATTAACACAACATTGTGAATCAACTATGTGTATATGTGATAAGTCGCTTCAGTCATGTCTGGCTCTTTGTGAAATGTAGCCTGTTTGGCTACAAACATACCCTATGAAATGTAGCCTGCTGGTCTCTTCTGACCATGGGATTCTCCAAGCAAGAATACTGGAGTGGGATGTCATGCCCTCCTCCAAGGGATCTTCCTGACCCCAAGATCAAACATATGTCTCATTATGTCTCCTTCATTGGCAGGTGGGTTCTTTACCCCCAGAGAAACCTGAGACGCCCCAAATCAATTACATTTCAATTTAAAAAATAATATATTTTTTTTAATGTTGAAGACTGTATAAAATTGAGTTTTCCCAACATATAAAATTTTAAAGAAAATAAATGTATTTATCAGTTTGGCTAATTAGAACCATCTTTGATCTATTTAAGAATAATTAAACATACTCATTAAATTAAATATAAAAATTGTTCACTTTAAAATCATCCTGGAAGAGTATACCAAATGTTATATTAATAATATGAAAAGTTAAACCCCTCAAATCCCCATTTTCTTATTCTACATATAAAAGTGAATTAATACTGTTCAAATAATTGTTCTTAATGTTATATATATATATATATATATATATATGTATGTATATATACGTGTGTGTGTGTGTGTGAACCATAAACTTCCAGATGTTCAAGCTGTTTTTAGAAAAAGCAGAGGAACCAGAGATCAAATTGCCAACATTCACTGGATCATTAAAAATGCAAGAGAGTTGAAGAAAAACATCTATTTCTACTGTATTGACTATGCCAAAGCCTTTGACTGTGTGGATCACAATAAACTGTGGACAATTATGAAAGAGATAGGAATACCAGACCACCTGACTTGCTTCTTGAGAAACCTATATGCAGGTCAGGAAGCAACAGTTAGAACTGGACATGGAACAACAGACTGGTTCCAAGTCAGGAAAGGAGTACATCAAGACTGTACACTGTCACCTTGCTTATTTAACTTATATGCAGA
>SJYX01018914.1:101114-131479 GCA_006410675.1 Oreotragus oreotragus
ATTTTTTTTTTTTTTTTTTTTTGTATTTGAACTGTTGCAGGCTAGAGATAAACCACTTTCCAAAAATATTCCACAGATCACACGTTTTGAATGCATTACCAATAAATCATGAATGTTCATGCCCCATGCACTCTCATCAATAGTGATAAATATAAAATGATTTAACTATGGCATTCTAATTTAAAAGGTGTTTTGTTGTAGTTTTAATTTTTATTGCTACAATTATAAGCAAAATTAAACCTTTCTGTCTATTTATTGTTGTGGTGGTTTAGTCTCTAAGTAGTGTCGACTCTTGTGACCGCATGGGCTGTAGCCCACCAGGCTCCTCTGTCCATGGGATTTTCCAGGCCAGAATACTGGAGTGGGCTGCCACTTCCTTCTCCAGGGGATCTTCTGTACTCAGGGATAGAACCTAGGTCTCACACACTGCACGCGGATTCTTTACCAACTAAGCTATCAATCTATGTATTAATGATACGATTTTTTATGTGAATCACCTGTTTGTATTATTTTGTAATATATGTGATCATGTTGTTTGTGTACATATATATATATACACAGGAGAAATATCAATAACCTCAGATATGCAGATGACACCACCCATATGGCAGACAGTGAAGAGGAACTAAAAAGCCTCTTGATGAAAGTGAAAGAGGAGAGTGAAAAAGTTGGCTTAAATCTCAACATTCAGAAAATGAAGATCATGGCATCCAGTCCCATCACTTCATGGAAAATAGATGGGGAAACAGTGTCAGACTTTATTTTCTTGGGCTCGAAAATCACTGCAGATGGTGACTGCAGCCATGGAATTAAAAGATGCTTACTCCTTGGAAGAAAAGTTATGACCAACCTAGACAGCATATTCAAAAGTAGAGACATTACTTTGCCAACTAAGGTCCATCTGGTCAAGGCTATGGTTTTTTCAGTAGTCATGTATGGATGTGAGAGTTGGACTGTGAAGAAGGCTGAGCACCGAAGAATTGATGCTTTTGAACTGTGGTGTTGCAGAAGACTCTTGAGAGTCCCTTGGACTGCAAGGAGATCCAACCAATCCATTCTGAAGGAGATCAGCCCTGGGATTTCTTTGGAAAGAATGATGCTAAAGCTGAAACTCCAGTACTTTGGCCACCTCATGCAAAGAGTTGACTCATTGGAAAAGACTTTGATGCTGGGAGGGGTTGGGGGCAGAAGGAGATGGGGGCCAAAGGAGGATGAGATGGCTTGATGGCATCACTGACTCGACGGACATGAATCTGAGTGAACTCTGGGAGTTGGTGATGGCCAGGGAGGCCTGGCGTGCTGCAATTCATGGGGTCGCAAAGAGTCAGACATGACTGAGTGACTGAACTGAACTGAACTGAATTGATATACACGGAGTAGTAAAACAAAACAAAACAAAACAAAACCCCACTAGTCAGTGCTCTATTACCCATAATTACTGAGCATTTATTAAAATTATGATTTTTATATTGGGAAAAATAGCATTTTTAAATTTTATTTTTTTTCTTACAATTATTCCCACCTCATATATGCCTACATAACATTTCAACCTACAGGAGTTTGCCTATTTTTAATAAAATGTATATTTGTAGATGTTTGATTTGCTCTTATAGCCATTTGTGCTGATTTAGTGAAGTGTACTCAATGTGCTTAGATAAAATTTTAAATGAAAACTTAAAAAAAAAGTATTTTGGTTGCTATGAGTGAAAATCAAATGAGAGCCTTGAAGTTTTTATTAATAAAAAGGGCTTACATGGAAGCTGATCTTGTTCTAGAAAATGTTTGATATTGTTAAATATTTACAAAGTTTTGTTATTTGATAATATTTACATAATAACCTCTAGTCAGTTCTCCTCTGGATACAATCTGATTGTTATCTGTATTTTATCCATTATTATCTTTATTTGTATTTATAGTACAAATAAAAATGTTTTCTGGGTTAATTATTCTAATGTGCTGATAAAAACTGTGAAAGAAATCACTTCTATAGTGATATTCACAAAGGTAAATTTATTTTTAGAAAAACTAACATCATGACTAAGAGAATAAGATTAAATATAAAGGTAAACAATAAATAAAAGTAAATAAAAGAGTAAATATATATTCTACCTGTTTTTATTGTAGAACATATATTATGCATGCCATGCAGTTGCAAAAATAACTCAGTTAAAAATGATAAATACCATAAACTGTCCAAATATTCTTTCATAATTTCATTCATCAATATGAAAGGCAACTATGGCTTTGGAATTTTCTCTATTAAAAATAAATGTCATTTAATATTCAAGCACTAAACCCTGGAATAACTAGAATCAGACTTCTTGGTCTAATTATTATGCAAGTTATTTAAATGAATAAATTTCAACCTTACAAGGTTATTGTGAGAATCAAATTACATTTGTGCATAAAAATATTTATCAAATTACTTACCACACAATAAGAGCTCAAGAAATGTTAGCTGTTGTTATCAACGTGATAAATAGCTGCCAGTCTCTATATGAGAAGTCTGAATTTCCTGTGACAGAACAGGGAAAGAGAATGTTGGTAGATGATATTTATGGGGTTGTGTGTTCTGTTCCTTGAGGAAATAAGGGGAAAAAGCCTAAAAGGTATGCTCTAGTTTAAGATGAAAGATTACAAATCAATGCACATTAGAACAAAGAATCAAAGGGTGAGAATGTGATTAAGACCAGACTAGCAAGAAGAAAAACTAAGAGGGAGACAAAGTATCAAGAAAGAAATCAAAATGGATATAACTTTGAAATACATACTTTTGAAACATTGCGTTGAAAAAATATATATATATGATGCTTTTGAAATTGTATGTTTTATTGTTTATAAATCATTTTCACTCTTTTCTAGGGTGATCTTACAATAACAATTTGAGTTTGTTAAACAAGTGTTATACTTTCTATCTAGCAGTTGAGGGATAGGATCTAGAAGTTGTAAGTGGTATGACCAAAGTTGTATCACAAATTATCAGGAAGGCTTGCAGTTAAATCCTATTTTTCCTTATTGCTTTTTCAAATTGTCTCTGTAAATAAATCTTACCAATACAGATTACCTCAAACCTTTTTTTTTTTCAAATCTATCATATGCCAAGAGCTCTGTCACATCCTCTACACATCTTTTATCATTTAAGCTTCTAATAATCTTTTAATATGTCATAGAACAGATCTGAGAAAACAGATGTCAGCTAATCCCTAAAATATATATACCTGCTTGTAGATTATGGATCTGTGGCTTGAACCCACTACATCAGACTCCAAAAACATCCAAACTTTTGTACTAGGTCTCGCAGAAGAATGGTTTCAGGGAAAGTGCTTAATATTCTTACAGAAAAATCTACTGTTCATTTTTGAACCCAAACGTTTTCATTCTAAATTTTGACTTCAATTAGAAGTAACCCTTTCTGTCAAGTCGAGTGGGACTATACAGCTTTCCCATTGAGCTAAAAGCTGACTAATTAAATTACCCTGTTTGGATTATGAGCTTGTTCAGTACAAGAACATTTGCCTTTATTCACTACTACATCCCTCAGACTTATAATGTTTACTCACAGAGTACCTAGATTAAAAATAGACATGGTCGAAAACTAGCCATTCATTCTACCAAAGTAAACACAAGATAGAAAATTTCCCAATTTTTTTTCCTATGTTTTATTTTTCTATACAATGAAAAAAAGAAAAGAAAAGAAAAACACCTGGATGCTTCACAGAGGATTGAATTGAAATACCAAAATCTTCTACATTCAACAGTTTCTTTCTTTCTCTTTCTAATGACCATACTTTAACATATCTATTAAAACCTATTTTATTTTAAATGACCTAAATTCGAGTAATTAATCTCTTGACTTTTAATTACTCAGAGTTAAGATGAAAACACAAGTGTTAGATAAAATAACTGCTTTCTGTTGTGTTTTATAACTGTAATTATGAGGTTTCTAAAATGCACAATCACTAGAATTATCTAGTGCACAATTAACAACAGAAAAAGATCAATGTCTGATTTTTTTTAAAGCATTTGGGGATTCAGTTTATTTCAGAAACAGCATTGGATAGATGTACTCTATTTCAAGATTATTTAAACATATGAAATACTCTTTTGCAGTAATTATCCAGTATTTCTAGTATATCCTATGCCTATATATTCTATATAGAAGTCTTATATTGTAAAAGAAGAAACCAACACTCATCCTTTGAAATCTGTTATGATTAGTCACAAAATTTGCAATGTGTAATAGAAAGTATCTAAATTTTGACAATTAACCAAAAACCATTATTGACTTTTATTAGTTCTACTATCCAATTGTCATTTTGTTTCTAAAAATAGGAACTACTAAATTCTAAGTTAGTACACCATCTGGATTCTGGAGATGATTGTGGTTTGAAAGAAGAATCTGACTCATTAAGGAAAAAAAAAAAAGTATGTGTATTTGTAATTGCACCAAAACATTTACAGAACAGTAGCTGAACCAGCCTAAGAAACAGGTTTGTCATTTTAAACAATGTAAAATATTTTTTTAAAGTTTCTACTACAGAGTACCTAATTGTAAATGCCAAACACCATTATATGTTATAAAATCGTAAAACACAGTTTTAAGAAAATATTTCTCATGTTTCACCTTTCCTTTTTGATTATCAAACAATTTCCCCAGCTATTCATTTAATCTGGCATTATTTTCATTACTTTCCAAATGTTCATCATGCCTATGTATATATCTGCCTATTAGAGTACACTTCACTTTCGATTCTAATATTTTAAAAGATATTTAAAAACTTCAATATATCCCATGACCAAGAAAAATAACTATTGCTTTGAACTTAAACAGACTTGAAAGGTAGCTAAAATTACACAATAAATGATATCTCATTTAAACAGTGAGTCGCAACTCAAAGAAAGGAGAGCATAAATCATTTCAGAAATCCTTACACGTGATTATGGTTCAGAGAGTATCCTCCTACCATTTGTCAAATTAAATATTTTGCTAAGGCAGAGTGAACCTGCTGCAAAATTCACTGTAAAATCACAGTATATCCTTCCTCCATTACCACTATCTCCACAAATATTTCCCAACATTTAGAGCTCAGCATTATCACATTGATAAATATTTGCCACTATTATCTTAGAATTCCATTGCATTTGCTATTTATATTGCTATTTTCTTCTTTCTTTATGTTATGCTAACTTCAATAAATGAATTACTTTATATGCATGACAGTTCAATTTCTCATTTGCCTAAAAATCTCCCTGACAGATTGAATGGTTGAAAGTCAATGGATCTTCAAATTAATTACAGTATTAACCCCATCATTGGGCATGTAATATTTGATTTTAAAAAAACTTTAATAAATGAGAATTTGAGTATATTACTTAATTATTCAAATCAAAGTTACTGAGAGAGTCAATTTCTGGGTAGGTTAAAAAGTCTGGGGGCCCTCAAGGAGGAGATAGGGTCCTGGAATTCTCAAGGAGGAGGAAAGGACAATTTTTTTTTCTACATTAATTAATCACATAAAACATTTTTAGTTTTATGTGATTTATTTTATTTTTATTTTATTAGTCACATAAAACATTTTTTCTTTAAACCCAGAGATGATGATTTTGTAATAAAATAACTCAGCTTAAACTCTGTACAAAGGATTATACAACCACGATGTTGTGATCACTCACCTAGAGCCAGACATCCTGAAATGTGAAGTCAAGTGGGTCTTAGGAAGCATTCCTATGAACAAATCTAGAGGAGGTAAATTCCAAGTGAGCTATTCCAAATTTTAATAATGAAGCTCTTAAACTGCTGCACTCAAGTTGCCAGCAAATTTGTAAAACTCAGCAGTGGCAACAGGACTGGAAAAGGTCAGTTTTCCTTCCAATCCCAAAGAAAGGTAATGCCAAAAAATACTCAAACTACTGTACAATTGCACTTATCTCACATGCTAGCAAAGTAATGCTCAAAATTCTCCAAGCTGGGCTTCAACATTACATGAACTCTGAATTTCCAGATATTCAAGCTGGTTTTAGAAAAGGCAGAGGAACCAGAGATCAAATTGCAAACATCCATTCAATTATTGAAAAAGCAAGAGAGTTCCAGAAAAATATGTATTTCTGCTTTATTGAGATCACCAAAGCCTTTCACTGTGGAGATCACAACAAGCTGGAAAATTCAAGAGATTGGGAATACCTGACCACCTGACCTGCCTCCTGAGAAATTTGGATGCAGGTTAAGAAGCAACAGGTAGAACTGGACCTAGAACAACAGACTGGTTCCAAATTCGGAAAGGAGTATGTCAGGGCTGTATATTTAACTTATTTAATTTATATACAGAGTATGTCATGTGAAATGCCAGGCTGGATGAAGCAGAAGCTGGAATCAAGATTGCCAGGAGAAATGTCAGTAATCTCAGATGTGCAGATGACACCACCCTTATGGCAGAAAGTGAAGAAGAACTAAAGAGCCTCTTGATGGAAGTGAAAGAGGAGAGTGAAAAAGTTGGCTCAAAGCTTGACGTTCAGAAAACGAAGATCATGGCATCTAGTCCCATGACTTCATGGGAAATAGATGGGGAAACAGTGGAAACAGTGACAGATTTTATTTTTCTGGGCTCCAAAATCACGGCAGATGGTGACTGTAGCCATGAAATTAAGACACTTGCTCCTTGGAATGAAAGTTATGACCAACCTAGACAGCATATTAAAAAGCAGAGATACTACTTTGCCAACAAAGGTCCATTTGTCAAAGCCATGGTTTTTCCAGTAGTCATGTATGGATGTGAGATTTGGACTGTAAAGAAAGCTGAGTGCTGAAGAATTGATGCTTTTGAACCGTGGTGTTGGAGAAGACTCTTGAGAGTCCCTTGCACTGCAAGGAGATCCAACCAGTTCATCCTAAAGGAAATCAGTCTTGAATACGCATTGGAAGGACTGATGCTGAAGCTGAAGCTCCAATACTTTGTCCACCTGACGCAAGAACTGACTCATTGGAAAAGACCCTGATGCTGGAAAGATTGAAGGCAGGAGTAGAAGGGGACAGCAGAGGATGAGCTGGTTTGGATGGTATCACTGACTCAATGGACATGAGTTTGCATAAACTCTGAGAGTTGGTGATGGACTGGTGTGTTGCAGTCCAAGTGTTCACAAAGAGTCAGACATGACTGAGTGACTAAACAGAACTGACTGAATGTATCCTGCTTGAGCCAGTTTCTCCTTGAAAACGTTCTGACTAATCCTGTTATCTTAAAATGTGTATTATGAGAGTATGTCTGGTAAGATCTTTCATTGTTAGTTCTAATCCTGCAGTCTTAAAATGTAAATTGTGGGAGTGGGTCTAGGAAGGTCTTGACAGCCTTGAGACATTGTTTTAATTTATTGTAATAACCCATTAAAAATGTATATAGCTCCCTTGCTAAGATTAGGAAAGGGGGCACTCTCTGTCCCCTTTCTGATATCTATGTCAGAATCTTTCTCTGTCCCTTTTTACTTTAATAAAACTCTGCTCTGCAAAAGTTCTTGAGTGATCCAGCCTAGTCCCTGGTCCCAAACCTAAATCTTCCTTGGAAATAACAAATCTGACATTGTTCACCATAAGCTACTGGACTGAATAAAATAATCTATGTGAATAACACCTATTCATTGAAATGGGACTGATACAAGATCATGTAGATAAGTGGGATGACACACTCACAAACTTGTAAGAGTAAGGTTATTAAGTGGTTATGTTTTCTTTTGGGGTACATCGGAGAGTTACTCAAACTCTCAAATATAAGTATAACTCTCACTGGATATTCAGGGCCCAAATCCCTTTTCTCTCTCCCTCTTTTTTTTTTTTTTCCTATGCCTCACACACGTAATCACAAACCTCACTATTCAGATTCCCGGTCTCTTTTTCAACCATTTCACAGTGTCTTTACCAATAGTCTATAAGTATGTATCAACTGGAAATGAGTAGTTTAGCAGGAAGTGTTTCCTGTTTTTATAAACAGAGACAAAACAAAAAATCATGTTCTCTCTCACCTTCCCCTTTCTGTTAGTCTCAGTTTAGATGATTGGAACTGAAGCAATCATCTTTCAACCATGAAAACACAAGTATGAGGATGCACCCTATACTCTTGAAACAGTGAAGTGGAAAGATGAAGATGTATATTTTGAGCAACTCATCCAATGCTCCAGTTATCTGACTTCTGAAATTGGTTAAACCACCATTTATCAAGGTTTTTGCCATTCACATTGGCAAATACTACTCCTTGTAATTTGAATTTATGATCACTCTAAAATTTCTTTATAATTGTCAGATAAAGCAGCATATTTCTCTTTAGTTTTATATCCTGTTTTCAGACCGACTCTAAAATACTTAGTTCAGTTCAGTTCAGTTCAGTCACTCAGTTGTGTCTGACTCTTTGTGACCCCATGAATCGCAGCACGCCAGGCCTCCCAGTCCATCACCAACTCCTGGAGTTCACTCAGACTCACTTCCATCGAGTCAGTGATGCCATCCAGCCATCTCATCCTCGGTCGTCCCCTTCTCCTCCTGCCCCCAATCCCTCTCAGCACCAGAGTCTTTTTCAATAAGTCAACTCTTTGCATGAGGTGACCAAAGTACTGGAGTTTCAGCTTTATTAAAACAAGATTATTTATCCTAGAAACAGGCAGTTTAGGCTATTGTAAAGCCTTTGACAAGTTTTACATTACAAAAGTCATACAAATCACCTTTAAAAAAATGAACAATATAATACTGACATTGACCTGTTCTTGGACTTCATTTTCCACAAGTTCAGTCACATTAGATAGAGATGAGTTTTCATTCCTTTGCTTTCCAACTTTGTGTGGGTCAAATATGGTTTCTCTTCATGCTGCAAATATTGAGTTAAATCCCTATCTCTTAGTGTGTGATTCAAGGAAAACAAGTCTCAGAGAGCTAAATAGTGAAAATAATTATAGACAGTTCTACTCTCACAGCTTAAGTGTGGGGTCTTGCAGCATTAGGATTTTAACTTGACATATAGCATTTGAAAAAAATCTACTTATTATTTTTCTTTCAAAACCTTGAAATAAAATCATGTTATACTCTGTGACACCAAAGAAAATGTGCTTTTGTTTTAAATTTGACCTTTTTGGTCCATAAAATAGGCTCTCGCATGTTCTAATTTCCAAGACCGATTAACCATTTTTCTAGAGTTTTATGCTGTCATCTTTGTGATTTCACCCTGAACAACACAGAGTTAAATAATCTCCTTTAAAAAGTTCTTTTCATTTCTAAATTGAAAAAGAAACAATAGGCATGCAGAAAGATTATGGTGACGTTTCAAATACTTTACAAGAATATCAAGGCAATATGTCATTTCAGACTACTATTAAAAAACTTCTATTGATTAGAGTGACATTTGTTGTTTAGAAGAAAGTAGCACTTTATTTTCTTATATTAGTTTTACTGGTTGAGGGGGGTATTACTAACTTTGTTGTGTATAAAGCTTTTTTTTTTTTGGCATTTGGCTTGTGCTTGATATAATTACTACTTTTGAGAAATAATTGTAAACTAATAAAAGTTTTACATATCCTGAAGTAAATTGTGGCATAATCTGAATGAATTCTTTTTTCTTGGCCAAGTTTCCTTTGTTTTTTAAAAGTTGCAAAGATGAGAATAAAATCTATGTTGAGACTTCTGTTTTCTAAACATCAGAATTAATTTTTTAGCATAGTCCCTTAGGCCGATTATCATCTGACTCTAAAAGTACAAGCTTTTTTTAAAATTATAATTTAATAGAATAGACATCTTAAAATAAAAGCAATATTTTATAGGATACCATTGTATGTATCGGCTTCCTTGGTTACTCAGTGATAAAGAATCTGCCTGCCAATGCAGGAGACATCGGTTTGATCCCTAGGTCAGTAAGATCCCCTGGAGAAGGAAATGGCAACCTACTCCAGTATTCTTGCCTAGGAAATCCCATGGACAGAGCCTGCACCAATAATTGTAGATATGCTTTCCCCCTATCTGCTCAGTTACTTTTAAATGGGATAAATGAACCTAGAAGAGATGGCTTTACTATCTTTAGGGAAAATATTAGTACCACATGTTAATGAAGTTTTAAGTTCCAAAACAATTATGAATGCTGAAAAATAAGCAAAGAAAATTAAAACAACTTTATCAGAAACAACAAACATATCATCAGTTGTGTTCTGAAGTGGTTAGGTTTGCTGGTCTTTAGGTTTAGTTTACTTCATGAAACCAAAATTATAGTATAACAAAAATGCTAGTTTGGATGAGATCAGCTTTTTTTCCCCTATAGGATTGTTCTAATAATATAAATCAGAAATTTCAGTAATTCACATGATATACAAATGAATCTTTCCTGTGTCAATACACTTTTGACTCTATACAGTCTAATTTTTATCATATACATTCATTCAAGAACTTTACCACATTGTAAGCCTATCAACACTTTTCTTCTGCATATTTAACTCAAAGCAGTCCTTACAATGTTGATACTCAGAGCTTATGGAAATGGTAGTTGTTCAGATGGAAGTAATTGCATTTAGAATTCAGTATCTAAGATGGCTGTATATTTGTTTATTTTCCCACATGACCAAGACTGTTCCATTCCAAAAAACAGCTTTCCAGGATCGAAATCACAAATGTCCCAGGAACTTCAGGTAGGCTTTTCTATTTATCAGTAAACAGAAACATTAATGATGGCAAAAGCTGCAGTACATTAAAGGTTGGCCCTATGTCTCAGGCTAGAGATCTATTTATTTGTTCTTCATCTGTGGCATAAAGTTACTGTAATTCTTCATAATGATTCATTGAAGAAAACTGACCTCACTTCATGGAAATCCTACTGGCTCCTAATCTGTCATTATAGTCCCCAATGTAGAAGCACTTGTATTTATCAAAATACATTTATCAAAAAAGCATAAGGTCAAATATTACTGCTCCTATACTGTCATCAAGTTGTTATTACAATAGCATTTATTGAAAAACATCTTAAGTTTCTGATGATTCACAATACCTTATTGTCATTAGAAAATTCAGATAGACAGCTAAATAGATATAGTCAGTTCTTGTTAATTGTAAGTTATGTTCTAAAAGAAAATCACCACAAACACTGATTTGGTAAATACTGAAGAACTGCTCTTAGAAGTATAGGGTTAAGTTCCCGCCAAACTCCACTCCTAACATTTCTATCAACTTATCAGTAGATAACTTGTTGTAGGCATGGTGCTATTTAAAGATATGTAATGTGTAATGTTGATTCCCTAGCATTAAACTCAAGGTCAACATTACTGCTACTCATACATGAACAAACACTTCTTTTGAAAACACTTATTTTCTTTGCATGTCACATAACAGCTTTTTTATCCTAGGAATACTAGATAACCTTTAGCACTATGACTAGGGTCCATTTTAAACAGCAAAATCACTAACAAACAAAAAAATCTGAGAAACATGTTACAAAATAAAGTGTGAAAAGGACAACAGTTTTGCATATGATAGCTACAAGAAGGCAGAATGTTGCCTTTTCTATCAGCTGGAAATGTATACATTAGCAGTCAAATCTTTTGCTGCCTTTAGCAAAATATTTGAGTATCAGTGTGTTTTAGCAAAATATCTGAGTATGAGTGTGAAAATTACATGAATGTTGATTTGAGACTATATACAAATTTTAGTGAGTAAACAAATTCACAAATATGGAATCCTCAAATGGTAAGGATAGACTGTAGGTAGGTAGACAAATAGCCTCTTTTGTGTTTGGTCTTGTTTCTTCTGGTATAACAATTTTTAACCCGCAAATTTATAANAAACATTTTTAGTTTTATGTGATTTATTTTATTTTTATTTTATTAGTCACATAAAACATTTTTTCTTTAAACCCAGAGATGATGATTTTGTAATAAAATAACTCAGCTTAAACTCTGTACAAAGGATTATACAACCACGATGTTGTGATCACTCACCTAGAGCCAGACATCCTGAAATGTGAAGTCAAGTGGGTCTTAGGAAGCATTCCTATGAACAAATCTAGAGGAGGTAAATTCCAAGTGAGCTATTCCAAATTTTAATAATGAAGCTCTTAAACTGCTGCACTCAAGTTGCCAGCAAATTTGTAAAACTCAGCAGTGGCAACAGGACTGGAAAAGGTCAGTTTTCCTTCCAATCCCAAAGAAAGGTAATGCCAAAAAATACTCAAACTACTGTACAATTGCACTTATCTCACATGCTAGCAAAGTAATGCTCAAAATTCTCCAAGCTGGGCTTCAACATTACATGAACTCTGAATTTCCAGATATTCAAGCTGGTTTTAGAAAAGGCAGAGGAACCAGAGATCAAATTGCAAACATCCATTCAATTATTGAAAAAGCAAGAGAGTTCCAGAAAAATATGTATTTCTGCTTTATTGAGATCACCAAAGCCTTTCACTGTGGAGATCACAACAAGCTGGAAAATTCAAGAGATTGGGAATACCTGACCACCTGACCTGCCTCCTGAGAAATTTGGATGCAGGTTAAGAAGCAACAGGTAGAACTGGACCTAGAACAACAGACTGGTTCCAAATTCGGAAAGGAGTATGTCAGGGCTGTATATTTAACTTATTTAATTTATATACAGAGTATGTCATGTGAAATGCCAGGCTGGATGAAGCAGAAGCTGGAATCAAGATTGCCAGGAGAAATGTCAGTAATCTCAGATGTGCAGATGACACCACCCTTATGGCAGAAAGTGAAGAAGAACTAAAGAGCCTCTTGATGGAAGTGAAAGAGGAGAGTGAAAAAGTTGGCTCAAAGCTTGNGCTGGATGAAGCAGAAGCTGGAATCAAGATTGCCAGGAGAAATGTCAGTAATCTCAGATGTGCAGATGACACCACCCTTATGGCAGAAAGTGAAGAAGAACTAAAGAGCCTCTTGATGGAAGTGAAAGAGGAGAGTGAAAAAGTTGGCTCAAAGCTTGACGTTCAGAAAACGAAGATCATGGCATCTAGTCCCATGACTTCATGGGAAATAGATGGGGAAACAGTGGAAACAGTGACAGATTTTATTTTTCTGGGCTCCAAAATCACGGCAGATGGTGACTGTAGCCATGAAATTAAGACACTTGCTCCTTGGAATGAAAGTTATGACCAACCTAGACAGCATATTAAAAAGCAGAGATACTACTTTGCCAACAAAGGTCCATTTGTCAAAGCCATGGTTTTTCCAGTAGTCATGTATGGATGTGAGATTTGGACTGTAAAGAAAGCTGAGTGCTGAAGAATTGATGCTTTTGAACCGTGGTGTTGGAGAAGACTCTTGAGAGTCCCTTGCACTGCAAGGAGATCCAACCAGTTCATCCTAAAGGAAATCAGTCTTGAATACGCATTGGAAGGACTGATGCTGAAGCTGAAGCTCCAATACTTTGTCCACCTGACGCAAGAACTGACTCATTGGAAAAGACCCTGATGCTGGAAAGATTGAAGGCAGGAGTAGAAGGGGACAGCAGAGGATGAGCTGGTTTGGATGTTCATCCTAAAGGAAATCAGTCTTGAATACGCATTGGAAGGACTGATGCTGAAGCTGAAGCTCCAATACTTTGTCCACCTGACGCAAGAACTGACTCATTGGAAAAGACCCTGATGCTGGAAAGATTGAAGGCAGGAGTAGAAGGGGACAGCAGAGGATGAGCTGGTTTGGATGGTATCACTGACTCAATGGACATGAGTTTGCATAAACTCTGAGAGTTGGTGATGGACTGGTGTGTTGCAGTCCAAGTGTTCACAAAGAGTCAGACATGACTGAGTGACTAAACAGAACTGACTGAATGTATCCTGCTTGAGCCAGTTTCTCCTTGAAAACGTTCTGACTAATCCTGTTATCTTAAAATGTGTATTATGAGAGTATGTCTGGTAAGATCTTTCATTGTTAGTTCTAATCCTGCAGTCTTAAAATGTAAATTGTGGGAGTGGGTCTAGGAAGGTCTTGACAGCCTTGAGACATTGTTTTAATTTATTGTAATAACCCATTAAAAATGTATATAGCTCCCTTGCTAAGATTAGGAAAGGGGGCACTCTCTGTCCCCTTTCTGATATCTATGTCAGAATCTTTCTCTGTCCCTTTTTACTTTAATAAAACTCTGCTCTGCAAAAGTTCTTGAGTGATCCAGCCTAGTCCCTGGTCCCAAACCTAAATCTTCCTTGGAAATAACAAATCTGACATTGTTCACCATAAGCTACTGGACTGAATAAAATAATCTATGTGAATAACACCTATTCATTGAAATGGGACTGATACAAGATCATGTAGATAAGTGGGATGACACACTCACAAACTTGTAAGAGTAAGGTTATTAAGTGGTTATGTTTTCTTTTGGGGTACATCGGAGAGTTACTCAAACTCTCAAATATAAGTATAACTCTCACTGGATATTCAGGGCCCAAATCCCTTTTCTCTCTCCCTCTTTTTTTTTTTTTTCCTATGCCTCACACACGTAATCACAAACCTCACTATTCAGATTCCCGGTCTCTTTTTCAACCATTTCACAGTGTCTTTACCAATAGTCTATAAGTATGTATCAACTGGAAATGAGTAGTTTAGCAGGAAGTGTTTCCTGTTTTTATAAACAGAGACAAAACAAAAAATCATGTTCTCTCTCACCTTCCCCTTTCTGTTAGTCTCAGTTTAGATGATTGGAACTGAAGCAATCATCTTTCAACCATGAAAACACAAGTATGAGGATGCACCCTATACTCTTGAAACAGTGAAGTGGAAAGATGAAGATGTATATTTTGAGCAACTCATCCAATGCTCCAGTTATCTGACTTCTGAAATTGGTTAAACCACCATTTATCAAGGTTTTTGCCATTCACATTGGCAAATACTACTCCTTGTAATTTGAATTTATGATCACTCTAAAATTTCTTTATAATTGTCAGATAAAGCAGCATATTTCTCTTTAGTTTTATATCCTGTTTTCAGACCGACTCTAAAATACTTAGTTCAGTTCAGTTCAGTTCAGTCACTCAGTTGTGTCTGACTCTTTGTGACCCCATGAATCGCAGCACGCCAGGCCTCCCAGTCCATCACCAACTCCTGGAGTTCACTCAGACTCACTTCCATCGAGTCAGTGATGCCATCCAGCCATCTCATCCTCGGTCGTCCCCTTCTCCTCCTGCCCCCAATCCCTCTCAGCACCAGAGTCTTTTTCAATAAGTCAACTCTTTGCATGAGGTGACCAAAGTACTGGAGTTTCAGCTTTATTAAAACAAGATTATTTATCCTAGAAACAGGCAGTTTAGGCTATTGTAAAGCCTTTGACAAGTTTTACATTACAAAAGTCATACAAATCACCTTTAAAAAAATGAACAATATAATACTGACATTGACCTGTTCTTGGACTTCATTTTCCACAAGTTCAGTCACATTAGATAGAGATGAGTTTTCATTCCTTTGCTTTCCAACTTTGTGTGGGTCAAATATGGTTTCTCTTCATGCTGCAAATATTGAGTTAAATCCCTATCTCTTAGTGTGTGATTCAAGGAAAACAAGTCTCAGAGAGCTAAATAGTGAAAATAATTATAGACAGTTCTACTCTCACAGCTTAAGTGTGGGGTCTTGCAGCATTAGGATTTTAACTTGACATATAGCATTTGAAAAAAATCTACTTATTATTTTTCTTTCAAAACCTTGAAATAAAATCATGTTATACTCTGTGACACCAAAGAAAATGTGCTTTTGTTTTAAATTTGACCTTTTTGGTCCATAAAATAGGCTCTCGCATGTTCTAATTTCCAAGACCGATTAACCATTTTTCTAGAGTTTTATGCTGTCATCTTTGTGATTTCACCCTGAACAACACAGAGTTAAATAATCTCCTTTAAAAAGTTCTTTTCATTTCTAAATTGAAAAAGAAACAATAGGCATGCAGAAAGATTATGGTGACGTTTCAAATACTTTACAAGAATATCAAGGCAATATGTCATTTCAGACTACTATTAAAAAACTTCTATTGATTAGAGTGACATTTGTTGTTTAGAAGAAAGTAGCACTTTATTTTCTTATATTAGTTTTACTGGTTGAGGGGGGTATTACTAACTTTGTTGTGTATAAAGCTTTTTTTTTTTTGGCATTTGGCTTGTGCTTGATATAATTACTACTTTTGAGAAATAATTGTAAACTAATAAAAGTTTTACATATCCTGAAGTAAATTGTGGCATAATCTGAATGAATTCTTTTTTCTTGGCCAAGTTTCCTTTGTTTTTTAAAAGTTGCAAAGATGAGAATAAAATCTATGTTGAGACTTCTGTTTTCTAAACATCAGAATTAATTTTTTAGCATAGTCCCTTAGGCCGATTATCATCTGACTCTAAAAGTACAAGCTTTTTTTAAAATTATAATTTAATAGAATAGACATCTTAAAATAAAAGCAATATTTTATAGGATACCATTGTATGTATCGGCTTCCTTGGTTACTCAGTGATAAAGAATCTGCCTGCCAATGCAGGAGACATCGGTTTGATCCCTAGGTCAGTAAGATCCCCTGGAGAAGGAAATGGCAACCTACTCCAGTATTCTTGCCTAGGAAATCCCATGGACAGAGCCTGCACCAATAATTGTAGATATGCTTTCCCCCTATCTGCTCAGTTACTTTTAAATGGGATAAATGAACCTAGAAGAGATGGCTTTACTATCTTTAGGGAAAATATTAGTACCACATGTTAATGAAGTTTTAAGTTCCAAAACAATTATGAATGCTGAAAAATAAGCAAAGAAAATTAAAACAACTTTATCAGAAACAACAAACATATCATCAGTTGTGTTCTGAAGTGGTTAGGTTTGCTGGTCTTTAGGTTTAGTTTACTTCATGAAACCAAAATTATAGTATAACAAAAATGCTAGTTTGGATGAGATCAGCTTTTTTTCCCCTATAGGATTGTTCTAATAATATAAATCAGAAATTTCAGTAATTCACATGATATACAAATGAATCTTTCCTGTGTCAATACACTTTTGACTCTATACAGTCTAATTTTTATCATATACATTCATTCAAGAACTTTACCACATTGTAAGCCTATCAACACTTTTCTTCTGCATATTTAACTCAAAGCAGTCCTTACAATGTTGATACTCAGAGCTTATGGAAATGGTAGTTGTTCAGATGGAAGTAATTGCATTTAGAATTCAGTATCTAAGATGGCTGTATATTTGTTTATTTTCCCACATGACCAAGACTGTTCCATTCCAAAAAACAGCTTTCCAGGATCGAAATCACAAATGTCCCAGGAACTTCAGGTAGGCTTTTCTATTTATCAGTAAACAGAAACATTAATGATGGCAAAAGCTGCAGTACATTAAAGGTTGGCCCTATGTCTCAGGCTAGAGATCTATTTATTTGTTCTTCATCTGTGGCATAAAGTTACTGTAATTCTTCATAATGATTCATTGAAGAAAACTGACCTCACTTCATGGAAATCCTACTGGCTCCTAATCTGTCATTATAGTCCCCAATGTAGAAGCACTTGTATTTATCAAAATACATTTATCAAAAAAGCATAAGGTCAAATATTACTGCTCCTATACTGTCATCAAGTTGTTATTACAATAGCATTTATTGAAAAACATCTTAAGTTTCTGATGATTCACAATACCTTATTGTCATTAGAAAATTCAGATAGACAGCTAAATAGATATAGTCAGTTCTTGTTAATTGTAAGTTATGTTCTAAAAGAAAATCACCACAAACACTGATTTGGTAAATACTGAAGAACTGCTCTTAGAAGTATAGGGTTAAGTTCCCGCCAAACTCCACTCCTAACATTTCTATCAACTTATCAGTAGATAACTTGTTGTAGGCATGGTGCTATTTAAAGATATGTAATGTGTAATGTTGATTCCCTAGCATTAAACTCAAGGTCAACATTACTGCTACTCATACATGAACAAACACTTCTTTTGAAAACACTTATTTTCTTTGCATGTCACATAACAGCTTTTTTATCCTAGGAATACTAGATAACCTTTAGCACTATGACTAGGGTCCATTTTAAACAGCAAAATCACTAACAAACAAAAAAATCTGAGAAACATGTTACAAAATAAAGTGTGAAAAGGACAACAGTTTTGCATATGATAGCTACAAGAAGGCAGAATGTTGCCTTTTCTATCAGCTGGAAATGTATACATTAGCAGTCAAATCTTTTGCTGCCTTTAGCAAAATATTTGAGTATCAGTGTGTTTTAGCAAAATATCTGAGTATGAGTGTGAAAATTACATGAATGTTGATTTGAGACTATATACAAATTTTAGTGAGTAAACAAATTCACAAATATGGAATCCTCAAATGGTAAGGATAGACTGTAGGTAGGTAGACAAATAGCCTCTTTTGTGTTTGGTCTTGTTTCTTCTGGTATAACAATTTTTAACCCGCAAATTTATAAATGTTTACTTCTTTATATAGGTATTATACTATAATGCATAATCAAATGCATTTCATAGTACCTTCTCTTATTATAAAGTAAAAAAGTGTTTATTATTGAAAAGACCCTGAAAAATGCTGTAATATATGAAATGAAACAAGTTACACAGAATCATGCTATTTAATGGTGTTTCAAGTCAGAGAATCTACACCATGTATGTCTTTGGCTGTTTTAAATTAGCGTTAATCTTGTTGGGCTTTATACTGTTTTCTTTTTTCTTCTCATTATAAATAAATTATGATAATTCAATTTTCTTTTTTTGTCCTTTATTTTGGATTATTATTGAAGTTTAAGGTTAAAAGTTAATTATTTTTTAAGGCTCTTAGTTACTAAAAATCGTTAAATCAACTTACATTTTCCACATCCTTATAGTGTAAAGTTGTGTTCATTTCATCTCACCACTTTTCTGCCATTGAATATAATCATTAATACACATACACACATATACTCATAAACATACTTCCCACTATGAAATTTAGGTAAGCATTAGCATTTTATTTCTTTTGTGTACATCTATCTAATTGTCTTTAAAATGAATTTATAACATTTTTTGGCATTTACTTTCCCAGTTCTGAGTGGCAAAATTTTTTGTCTTATTCATTTCTATGAACTCTTTTTTAATTAGTCCTTCGTCTATCACATGTATGGGCTTCTCAGGTGGCTCAGTGGTAAAGAATCTTCCTGCCAAATCAGGAGATGCAGAAGTCATAGATTTGAATCCCTGGGTCAGGAAGAGTCCCTGGAGTAGGAAATGGCAACCCACTCCAGTATTCTTGCCTTCCAAAAATTCCAGGGACAAAGAAGACTAGTGGGCTGCATGCAGTCCATGAGGTCAGAAAGAGTTTAGCCGTGACTGAGCACTGTCACCTGTACAGCAAATTATTTCTCCCAGTTTATCATTACAACTTTGTGTTCAATTGCCTCTCAGTATTCATTATTTCTGTCTTCCCTGTGTTCACAGAAGTGCTATACATTGTCTCAAACTCATCCTTTAAAATCAATCCCTTCTCAATTAATGGTCATTCACCCCTCTCAGATTCTATCTTTGAAACATTTGCAGTCACTCTTGAAATTTCTCTTTCTATCATATTCTATCTGTAAATTCTGACAGGACATACTTATTCCAGTGAGTTTCCACTATCACCAATGCTAACAGTTCACTCTGTGTCACCATCACTTCTCACTTGGCTTATTTTAGTATCTTTATGACTGACCTCCTAACTTCCACATTTCCACATTTGCCCTTAGTCTATTTTCCACATAGTTGCCAGAGTGATCCTATTAAAATGTCAAGTTATATCAGATCAACCCCACAAAAGTTTCTTCATAAAAGTCAAAATCCTAAAATAGCCTACTAGAGCTTCTTGATCTATAAACTCTTGAAACTCATCTTCCATCATTCAACTTCACCATTACTCTTCTAAAACACAATGGTCTCTGTTCTTCCTCAATCATGTCAAGTTCATGTCTTTAGTTCAGGGCTTTGTACTGGCTTTTCCCTATACCTGGAATGTATTAGGGAGTGAGTTGCTTGAAATCACTTGAAAACAACATCTCTACTCACTTATTATTACACTTACTATTTTCAAATGTACTTAAATGTGACACATATTCTCTATTAATAATACATTTAGTTAAAATCATTAATACTCCTTTTATAAGCTTCATGCTCAGCCAGTCACGTTTGACTCTCTATGTCTCCTACATTGGCAAAGAAAGCTACATTAATGCTGCATTAGGGACTATTTTGTCATAGAATCTTAGCAGTACATAATAGTCTGAAAAAAGTAATCAATCCTGAACACATGGGATTAGTTTTAAAATAGCCAATCTTATTAAAAGATTCACTTTCAATAAATCACATTTATTCATTTTTAATACATTTTGTCAAAATGTATGCTTTATAGTGTTTTGCTCAGTTATACTAGTTATATTTTCAATAACAATCTTAAAGATTTATTCTTAATATCTAGAGGATTTTATTACATTAAAGTTAAAACTAAGGTTATACTTTATTTACATATTTTGGTATGTTTGCAATCAGAGGATTAGTACACATTCAAATGTAAATCGATATGATTTTCAAGGGAAAATTACAAATAAAGTGTCTAAAAGTTTTTGCTGTTATGGAGGAACGTGTTCAAACACTTATAAATTAATGATGGTGGGTATAATGATTAGTTTTATGTGTCAACTCGACTTTGTTATGGCACCTTGCTGTTTGATCAAACACTAACATAGATGTTGCTGGAAAGATATTTTCATAATTCATTGATTTTAAGTAAAGCAGATTACTTTATATAATGTGGGTGGATCTCACCCAATTAGCTGAGGATCTTGGAGAAAAAAAAAAAAAAGACTGAGGCTACCAAAAGTTGAAGGAATTCTACCTCAAGGATGAAACACAGGAATTCCACATAGGTTTCTTGCCTATTAGCCTGATGAACAGATTTCAGAGGCTAGACTCCAACATCAACAGACAAAAATCAGTTGTTTTTCTATACACTAACAATAATTCAATAAATACATTAAGACACTAATTCCATTTACTAGGATATGGGTTCAATCACTGGGTTGGGAAGATCCCCTGGAGAAGGGAATGGCAACTCACCACAGTATTCTAGCCTGGAGAATCCTATGGATGGAGGAACTTGGCAGGCTACAGTCAATAGGGTCATAAAGAGTCAAATATGACTGTAGCGACTTAGCATGCATGCATACAAAGAAATGTTTAGGAATACAATTAATAAATAAAGCAAAATAAAATTGTACACTGAAAACTACAAATCTTTTAAAGAATTAAAGAAGACAGAAATAAATGGTAAGACATTCCACATTTAAGAATTTCAAGAATACTGTTAAAATATTTGTATGATGCAAAGAGAGTTACAGAGTCAATACAATCCACATCAAAAACTCAATGGTAGTTTTTACAGAAATGAAAAAGATAATCTAAAATTCACATGAAACTTCCAAAGATCTAAATAGCCAAAAAAAAAAAAAAAAAAAGAGAGAGAAAAAAGAACCAAGCTANATTTGTATGATGCAAAGAGAGTTACAGAGTCAATACAATCCACATCAAAAACTCAATGGTAGTTTTTACAGAAATGAAAAAGATAATCTAAAATTCACATGAAACTTCCAAAGATCTAAATAGCCAAAAAAAAAAAAAAAAAAAGAGAGAGAAAAAAGAACCAAGCTAGAAGTCTCACACTTTCTGATTTCAAAACATATTACAAAGCTATAGAATGTAAAACAGTATATTGGCACAATGACAAAAATATAGACCAATGGAACTGAACAGGAGCTCACAAATGAATACATGTATATACAGTCAACTGATCTTCAGGAAGAATGCCAAGAATATACAACAGGGAAAGGTTAGTCTCATTAACACATGGTGTTGGTGGTGACTCACTTTAGATGTAAGGATACACATAAGCTGAAAGTGAAGGTATACAAAGTAAAGGTATACAGATTGAAAGTGTGTATACACATAAGAAAGCTCCAAGTAAATTGCCTAAAAATAGGTTTTCCTCAGGTCAGAAAGCTTTGTTGTGACACTATCATTGCATAATGAAAAACAAAAAATATAAATTTATGCCACACTGAAATAATGCAAACTTCCTATCAGTTTTCAAGGACTGCTTCATCATTCAAAATAAATGAAGCAACCTCTCATAAAAATCTCAGTTTTGTTTGAAGAACTTTTATATAAATGCTGACAGATTCTATGAAGCCATTCTATAAAATGACTAAATTAGAATTCATATTGACATGTTTTCATGTTAAAAATATTGCAATAATAATTCATGTTTTATACTAATATATATATTTATATAGTATTTATAGAAAAAGAATATATATACAAATTATTGTATAATATATAATTGAATGGCACTCCAGTGTTTATAAGCATTGCTTATTTTCTACATCACTGATTATGTCTATAAGAGAAGTTGGCTTTTGTATATCATACAGTATAATAAATTGTTCTGATATATTAGTCTGTTTTCCCAATACATAAACATATAAATTCTTTGTATACTGGCAAGTAATATTTGCTTACTGATTCTTAAACTCACAAAATAGGTCAGTTTTAAAGGCACATATTTAGACATTATCTGAACCAACAGAGCGTAGTGATTGCTTGGGTATATATTTAATATATATAATATATTTATTTAATAAAGCTGAGTTTATTAATAAATAAACCTGGGTTTATGTAATAAAGCCTGCTTTAGTAAATACTTTATTTATTTAATAAAGTTGGGCTTAGAAGAGGAAGAGAATTTAGAAACAGGATTTTAAAAGGAAGAGGAATCAGAGATCAAATTGCCAACATTTGCTGGATCATAAATAAAGCTACGGAATTCCAGAAAAACATCTACCTCTGTTTCATCAATTACACCAAAGCTTTTGACTGAATGTATCGGAGTGGGGAGCTGTTCCCTTCTCCAGGGGATCTTCCCAACCCAGGAATCGAACCCAGGTCCCCCACATTGCAGGCATATTCTTTACCAGCTGAGCCACCAGGAAAGCCCAGGAATACTGGAGTGGGTAACCCATCCCTTCTACAGTGGATTTTCCCAACCTAGGAATTGAATCAGGGTCTCCTGTATTGCAGACAGATTCTTTAGCAGATGAGCTACCAGGGAAGCCCTATGAATAGGGTAATAAACTATGAAAATCTCATAAAGAGATGGGAATAACAGACCATCTTACCTGTCTCCTGAGAAACCAGTATGTGGGTCAAGAAGCAATAGGTAGAACCCTGTATGGAACAACTGATTGGTTCAAGATGGAGAATGAAGTATGGCATGTCTGTCTGTTGTTACCCTATTTGTTTAATCTATATGCTGAGCACATCATGAAAAATGCCAGGCTGGATGAATTACAAGCTGGAATTAAGACATGTGGGAGATACATCAGCAACCTCAGATATGCAGATGATACCACTCTACTGGCAGAAAGGGAAGTGAACTAAAGAGCTTCTTGATGAGGGTGAAGGAGGAGAGTAATAGAGCCAGCTTAAATTAAATATTAAAAGAAACTAAGATCATGGCAGCCAGTCCCATTCAGTTCAGTTTAGTTACTCAGTCATGTCTGACTCTTTGCAACCCCATGAATTGCAGCACGCCAGGCCTCCCTGTCTATCAACAACTCCTGGAGTTCACTCAAACTCACGTCCATTGAGTTGGTGATGCCATCCAACCATCTCATCCTCTGTTGTCCCCTTTTCCTCCTGCCCTCCATCCCTCCCAGCATCAGAGTCTTTTCCAATGAGTCAACTCTTCACATGAGGTGGCCAAAGTACTGGAGTTTCAGCTTTAGCATCATTCCTTCCAAAGAACACTCAGGACTGATCTCCTTCAGAATAGACTGGTTGGATCTCCTTGCAGTCCAAGGGCCTCTCAGAGTCTTTTCCAACATCACAGTTCAAAAGCATCAATTCTTCGGCACTCAGCTTTCTTCACAGTCCAACTCACACATCCATACAGGACTACTGGAAAAACCATAGCCTTGACTAGATGGACCTTTGTTGGCAAAGTAATGTCTCTGCTTTTCAATATGTTATCTAGGTTGCTCATAACTTTTCTTCCAAGGAGTAAGCGTCTTTTAATTTCATGGCTGCAGTCACCATCTGCAGTGAATTTGGAACCAAGAAAAATAAAGTCTGACACTCTTTCCACTGTTTCCCCATCTATTTCCCATGAAGTGATGGGACCAGGTGCCATGATCTTCATTTTCTGAATGTTGAGCTTTAAGCTAACTTTTTCACTCTACTCTTTCACTTTCATCAAGAGGCTTTTTAGTTCCTCTTCACTGTCTGCCATAAGGGTGGTGTCATCTGCATTTCTGAGGTGATTGATATTTCTCCCAGCAATCTTGATTCCAGCTTGTGCTTCTTCTAGCCCAGCATTTCTCAATGTGCTGTGCATAGAAGTTAAATAAGCAGGGTGACAATATACAGCCTTGACATACTCCTTTTCCTATTTGGAACCAGTGTATTGTTCCATGTCCAGTTCTAACTGTTGCTTCCTGACCTGCATATAGGTTTCTCAAGAGGCAGGTCAGGTGGTCTGGTACTCCCTCCCATCTCTTTCAGAATTTTCCACAGTTTATTGTGATCCACAGTGCCAAAGGCTTGGTATAGTCAATAAAGCCCCATTACTTCCAAGTAGTGATAGATTACCTCTTCTTGGGCTCTAAAATCACTGAAGATGGTGAGTGAAGCCATGAAATCAGAAGACATTTGCTTTTTGGCAGGAAACCTATGACAAACCTAGATAGTGTGTTGAAAAGCACAGACATAACTCTGTTGACAAAGTCCATACAGTCAAGGCTACTGTCTTCCTGGTAACTATGTATATTGTGAGAGCTGGACCATGAAGGTGGGGTGTGAAAGAATTGATGCCTTCTAACTGTGTTATTAGAGAAGACTCCTGAGAATCCCTTGGACAGTAAGTAAATCAAACATCAATATTAAGGGAAACCAACCCTGAATACTCATTGGAAGGACTGATGCTGAAGTTCAAACTCCAGTATTTTGGACATCTGATGCTAACTGTTGACTCATTAGAAGAGTCCCTGAAGCTGGAAAAAAATTGAGGACAGAAGGAGAAGAGAGCATCAGAGGATGAGATGGCTGGAAAGCATCACTGATGCAATGAATATGAACTTGGGCAAATTTCAAGATGGTGAGAGACAGAGGCCTGGCTTGCTGCATGCAGTCCATGGGGTTGCAAAGAGTCCAACACAACTGGGTGACTGAACAACAACAAGTGACTTTTACTAAAATGCATTGTGCCAGTTATAAGGGAATCTAAGTGTAGATATGCTGCTCTTCATACTATTTCAATGGCTATTAAACATTTTTACTCACTCTAATTCATCTGGCCAGTTCCATTTATGAGCAATGCCTAGAGTGTATACTAACAATTCTCAAATTCTCACATTAAACATGGTTAAGGAAGAGATTGGCCATGTGTCTCTGTTGAAGAAATATAACTCCCAGAGAATATGCAGTAAGAAATCTACCTATACAGCTAACTCACAAGAATTTTCTAACCTGACTGATGGCACAAAGTTCTATACCTTGTCTGGAGAAAGTGCATTTAAATGAAGTTTGAAGAGAAGGCGGTGTGACATTTTAAATCATGCAGCCAGAAGCAGAGTCTACAAGGCATAAGAAAAATTATGAGGGATCCCTCAAAGAATAAATAGCTTACTCAAAGTGAAGGACTTATACCACAAAAAAATAGAAGGTATATCTGTAAATATAGACAGGAACATATCACTCTTTCTTAGATTTCTTGGGAATATGTACATGATAGGATCATGGGAAGCAAGGAAATGGCCTTGCTTATATTTTCAGTTAGTGATCAGGTGAAATTGGTGAATTTCCTTATCTAAATATGCGGGAGAGAGCAAAAGAAGGCATATTAATCTAAGAAATTATTGTAGTATTCTTTCCAGTAATGCTTGGTGGTAAAATAATAATGCATATAGAAAAGGACACTCAAAAAAGATATTTTTAAAAGTAAATTAATATCGAAGATGGGACATAGAGATAAAAAATTAAATGTCAGAGTTAGCTAGAGATTGACGATACAGTTGTCAAATATAAATACAAATATATAATCATAAAATCTTAGATCTAAGTGGCTAACAGATTCTTAAACCTGAGGCTGAAACTTGGAAACTGTAAAATTGTTCACCCTCATTGACAATGTACATTTGGTACACATTTGCATTATCTATTTACACAGGGTTTGAAGAGACAAACAGAAGATCAAGAGAACAACAATATCCTCAAAATGTGTTCATAAGGGCCTTATTCAGAACATAACCTAAGGTGGTGAAGTAGAAGGATGAGCACAAAGAAAAAATGCAAAGAAATAGGAGAAATCAATAGAATGGAAAAGACTAGAGGTCTCTTCAAGAAAATTAGAGATACAAAGGGAACATTTCATGCAAAGATGGGCACAATTAGAAACATTATGGACCTAACAGAAGCAGAAGATGTTCAGAAGAGGTGACAAGAATACATAGAACTATACAAAAAAAAAAAACTTTATTACACAGATAACCAAAATAGTGTGATCACTCACCTAGAGCCAGACATTCTGGGATGTGAAGTCAAGTGGGCCCTGGGAAGCATTACTAAGAACAAAGCTAGTGGAGGTGATGGAATTCCAGTTGAGCTGTTTCAAATCCTGGAAGATGATGCTGTGAAACTGCTGNGAACTATACAAAAAAAAAAAACTTTATTACACAGATAACCAAAATAGTGTGATCACTCACCTAGAGCCAGACATTCTGGGATGTGAAGTCAAGTGGGCCCTGGGAAGCATTACTAAGAACAAAGCTAGTGGAGGTGATGGAATTCCAGTTGAGCTGTTTCAAATCCTGGAAGATGATGCTGTGAAACTGCTGCACTCAATATGCCAGAAAATTCAGAAAACTGAGCAGTGGCTACAGGACTGGAAAAGGTCAGTTTTCATTCCAATCCCAAAGAAAGGCAATGTCAAAGAATTATCAGACTACCACACAATTGCTCTCATCTCACATACTAGCAAATTAATGATCAAAATTTTCCAACTTAGGCTTCAACGGTACATAAACAAAGAATGTCAAGGTGTTCAACCTGGATTTAGAAAAGGCAGACAAACCAGAGATCAAATTGCCAACATTTGCTGGATCATAGAAAAAGCAAGATAATTCCAGAAAAAAAAAAATTTACTTCTGTTTCATTGACTACGTTAAAGCCTTTAACCGTGTGGATCATGACAAACTGAACAATTCTTAGAGATGAGAATACCAGGCCACATTACATGCCTCCTGAGAAATCTGTGCAGGTGAAGAAGCATCAATTAGAACCAGACATGGAACAGCAGACTGGTTAAAAATTGGGAGAGTAATATATCAAGGCTGTTATTATCACCTTGCTTATGTAACTTATATGCAGAGTACATCTCATGAAATGACGGACTGCATGAAACACAAGCTGGAATCACGATTGCTGGGAGAAATATCAATAATCTCAGATATGCAGACGTAACCACCCTAATGGCAGAAAGCAAAGAGGAACTAAAGAGCCTCTTGATGAAAGTGAAAGAGAAGAGTGAAANAACTTATATGCAGAGTACATCTCATGAAATGACGGACTGCATGAAACACAAGCTGGAATCACGATTGCTGGGAGAAATATCAATAATCTCAGATATGCAGACGTAACCACCCTAATGGCAGAAAGCAAAGAGGAACTAAAGAGCCTCTTGATGAAAGTGAAAGAGAAGAGTGAAAAAACTGGCTTAAAACTCAACATTCAAAAAATTAAGATCATAGCATCATGTAGGCCCATCAGTTCAGTTCAGTTCAGTTCAGTCACTCAGTTGTGGCCGACACTGCGATCCCATGAATTGCAGCATGCCAGGACTCCCTGTCCATTATGAAATCCAGGAGTTCACTCAAACTCATGTCCATTGAGTCGGTGATGGTATTGTTAGCACATTCTATTCAGTTAGCCAAAAATTTGTTCAGGTTTCTCTATAATATCTTATGGAAAAATGCAAACGAACTTTTTGGCCAACCTAATATACTGTTACACACATTAACTAGATTAAAGCTTAAAATATTTTTATATGTACTTTTGGGTCCCTCAAAATATCTAGCATAATGCAATAATAAACTTGTTGGAAAAGTAAGAAATGAATAAATACATATTACCTTTGTGACTAAAAGTGTAAACTTTCAAGATAACTACTTAGGATTCAAACTGTAATCTTTTTTAGATTAAAAATAGTTTTTCTTTGACAAGTGGCAGGTTATAATATTACCTTAAATTAACCAAGACTGCTCTCTCAGGAAGATAAAAGTTTAATCTTATATGCTTGGTTGATTGGGATCAGCTAACTAAAATTCTTTAAGCTGTTTCAGTAATTAACACAAAAAGTACACAGATCAATGTGTGGTAGGTACCAATGACCACTATGTATTCTATATATAGCAGTAGTAACATGCACATTTGCTGACCCTAATTTAATTTATTTACGAAGCATGCTCCTCTATGGAACTATAAAACATCAATTTTCAAATGTGAAAAAATCTTACAACAGAGGGAGAAACAGTATAAGAATATGTGAGCCGCAGGTAAGGCTTAGAGAATAAAAGGGTATGATTAACCTTTTGAAGGCTGGTGGAGATGTTAGAATTCATAAGAAAATGTAAGTGAAAAATATACACATAGAATACTATTCGTTGGACGTTAGTATGAAATATAGGAGATACCATGACATTAGATTATATTCTTAAATGCAATTCTAAGTAATCTCTCCTGGCCTTGCAATTACCTTTGCTGTATTTCCTCCATTCTGAGTCTATTTTAAATCTCTATTCACTTATAATTTACAAAAAAGGATCTGTGATTGCTGTTTCCTTTATGCATCTTTAGTTCTTCTCAAGTAACTGTTCTTTTACTTTAAAACCTATCCCTAGTGAAATTGTTTTCTTCAAGGTTACCAATGATCTCCAAATTGCTAAATTTGATAGCTTTCATAATTGTTCTTGGCCTCTGCAGAATTTGACAGTGTCAAAAATCCATTTCTATTAATAAAAGTTCCAATCTCTTTCTATCCATGAAAATTTGTTCTCTTTGTTTTATACTGATTCTCCAGGGCCTTTTACTAGGTCACCCAAAATGTATTATCTTCTTTTTTTATTATTTCTTTAACATTACTTATTGAGCTGTAAGTATTTGTCACAATCCTTATGAGTATGGAAAAATAAGACTTGACCTCAGTGAGCTAATGCTCCAATTGGGTTGTTAGGAATACAGAGAAGTATACAGTGTTCAAGTGAAAGAATGCAAACACACATTTCTGAAGTAACAAAACATACTTTCTGTTTTTAAAAAAGTTTCAGAATTAAGTGATTAGTGGATACTGGGCTTCATGTTGAAGAAAATTTCACTAATTTGAAAAGTTGCTTATTAATCCCTATTATTAATGCAATAAATATTCATTGATGGGATAACGAATCTTATCTATCTCAGAAAATAAAGAGAACCCTCTCTGAAGGGAGACTATTACACTTTTGGCTTCCCTGGTGGCTCAATGGTAAAGAATTTGCCTGCAATTCAGGAGACATGAGTTTAAACCCTGGATTAGGAAGATCCCCTGGAGAAGGAAATACTGGAGTGGGTACTCCAGTATTCTTGTCTGGGAAATCTCATAGACGGAGGAGCTATCAGTCTATAGTCGATGGAGCCCCAAAAGAGTTGACATGACTAGCAACTAAATGACAACATACTTACTGATACATTTAAGTATAGAAAAATTAAGAAAATTCAAAACATAAATTCACATATGATTATCATCAAATGATGTGTGTTATTACTTCTCTAGTTTTCAAGCATTAGTACAAAAAGTTTTCTGAAGGATGATTAATGTGGTCAAGTGGATGGATTCAGTACAGTTCAGTTGCTCAGTCATGTCTGACTCTTTGCGATCCCATGAATTGCAGCACCAGGCCTCCCTGTCCATCACCAACTCCCAGAGTTCACTCAGACTCACGTCCATCAAGTCTGTGATGCCATCCAGCTGTCTCATCCTCTGTCGTCCCCTTCTCCTCCTGCCCCCAATCCCTCCCAGCATCAGAGTCTTTTCCAATGAGTCAACTCTTCACATGAGGTGGCCAAAGTACTGGAGTTTCAGCTTTAGCATCATTCCTTCCAAAGAAATCCCAGGGCTGATCTCCTTCTGAATGAACTGGTTGGATCTCCTTGCAGTCCAAGGGACTCTCAAGAGTCTTCTCCAACACCACAGTTCAAAAGCATCAATTCTTCGGGGCTCAGCTTTCTTCACAGCCCAACTGTCACATCCATACATGACTACTGGAAAAACCATAGCCTTGATTAGATGG
>SJYX01018914.1:151206-194432 GCA_006410675.1 Oreotragus oreotragus
CAACCAGTCCATTCTGAAGGAGATCAACCCTGGGTGTTCTTTGGAAGGACTGATGCTGAAGCTGAAACTCCAGTACTTTGACCACCTCATGCGAAGAGTTGACTCATTGGAAAAGGCTCTGATGCTGGGAGGGATTGGGGGCAGGAGGAGCAGGGGACAATAGAGGATGAGATGGATGGATGACATCACTGACTTGATGGACATGAGTTTGAGTGAGCCCCGAGAGTTGCTGATGGACAGGGAGGCCTGGCGTGCTGCAGTTCATGGGGTCGCAGAGAGTCGGACATGACTGAGCAACTGAAGTGAACTGAACTGAAGACTGAAAAGTTCTACAGATCTGCTGTGCAACATTGAGCTTATAGTTAATATTCTGTATAATACTCTTAACAAGTTTTTAAGAGTAGATCTCATGTATTTTTACCACAATACACATTATTAAATCATATTAGTACATTTAAAAATCGTTAAGGCACTCTAAGGTGTATATACGTCTGGAGTTCAGATTTTTGTAGACAATGGTCTCTCTCAAAATGTGCCCACCTGTATATGTATAACCCTCACAGAGCTTACAGGAACTTCATTTTGGTTCTGAGCACACTGTGGAGGAGATAACTGCTAGAGCTTATCTCAGAGTATTAAGGGATCCTGGATCCATCGCCCACAGAATGTTTGCAGGAATGTATAATCTGGCACCAACCAGACTATGATGTATTTAAACACATGAAGAGTTGTCCTTGGGTACAGAGACACTTGTTTCCCAAAGAATCAGTGGGCTAAGATTCAGCAAGAAAACCTTGGGCTCTGTCAAAGTGCCCCAAAACTTCTCAATAAGAGAATACAATGTTTCATGAGGGGGCAAGATGAATCAAGTAGCGACTGTGTGGCCATCTGCTAGGGAAATCATAGGAAAGTCCCTTCCTGGTCTGAAACTCATTGACTCAGTGACAACACTTATCAATTACATTAACAGATTATTCTGTGTTAAGCACTGAAGTTTCAGCAAGGACTCCCTCTATTCATTCTCTATCATGTGATGAATATTGGCTGTGACTCAGAACTTGGGAAAAAATGTCAAAACCTTCGTTAGAGACCTCTATGCACATTGACATGGTGCCCTGACACTCTGGCTTTCTGGCCTCTGCAGCTGGGGCCATGTAACCTCCTGCTTGGAGAACTGGGCTCTTGTGTCTGTGAATCAAAAAAAAATAAAAATCATTGCAAACCAGCATAGGAACAACGTAGAATTTCTCTTACATTTTAGCAGAGCTCTTTCACCAAATCCAAGGCAGGGAGTATAGTCAAGTCTGAGGGCATCCAGCCTGGGAGAGCCATCAGCAGCCACTCTGTTTCTCTCCATGGCTTTTTCTGCCTCTCTCTAAACCTCAGTCTCTGTGGCCACATGGCCCTTTTATACCTGTAATCAGCCCACCAGCTCCATGCTCCTGTCTGCAGATGAGTTATCTTAGCTTTTCCACGTACAGTGCTGCCTCAAAGGTCTATATGCAGACTTAAAGCCATGTCCAGATTTCTAAACTTCTGACAAACGGTTTTGATTGGCTGAGCTTGGTCAGGTGTCCATACCTGCTCTGGATGCGCATCATTGTGTGGTATATATGTGGTCTTGCAGTTTGTCTCTACAGATAGAAGTTAGATCTCAGAGAAATACAGCAGTTAATGAACAGAGCAGATACCTAAGTAATAGGTTTTATCACAGTACTTGGTAGATAACTGCTAAATAAATGTTAAATTTAGATTAACTATATAGGATACAATTACAATTTTATGGACAACAAAAAAGTTGACCTGAGATAGGGATTCTGTATGGAGTGAACTAGGCTCATATATCAACTATGTAATTGAAAATGTATGGAATTCAAATTTGTGTCTCAGTCATAGAGAAGACTTATGGTTGCCAAGAGGGGGAGGGTTGGATTGGGAGCTTGGAGTTAGCAGATACAAACTAGTATATACATGTGTGTGTTGGTATGTATGCGCTAAGTCACTTCAGTCATGTCCAGCTCTTTGCAGCCCTATGGACTGTAGCCCACCCTCTGTCCATGGGAATCTCCAGGCAATAATTCTGGAGTGGGTTGCCATACCCTTCTCCAGGGGATTTTCCCGACCCAAGGATTGAACCCATGTTACTTGTGGTTCCTGCATTGCAAAGAGATTCTTTATCACTGAGTCACTGGGGGAAGTATATACATAGGTTGGATAAACAGCAAGCTCCTACTGTAGAGCATATAAAACCATATTCAATATCCTGTGATAAACTATAATGGAAAAGCATATGAAAAAGAATATATATATATAGCTGAATCACTTTGCTGTACAGCAGAAGTTAGCACAACACTGTAAATCAACTACACTTCAGTGAAAAAAAGCTGTCTTAGCAAAGTTCCAATTTATAATATCACAGACTTCCAAGGTCACTATTAACAAGTCAAGTTTGTGATTTTTAAACTCGGTAATCTCAGAGATCTATTATAATTTTCTCCTAAATATCCCACTTATAGAAAAGTCAAGAGTTCAATATGCAGTTCCTAATATAGAACATTAATTTTTGATTAAATATGATAGAGCTAAGCTACTTCCTTGAATGTTTCAAGTTTGTTCTCACATAATGACCAAAAAAATATAGTTTAAAAGCATGAAGAATTGTTGAGTATGTTATATTTTTGAAGTCATTTTTGGAAAGTATTAAACTTCAATATTTTATTTAAAATCATCTATCACTTCTCAGTGAAATTTTCATTGGGAATATCAAAACTATCCCAATAGGGTTAAAACAGGCCCAGAGGCTGAGAAATTTGTTTTACAAGAAAATATAATCTATGGAGCTCGAAGGTCTGAGTTGATGTGATTTTTTATATGACAAAGCCAATTATAGGCATATCTACTTCCTGCTTGCTGAGAGATAATTTAAGCTAACATTATTTCATATAATATTCTTTGGGAACTAAATACTTTACTTCTTAGGTAAGTAAAACTGTATTTGACTTCAAAGGGAGTTTTGCCCATCTTAGAAACTGGATCATGTTTCTAGGCATATTAGCCTTATATGATCTCCTATTTCTTTCTTCTTTTTAGTTCCTTGATGTCTGAAAATTCTGGTAGATGGTGTATTAATGAATTAATGGATAGGTGCAACTTCCATGCTAGTTTATATTAATGTCTCTCCACTTTGTCACAACTGCCTAGTTTTTAAGAAAAAATTTGTTGGTGTACTCCTGAAAAAATGGAGATTGTAATAGACATAATTTTAAAATATACCAATATGTACTTAAAATATTAGGGTATGTGTTATATAAGCAACTACAAAGTCCACAGCATTGGCAGAATGAACAGGAAAAAAAGTGCATATGTTCTGGTTTTGCTCTATTGCACTAATAAATTGCTTTTGAAATGCATGTAAGAGGGTGGAGAAGCCATACCAAAGGGTTGAATTTCACCAGTTAGTTGATATCTTTAAGAACTGATGAAATGTGTTCCTTTGGCTCTTGGAATTCCTTTCAAATGAAAATTCTTAATCAGTCTTCCTTGCTTCTCTGAAGGGAGACCAGATATCAAGCTTTCTCTCTTAGCTAGTAAGGCTAATTTTACTCGATAGATTTAATGCAAATTGATATTTTAGGTGAAGGTATCTAAGATAAAGGTCAAGACAATGCCCCAAACTGAATTTGGTTTCAAAGGGCAGATAGAAATTCCAGACTCATTTGTTTTCATCAATATTTTGCTGTACCCACAATGCATGTCAAAATCAAATTCAGTCCCAACAGAGAAGTTTGACCATAGCTCTCTGATTTATAATGGTACCTGACTGTAGAATCAAAATATATCCCTATGACAAGAATTTTCCATCCCATCCCATCCCCCTCCCTGCTGTCAGTCATCACTTCACTCCTGTTGGGGGACATAATGCCAAGCTCTGTTATTTGAGTTGTTTTCTTAATTAATTGAGATTATGTGATCATAACAAGGATTTGGCAGCAGTGGCTAGAACAGACTTATTAATGAGGATCCATTATGACCAGGTGGACTTTTGACAGCTGATTTTTACCTGACAATGTGTATAAAGCCTTTAATTAGATAAATATAGCTAACAAGCTGACCTCACCATCTGCTGTCATTTCTCTTCCTGGGTAGACCATTTCATCCATTGCCTATGAAATGTTAACCCTTTTCAGTGGAGGTCCTTTCAAGCAGCCCTGCACAGAGCTTTCAATTTCTCTCTCAGTATAGTCTGTGGTTCCATACTTCTCTAAAAAAAAATAAAAATCATTGCAAACCAGCATAGGAACAACGTAGAATTTCTCTTACATTTTAGCAGAGCTCTTTCACCAAATCCAAGGCAGGGAGTATAGTCAAGTCTGAGGGCATCCAGCCTGGGAGAGCCATCAGCAGCCACTCTGTTTCTCTCCATGGCTTTTTCTGCCTCTCTGTAAACCTCAGTCTCTGTGGCCACATGGCCCTTTTATACCTGTAATCAGCCCACCAGCTCCATGCTCCTGTCTGCAGATGAGTTATCTTAGCTTTTCCACGTACAGTGCTGCCTCAAAGGTCTATATGCAGACTTAAAGCCATGTCCAGATTTCTAAACTTCTGACAAACGGTTTTGATTGGCTGAGCTTGGTCAGGTGTCCATACCTGCTCTGGATGCGCATCATTGTGTGGTATATATGTGGTCTTGCAGTTTGTCTCTACAGATAGAAGTTAGATCTCAGAGAAATACAGCAGTTAATGAACAGAGCAGATACCTAAGTAATAGGTTTTATCACAGTACTTGGTAGATAACTGCTAAATAAATGTTAAATTTAGATTAACTATATAGGATACAATTACAATTTTATGGACAACAAAAAAGTTGACCTGAGATAGGGATTCTGTATGGAGTGAACTAGGCTCATATATCAACTATGTAATTGAAAATGTATGGAATTCAAATTTGTGTCTCAGTCATAGAGAGGACTTATGGTTGCCAAGGGGGGGAGGGTTGGATTGGGAGCTTGGAGTTAGCAGATACAAACTAGTATATATATGTGTGTGTTGGTATGTATGCGCTAAGTCACTTCAGTCATGTCCAGCTCTTTGCAGCCCTATGGACTGTAGCCCACCCTCTGTCCATGGGAATCTCCAGGCAATAATTCTGGAGTGGGTTGCCATACCCTTCTCCAGGGGATTTTCCCGACCCAAGGATTGAACCCATGTTACTTGTGGTTCCTGCATTGCAAAGAGATTCTTTATCACTGAGTCACTGGGGGAAGTATATACATAGGTTGGATAAACAGCAAGCTCCTACTGTAGAGCATATAAAACCATATTCAATATCCTGTGATAAACTATAATGGAAAAGCATATGAAAAAGAATATATATATATAGCTGAATCACTTTGCTGTACAGCAGAAGTTAGCACAACACTGTAAATCAACTACACTTCAGTGAAAAAAAGCTGTCTTAGCAAAGTTCCAATTTATAATATCACAGACTTCCAAGGTCACTATTAACAAGTCAAGTTTGTGATTTTTAAACTCGGTAATCTCAGAGATCTATTATAATTTTCTCCTAAATATCCCACTTATAGAAAAGTCAAGAGTTCAATATGCAGTTCCTAATATAGAACATTAATTTTTGATTAAATATGATAGAGCTAAGCTACTTCCTTGAATGTTTCAAGTTTGTTCTCACATAATGACCAAAAAAATATAGTTTAAAAGCATGAAGAATTGTTGAGTATGTTATATTTTTGAAGTCATTTTTGGAAAGTATTAAACTTCAATATTTTATTTAAAATCATCTATCACTTCTCAGTGAAATTTTCATTGGGAATATCAAAACTATCCCAATAGGGTTAAAACAGGCCCAGAGGCTGAGAAATTTGTTTTACAAGAAAATATAATCTATGGAGCTTGAAGGTCTGAGTTGATGTGATTTTTTATATGACAAAGCCAATTATAGGCATATCTACTTCCTGCTTGCTGAGAGATAATTTAAGCTAACATTATTTCATATAATATTCTTTGGGAACTAAATACTTTACTTCTTAGGTAAGTAAAACTGTATTTGACTTCAAAGGGAGTTTTGCCCATCTTAGAAACTGGATCATGTTTCTAGGCATATTAGCCTTATATGATCTCCTATTTCTTTCTTCTTTTTAGTTCCTTGATGTCTGAAAATTCTGGTAGATGGTGTATTAATGAATTAATGGATAGGTGCAACTTCCATGCTAGTTTATATTAATGTCTCTCCACTTTGTCACAACTGCCTAGTTTTTAAGAAAAAATTTGTTGGTGTACTCCTGAAAAAATGGAGATTGTAATAGACATAATTTTAAAATATACCAATATGTACTTAAAATATTAGGGTATGTGTTATATAAGCAACTACAAAGTCCACAGCATTGGCAGAATGAACAGGAAAAAAAGTGCATATGTTCTGGTTTTGCTCTATTGCACTAATAAATTGCTTTTGAAATGCATGTAAGAGGGTGGAGAAGCCATACCAAAGGGTTGAATTTCACCAGTTAGTTGATATCTTTAAGAACTGATGAAATGTGTTCCTTTGGCTCTTGGAATTCCTTTCAAATGAAAATTCTTAATCAGTCTTCCTTGCTTCTCTGAAGGGAGACCAGATATCAAGCTTTCTCTCTTAGCTAGTAAGGCTAATTTTACTCGATAGATTTAATGCAAATTGATATTTTAGGTGAAGGTATCTAAGATAAAGGTCAAGACAATGCCCCAAACTGAATTTGGTTTCAAAGGGCAGATAGAAATTCCAGACTCATTTGTTTTCATCAATATTTTGCTGTACCCACAATGCATGTCAAAATCAAATTCAGTCCCAACAGAGAAGTTTGACCATAGCTCTCTGATTTATAATGGTACCTGACTGTAGAATCAAAATATATCCCTATGACAAGAATTTTCCATCCCATCCCATCCCCCTCCCTGCTGTCAGTCATCACTTCACTCCTGTTGGGGGACATAATGCCAAGCTCTGTTATTTGAGTTGTTTTCTTAATTAATTGAGATTATGTGATCATAACAAGGATTTGGCAGCAGTGGCTAGAACAGACTTATTAATGAGGATCCATTATGACCAGGTGGACTTTTGACAGCTGATTTTTACCTGACAATGTGTATAAAGCCTTTAATTAGATAAATATAGCTAACAAGCTGACCTCACCATCTGCTGTCATTTCTCTTCCTGGGTAGACCATTTCATCCATTGCCTATGAAATGTTAACCCTTTTCAGTGGAGGTCCTTTCAAGCAGCCCTGCACAGAGCTTTCAATTTCTCTCTCAGTATAGTCTGTGGTTCCATACTTCTCAACCTGTTTATGGCCGCCTAACCAGAAAACAATTTTCCAAAATCAGTTGGTGGAAATCTAAACAATTCCCTTCTAGCTCCAAAACCAAGGGAGTAAATGAAGCCCCTTTCTCTTTTATCCAGTCAATACATCACTGCACATCAAATAATTCTGAGGCTTGACGTGCTTTCCCTGTTGCGATGGCTGATGATAGGGTATAATAATGGCAGTGAGACAAGTAAACAGGCAGAGTAGTGGTCCTGTCGTACCCAATATGAATCCTTTTCAAGACTGAACTGTTCCTTTCCCCAGCCACTAGAAGTCAGGGAGGTTGACTCACAGATGTGTCCTCTTCCTCTCCCCAGGAACTGAACTGCACTTGATCAAAGGGAAGTGCCTCGCTCTCTTACGTAACCTCTGCTCCAGAGTTCCCGGTGGGATTAGCTCAGGGTCTTTGGCAGAAGCATCTTCGTTCAACTTCTCCCCCTGTCTAATCTTGCTTTCCTTACTCCTTACAACTGTGTTCCTGAGTTCCTCAATAAAATCCTGTACCAAAATCTCTTTCTCAGAGGTTGTTTCCTGGACACTCAAGTTATAAATACAGTTAGATCACAAGACCTTGCTTGCAGACAGATGTTGGACTTGGACCATGCTGATTTTGTTTGCCATAAGACTTTCTCTCCATTTTTGTCTCTTTCCTGTGGGTAGGAGAGATTGTGTCTTTATTGTGTGCTTCGTTATGGACACAGAGTGGTGATGGCCGCACGTTATCTGGATTCACATATACTCTCCGTGCCATCACTCATCCCAGATACAACTGAAGCACTCATGCCTCAGTTAAGGATTTCAAGGGCGCAAATTGACTTTGGAAAGCCTCCTGTCTACAGCTTGCCCATTTCTATGGAGCATCCCTTTATTTCCTCCCTCAAATGATCATCCACTCGAACTCCTAGCAGCTCTCCTAAGCTATAGTTTTGCTCTCAATATAGTCTGTGTACTTTGTGTACTTCAAGGGTTCAGTTTTGGGGTGAAACTAAACCTAAGATGCTTCTAAGATACTCAAGAAGAGATTTCAAGTCAGCTATTTGATCAAGCCGTCGTGAAATTGGAGAAGGAATGATGTTAGCCTAACAGCACTGTATGAAACCGTGGGGATGGGGTGAGGATTTTCTAGGGGGAGAGGAAGAGAAGGGAACTTACGATGAGCTTGAAAACTCTAATTCTAGAGGGCCTGGCAGAGGGTGAAAGGAATGAAAAGGAGACTGAGAAAAAGGAGCTACACATTGAAAATTAGGAGGGTGTGGTATTCTGGGAGCCAGAGTACTTCAAGAGGGCTGGTGTGGTCACCTGAGGGTCTTTCAAGCAACAGCTTTATTGAGAAATAATTCACATACCATAAAGTTTACATTTTAAAGTATATAGCTCAGTGACTTAAGCATCGATTGTTTGTTGTTTTAGTCACTAAGTTCTGTTCAACTCTTTTGCAACCCCATGGACCCCACCAGACTCCTCTGTCGATGGGATTTCTCAGGTAAGGATCCTGGAATGGGTTGCCATTTCCTTCTCTAGGAGATCTTTCCAACCTGAGGATCAAACTCGTGTCTCCTACAGGCGGGCAGGTTCTTTGCCACTGAGCCTCCTAGGAAACCCTAAGCATCTTTTACCACTAATTCCAGACTATTTTGGTCTCCTCAGAACATGAATTGGCCTAGTCTGGATATTTTATGTCAGTGGAATCATAAAATATGTCGTTATTTGTGACTGGCTTCATGCACATATGTTTTCAAGATTCATCAAGTTGTGTACCATTATCAATACCTTATTATTATTTATTGCCAAATAATATTTTATCATATAAATATACCATACTTTGTTTATCTGTTATTCATCAGTTGGTGAACATTTGAGTTGTTTGACTTTTTGGCTATTATGAACAATGCTGCTAGGATCATTAATATAGAAGTTTTTGTGGGCACATATGTCTTCAGATCTCTTGCATATATTTGGAAGTGGAATTGCCAAGTCATACAGTAGCTCTAGTTTAACTCTTTGTGGAATGGCTAGATTGTTTTCCAAAATGGTTTCACTATTTTATATTTGTAGTATTTTACTCTCTTCAGCAGAAATGAATGAGGGCCCCAATTTCTCCACATCCTCATCAGCATTTGTTATTGTCCATCATTTTGATTATGGCTTTTCTAGTCTATGTGAAGGTTTGATTTGCATTTCTCTGAGGATTATGGATGTTGGGTATCTTTTCATGTGCTAATTGGTCATTTATCAGTTTTCTTTGGAGAAATCCTGTGCTAGATATTTTTTAAGTCTTTATTGAATTCATTACAATATTGCTTCTTTTTATGTTTTGTTTTTTCGGCCAAGAGACATGAGCGATCTTACCTCCCCGATCAGGGATAGAACCCACACTCCTTGTTCAGTTCAGTTCAATCACTCAGTCATGTCCGACTTTGCAGCACGCCAGGCTTGCCTGTCCACCACCAACTCCCGGAGCTTACTCAAACTCACGTCCATTGAGTCGGTGATGCCATCCAACCATCTCATCCTCTGTCATCCCCTTCTCCTCCCACCTTCCATCTTTACCAGCATCAGGGTCTTTTCCAATGAGTCAGTTCTTCACATCAGGTGGCCAAAGTATTGGAGTTTCAGCTTCAGCATCAGTTCTTGCAATGAATATTCAGGACTGATCTCCTTTAGGATGGACAGGTTGGATCTCCTTGGTGTCCAAGGGACTCTTAAGAGTTTTCTCCAACACCACAGTACAAAAGCATCAATTCTTGGGCATTCAGCTTTATAGTCCAACTCTCACATCCATACATGACCACTGGAAAAACCATAGCCTTGACTAGACAGACCTTTGATGGCAAAGTAATGTCTCTGCTTTTTAACATGCTGTCTACGTTGGTCATAGCTTTCCTTCCAAAGAGTAAGCATCTTTTAATTTCATGGCTGCAGTCACCATCTGCAGTGATTTTGGAGCCCAGAAAAATAAAGTCTGCCACTGTTGCCCCATCTATTTGCCATGAAGTGATGGGACTGGGTGCCATGATCTTAGTTTTCTGAATGTTGAGCTTTAAGCCAACTTTTTGACTCTCCTCTCTCACTTTCATCAAGAGACTCTTTAGTTCTTCTTTGCTTTCTGCCATAAGGGTGGTGTCATCTGCATATCTGAGGTTATTGATATTTCTCCTGGCAATCTTGATTCCAGCTTGTGCTTCATCCAGTCCAGCATTTCTCATGATGTACTCTGCATATACATTAAATAAGCAGGGTGACAATATACAGCCTTGACAGACTCCTTTCCCGATTTGGAACCCCTCCTTGTACTGAAAGGCAAAGTCTTAACCAGTGCACCACCAGGGACATCCCCTTTGTTAGATTTTTAATTGGAGCACCTGTCTCTTATAATTGAGTTGTAAGAATTCTTTATATATTCTGGATACAAGTCCCTTATCAAACATATGATTTGCAAATATTTTCTCTCGTTCTGTGGGTTGTCTTTTCACTTTCTTAGTGATACCCTTTGAGGCATTAAGTTTTTAATTCTGATAAAGTCCAAGTTTATTTTAATTTTGATGCTCCCACTTCATGTGTCATGGTCAACACTGTTTTGCCTGCTGGGAGAGATCGGGTCCAGTGAGGACAAAGAAATATCCACAGGTGTGGCAACAAAGAACTCATTTGTGACCTTGGAAGGTTTGTAAAACATTGTGGTTGGGCTCCTGAACTAAATTGTGAAGGACTATGGAGAGAGAACTCCTAAGCCAACTCATAGTCTTGAAATCCATGGGGTTTAAGAGAAAACAGTCTCCATTTGAGAGAGCTGCAACTTGCAAGGGAGATGATCTCAGAGGTGTCACTATTCAGTTAAGACAGGGAGTTAAAGGAATGTTCAGGAAAGAGATTAAAAATATTGTTTATCAGTGCTGGGAAGTTGGAGAACACAGGGAAGGGTTGGGGACTGAGTGTGATTAGTAGATTGGGCCACTTTGAGAGGAAGCCTGAACTGAATTCTAAGTTGATCCTTTGTCTTTACATAACTAGAGCAAGACTCAAAATCCTGAGGTGATCTATCCAGTTAAAGAGGCCTCTTTCTGCGGGGGAGCATAAAGAAATAAGATCTAGCACTGCTGGCTTATATGGTGGAAAATTGAGCACTGCCTCCAACCAATACTACCCACAGTGGAGGCATCCTCCAATTGGGAGTGGAGATTGGTTTCTAGGTGGTTATTTCTCTCCAAACAGAATATACACTACATAAACTTGTTAAATTTTGGTGTCTACTTTAAAATAATGTTTTAGATAACATCTTCTTGACTAAGTGACAGAGATTCAATATCAAGTCAAATTCACATATAAATATCTGCTTTGCCATCACTTTTAACTATATGTTTGGTCTAGATAGTTTGAGGTATGAATTAAATCTGCCTAGATTTTGAGGGGAGAATGTAATCTTCAAAAGTATTTTTAAGGCATCATATATCCCTGGAGTTAAAGTATTTTCAACCCATGCATACTCACTTAAAGAGACTCATTGAAAATAATCTTTCCTGTATATGTAAAAATATGCTAAGCATCTGCTTTGATTTATCCCATTCTACCTATGGCTGCTTGCTGCAGTATAAAAATCCAACGAGAAGCCCTTGGCAAACACAGTTTAATTTTACTGACACACTTTCATCAATTCTCTGATTTAAATTCTACATGTGCTAGTTAGGGTTTAGTCTAAGCTGCTTAAATTCTGTGGATTAAGTTTGATTTTTTTTTCCTCTTTCTCCCCACATAATAATCCAAAATGGATTCTAGTTCAAGGATGGATAAATGGCTCTGCTCCATAGCTAGTAATCTTTGCTCTCAGTGTGTGGTTTCCATCTTGAGGCCCAAGGCCCTTGCTATAGTTCATCCTATTTCCAACTGGCAGTAAGGAGGAAAGGCTGTGGACCAGGGCAAAGAGCTTGTCTTTATTTTTATTTTTTAATTTATTTTAATTGGAGGCTAATTACTTTACAATATTGTGGTGGTTTTTGCCACACATTGACGTGAATCAGCCATGAGTGAACATGTGTCCCCCATCCTGAACACCCCTCCCACCTCCCTCCCCATCCCATCCCTCAGGGTCGTCCCAGTGCACCGCTCCTGAGTGTCCTGTCTCATGCATCAAACCTGGACTGGTGATCTATTTCACACAGGGTAATATACATGTTTCAACAGCTTGTCTTTACATTAGAGTTGCCACAGGATTTGCATACATCATTTATGATCACATCCCATTGGCCTGAATTTAGTTACATGGGCACTCCTGGTTGAAAAGAGGGCTGAGAAAAGTCTTTGCCATGAGTCCAGCTAAAACAAGTTCTAGCCTTCAAGGAAGAAGGAAAAAATGGATACTAGTTCAGCAATGTCCACCAAATCAGGGGCAGCAAAAGTGTGAGAGTTTACCAGTTTTTTCACGGCTCAGTCTTTGTTGCAATAAAGTGCAGAGAAGAATGTCTTGTTGAACAAGAAACCTCTTCTTGTCTGTTCTTTAGAGGGGAAAAAAACAATTAAAACATTAGAGTCGAGAGCATGGGAACTATCTTGGTTGATAACTCAAGCTTTGTTGTGTATTGGTTTTGAGACTTTGAGTAAATAATTTCGCTCTTCTGTGCTTTATTTCCTCATACAGATAGTGGTGATGAAACATGCTTGGCACAGTGTCTAGATTATAGAAAGCATTCAATTTATATTAGTTTGTATTTTAGCAGCCACTAGGGGTAATTAATTGCTTTTAAGCTAACATTTTTTGTTATTAAAATATCCTGAAATTGTTTGTATTAATATGCACATTTATGAACATGTGTTAGGCTCCTAATAATTGTTAAATGAATGGATAATAAGTCACTAATGCCAGGAAAAAGGTCAAAGTAATGACAGGGCTTTCTTTTCAGAGTCTGTCTTCTGAACAGACTCAGGGAGTGTGGTCTGGTTGTAACTGATAAGGAAAATAGGAGTCTTTAATTCTTTCCAGCCACTGCCTTGTCTGATTAATACCATGATTTATGACTGTAGTTCCATGGGGGGAAATGATGATCTCAGCATTTAAGCTCATAATTCCAAATGTGACATGAATGACCTGGACACCACTCATAGCAGAAAATAGGAAAGTAGCTTAATGTAAAGTCCAGTCTTGAGGCCTTTTGTGGCTACCTCTGCTACTCAGGATCCACTCAGGCCTGATGGGTCCCACAACCTGTTTTTTTTTTTAAAGCAGTATATTTTATTTTGTTCATTTTATTTATTTTTGACTGTGCTGGGTCTTCATTGCTACACTCGGGCTTTCTCCAGCTGTGGTAAGCATGGCTACTCTCTAGCTGCAGCACACGAGCTTCTCATTTGGGCAGCTTGTCTTGTTGCATAGCACAGGCCCTGAAGCATGGCCTCAGTGGTGGTGCATAGGCTTAGCTACCTGAGGCATGTGGAATCTTCCCGAAGCAGGGATCAAACCCATGTCTCCTTCACTGGCAGGTGGGCTCTTAACCACTGAACCACCAGGGAAGTCCCCACCACCTGGTTTTAATGCGTATGTGTGGTTGACCAGATGTTGTTGAAATCATATCTGATGGTGTTCCCAAGGCACTAAAAGGATGTCTCTTTTTTTCATTTGTTTTAAAATATAAGGAAACAAACATTTTCATCTTTTTGTCACTATTCCTAGTAGAATATCAACATTTGGGGGAGTCATGTTTGAAGTGATGACTGTTCAGTGAAAAAGTGCTGGAGCATGAAGAATAGCTCAAGAAAAGATGGCACAGGGAACGTCCAAATTGCCACCTGGAAGCTAAAAATACGGATGAAGGGGCTCACTTAGGACAAGTTCATGAAGAACAGTATCTCTGAGGTATCTCTATGGGTTTGAGTCAATAAATGGTCATTTAATTCACTGTCAGTTCCTTGGAGATAGAAATGTTGGAAAACTTGGCTCCTTTCATCTGCCCTCCTGGGAGTTAGGCCAGAAGAGTTTTTGAGTAATATCAAACAGGGATCTTGGAGTCCAAGGCTTCTTGTGATGAATCTATCGAGGTGTTATAACGAAACGTCCCAAATGTAGGTTAAAGTCCAGAGAAGGCTACTTTACAGTGTGGGTTGATAAGTGAACCAGGAGCCTCCACCTCATCCCTTCTTCACCCCCTTGCTTGAGCTTGCCTGCTAAGTTGCTTTAGTCATGTCCAGTTCTTTGTAACCCTATGGATTGTAGCCCACCAGGCTTCTCTGCCCATGGGATTCTCCAAGCAAGAATACTGGAGTGGGTTGCCATTTCCTCCTCCAGGGGATCTTTCTGAATCAGGGATGGAACCCACATCTCTTATATCTCCTGCATTGACAGGCAGATACTTTACCACAAGCCATCTGGGAGGTCCCCCTCACCTCCACACTGCAGAAACTGAGTCTATAGAACAGGAGGAATAATTCAGTGTTTTGACTAATGGAAAATAAAACATCTCTAAAGACATGAGCTGGATGGCAACTCACTCAGTATTCTTTCCTGGAGAATTCCATGGAGAGAGGAGCCTGGTAGGCTACAGTCAATGGGTTGCAAAGAGTCAGACATGACTGAGTGACTAACACTTCACAACACAAAGACATAAGCAATAGTATATTGGGGGTAGAAATTTATATTAGCCTACAAATAACAAAACAGTTAAAGTATTCCAAAGAAGAATGCATCAATGATCATTAGACCAATCTACATAAACATTAGGACTATATACTGTGCTGTATTTTGATTTTTACTTTCACTTTCCTTTAGCATCAACCACTCACTTCCACTGTACCCTATGGACTGCTGATCTCCCAGAACTTCTCTGAAATAATCCCCAATACCCTACTCTTGACCCAACACTTCTCCTTCCAGCTCTTACTACTTCCAACATCTCTTCTTTGGCTTTATCCAAACCTCCAGTCACACTCCTCCAAGTCTGTTAGACCCCCACAAGTTTCACTCCCTTCCCTCTCTGATCCACCCTAGCTGATCCATTGCTTTATCTGTCTCTTTGATCTTTCATGCCCTACTTTAGCCCATAATTCAACTATGATGAACTAATATGAAGGCAATTTTTATCTGCCCTCCTGGGAGTTAGGCCTTGAGCACTAAGTACTCCTAGAGAAAGTTACAAAATTGCACCAATTGATGCCATTACAAAATCATGATTTCTAATTGCAGCAGGCCCTCTGCTACCTGATAATTCCTATATGTGTTTCAGTTCAGTTCAGTCGCTCAGTCATGTCCGACACTTTGCGACCCCATGAATTGCAGCACACCAGGCCTCCCTGTCCATCACCATCTCCCGGAGTCCCTCAGACTCACGTCCATAGAGTCTGTGATGCCATCCAGCCATCTCATCCTCTGTCGTCCCCTTCTAACCCTGCCTCCAATCCCTCCCAGCATCAAAGTATTTTCCAATGAGTCAACTCTTCACATGAGATGGCCAAAGTACTGGAGTTTCAGCTTTAGCATCATTCCTTCCAAAGAAATCCCAGGGTTGATCTCCTTCAGAATGGACTGGTTGGATCTCCTTGCAGTCCAAGGGACTCAAGAGTCTTCTCCAACACCACAGTTCAAAAGCATCAATTCTTCTGCACTCAGCCTTCTTCACAGTCCAACTCTCACACCCATACATAACTACTGGAAAAACCATAGCCTTGACTAGACGGACCTTAATCGGCAAAGTAATGTCTGCTTTTGAATATGCTATTTAGGTTGGTCATAACTTTCCTTCCAAGGAGTAAGCGTCTTTTAATTTCATGGCTGCAGTCACCATCTGCAGTGATTTTGGAGCCCCTCCCCCTAAAAAAAGTCTGACACTGTTTCCATTGTTTCTCCATCTATTGGGAGAAATCTACATGGGATTTCCCATGGAGTGATGGGACCGGATGCCATGATCTTCGTTTTCTGAATGTTGAGTTTTAAGCCAACTTTTTCTCTTCACAGTTCAACTCTCACATTCATACATGACCACTGGAAAAACCATAGCCTTGACTAGACGGACCTTAGTCAGTAAAGTATGTCTCTGCTTTTGAACACATTCCCTCAAATAGGTAAATTTTATTGTTTTTACATGAGCAATTATACAACACTGAACTTAAAACTTTTCAATTTGTAGTTGCATATCACATGGTAGAATACATTTCAGGGAATTTCAAGAACAGATGAGTGAAGGTTTCTACTCTGGATTCCCCTATTAATTCATGGTGCATTACCATACACTAATGACAGAGAATGGACAGTAATTTGTGTTGTATCCCACTTTTATTTGTCTAGTCTGGGACACTGCCCAACTCCCTTTGTGTGGACTCCATGCATTAATAAAGTCTCCTAATCTCCTATTTAACTTTTCTATCTTTTTTTAATTACCCAAATGTACTTTTTTTTTTTTTAGTAGAATAATTGTTACCAATGATATTAGTTTCCTTCTCCTAATCACAAATCCTAGGATCATAAATCCCAAGTGATCTTATTCAAACCCATGATTTAAACTCTTTTGGTTTCCAGTAAAGATACATATACTGATATTTAGAAACATACAGCCATCATTATGAGCCCAATTTGACATGCCTCTTACATTTTCAACAAAGCTCTTCCTTTACTTTCTTTAATTTCTAGTTCTTTTTGTTTGGTTAATTTTTGTTTATTTTGTTTTTAGCCTGTAACCAGGAATAAGACACTTCTTTTATATGATTGTCCCATGGAACTGACAATAATAATGACATAGATGATTAGCATGTAATTTGGCTCACAGAATTACAATTGTTAAATAATCTGGATTCACTTAGAAAATAGTGAAACCTCTGTTTTAAAAGAAAAATATTCAAGATTGTTCATCTTCCTATGGTACAGGAAACTGCTGGAAAAAATCTCTTTGAATTTAAGAGAAAGCAACAGTTATATTTTTAGTGATACTACTGAAGAGCTCCAAATATTAGACTAGTCACACTGATTGGAAGAACCCATGTATTTATATATTAATTTTGCTTGTTAAAAAGTAAGGGTCAATCATTTGACATGTATAAAGTTTTTAGTTATGTTATACGAATAAGTTCTGTAGACCTGCTCTATAACACATTGCTAGTAAGAATAAAGTATTGTGTAATTCTATCTTTGTTAATTGAATAGATCTCATGCTAAATGTTTATACCACACACACACACACACACACACACACACACAAAAAGAGGGGAGGCCGGAGGGAACTCTGAAAGAAGGTGTTGCATATGTCTATTATCTCAATTGCTGTGATAGTATAATAGGGGATTGCATGTAGCCAAATTCATCAATTAAACATGTACATTTCTTTGTATATCAATTGTACTTCAAGAAGTCTGTTTAACAAAAGTGAAGGTAGAAATAATATAGGGGAAGACAGTGAAGTAGGAAGCTTCAACAATTTCTTGCTACCTACAACACTGCACTAGTAGAATAGATGTAACTATTTTGGAGCTGTGAAGTCTAATGAAAGCTCAAAATTTACAGAAGGAAACTTAGATGGTAAATTGTGGTTAATTCTAGTCACTTTCAGGTCTTAGCATAGCAGCAGCTACTCCGCACCACCCTAGCCCATGTCAGGCAGTCACACATGCATTCCAGACACAGTTTACATGCAACTAGTAGGAGCTAGGATGGGAAGAGGTCCTTGACTTTTAATTATCAGAATCTGTGCTCTAATCATTCATTGCTTCTTCAGATCTCAGAGGTACAGACAAATAGGAAGGCAGCCATGGTTATGCCTCCTCTCATTGTGGAAAGCCCTTTCCTTTCTGACTGAAGAGACTACCAGAAGACTTATAAAGCTAATGCCTAAGTTGACTTAATTTTAATATTTTTCCCCTTTGGGAGCCACACATTAAAGATGAGAACATTCAAAAATAACTGCATATGTGTGTGTGGAGGTAGTGGCAGATTAAAGAAATCCATTATATATCCCCAGGGAAAGGCACAGTCTCAGATAAAATTGAGAAAACTTTGAGTTGACACCTCAGGCTCTTAAAATGGAAAGAGCCTTTATCAATTAAAAATAAACAAAGTGAAAAAAGAGCAAATGTGGGAAAGAGGGAATCAAATTAATTAGCAGAAATACTATATAATTATGTTCATATGCTTAGTTTTCAACAGCAACAGCAACAACAAAAATCACAGGAGAAAGAAACATGAACATAGTTAAGTCAACAAAAAATATGTCAACAAAACCTTTCCCTGAGAAAGGCCTGTTGATGGATCTAATAGGTAAAAAGTTTAAAATGATTGTCTCAAAAATTTGCAAAGAAAGGAAACAAAAGAAGATGTAGAGAAAGTCCAGAAACAAGGTATAAAAAGATGGAAATATCAGAAAAGACATAGAAAACCTAAAAGATAACAAAAAGAAATTCTATAGTTGAAAAGTAAAACTGAGATGAAAATTTTACTAGTAGGATTCTAAGGCAGATTTGAGCAGGCAGCATAAAGAATAAGTAAACTTAAAGTTAGAATGATGGAAATTATGGAGTCTAAGGAATAAAAAGACAAAAAATAAAGTGAGTTGAGCATTAAAAATTTAAGGAACACCCTAGGTCAGCATATACATTACGAAAATCTCAGAAGGAGAAGAGAGAAAAGGGTAGAAAGAATATTTAAGTCAGAAATCATCCCATATTTGAGGAAGGACACTAATGCAAACATCCAAGAGGCTAAAGAAACTTGAAGATGAACTCAGAGTCCCACATCAAGACATACTATAATAAATTTTCAAAAGCTAAAGAGATAATTTTGAAAACAGCAAGAAGTGACTCATCACATACAAAGGATCCTCAATAAAATTATAAGAAGACTTATTACCAGAAACATCAGAGGCTAGAAGGCAGTTGGCCAATATAATCAAAGTGCTAAAACAAACAAAAAAAAAACACACAAAATAAATGCTAACCAAGAATCCTATATCTGGCAAAAGTAAAGAAGAAATTAAGACATTTCTAGGTGAAGAGAAGCTGAGGAATTTGTTGCCATTAGCCTTTGTTGAATTTTTAAAGAAGATCCTGAAGGCTAAAATAAAATTACTCTAGAGAATAACTTGAGGCCGTATGAAGAAACAAAGATCATAGTAGAGACAAGTACACAGATAAATACCAAATCTGATATTATTTTAACAATCGTTTGTAAATCCACCTTTGTTGTACATATGATTCAAGAAACTAATATGTTAAAAAATTGTTAGTTGAAAAGCTATTGTAATATTTGCTAATGCCACATTTTTCTACCTAATTTAACAGACTAATCTATTTAAAATTTTAAAAAAAAGTTTATATTTGGGAGCATGCAATATACAAAGACTTAATTCTGTGATACTAAAAACTGAAAAAGGTGAGGACAAAGCTAAAAGGAGCAGAGTTTTGTATGTTATTGAACTTGCTGCTGCTGCTGCTAAGTTGCTTCAGTCATGTCTGAGTCTGTGTGACCCCACAGATGGCAGCCCACCAGGCTCCTCTGTCCACAGGATTCTCTAGGCAAGAATACTAGAGTGGGTTGCCATTTCCTNAGGAGCAGAGTTTTGTATGTTATTGAACTTGCTGCTGCTGCTGCTAAGTTGCTTCAGTCATGTCTGAGTCTGTGTGACCCCACAGATGGCAGCCCACCAGGCTCCTCTGTCCACAGGATTCTCTAGGCAAGAATACTAGAGTGGGTTGCCATTTCCTTCTCCAGTTATTGAACTTAATCTAGTTAAGTTCTATAAATTCAAGTTAGAGTGTTAAAACTTTAAGACTTTAAATGTAAACTCTATGGCAATCACAATGAAAAGAGCTTTAGAATGTGCACAAAGGGAAATGAGAAAGAAATTTAAACATTTAATTGAAAAAAAAAAATTCAGCTAAACATAAGTAAGACAGTAATGCAGGAAAAGTACAAAAAAGCTATGAGACAAATGGGAAACAAATACAAGACATATTGAAAATACTAGAAATATGCCCATCCTTATCAGTAATTACTTTAAATGTAAACTGATTAAATCAAATCAAAAGACAGAGATTGGCAAAACATGTGAAAAAACATTATCTGACTGTTGTCTAGAAGAGATTCTCTTTAGATCCAAAGACACAAAGGGGTTTGTGATGAAAAATGCCATTTGCTATATCAGCAAACAAACAATATGCGGCCATCGAGCCATCAGCCAGTACCTCCCCACATCCCACCCTTCCCAAGAGTTAGCCCAAGAGATCTCAGGAAGGAAACTAATGTGCTGTATACTGCCAAGTCCTTAGCCACTGCAGACACTCCCAGCGGTGTACCCTGGGGGAACTCAGGATAGGAAAGAACAGGATACTGGCCCTAGAGAGCTAAGGTACACATCAAAGGGATGATTTCAATAAGCCCAGACTCTTGCATCTTCCCATACACTGAAAAGTGCTAATAAATTCATTAGCTTGAAATCTCTGGTTTTCTTTAATTAGCAGTACTTTTTGATAGCCAGACTACTTGGTCTTTGTTTCAACGCCTATATATCCCAGCTGTTCCATTACCTCTTCAGAGCAGTCCCTCAGCACTATCTGAAAGACTGCCTTCCAGGCTTCAGGTTCATAAAATGAATAAAATGAAATTCTCAACTTTTGTGCATTTTTTTTCAGTAGACAGATTGAAACAGAAAGGATGGAAAGATTCCATGCACACAGCAACTCAAAAAGAGCATGAGTGGCTACACTTTTATTAAAAAAACAAAAAACAAAAAAACACTTTAAATCAAACAAGTATAAGAGACGAAAAGTATGCTATATATTAACAAGAGGTTCAAATCAGTAAGAATATATAATGATAATAAACACTTAATAAAAGATCTTTTATGGGCAGGAGATGGGAGGGAGATTCAAAAGGGAGGGAAAATACAAATGTTTATTAACCAAAATAAACATTTGGTTAACTCATGTTGATGTATGACAGAAATCAAACCAATATCATAAAGAAATTATCAATTAAAATTAAATAAAAATATAAAAAATAAGGGGAAAAATAAAAGATAATTTAAATATATGAAGAAAAATTGACAGAATTAAAGGGAGAAAGTTCCACAATAATAGTTACNACTCATGTTGATGTATGACAGAAATCAAACCAATATCATAAAGAAATTATCAATTAAAATTAAATAAAAATATAAAAAATAAGGGGAAAAATAAAAGATAATTTAAATATATGAAGAAAAATTGACAGAATTAAAGGGAGAAAGTTCCACAATAATAGTTACAAACTTCAATATTCCACTCTCAATAATGGATAAAATACCAAGATAAATGAGGAAACAGAGGATTTGAATAACATAATAAACCAACTAGAACTTAGAGACAAATACAGAATATTCTACCCAAAAGCAACAGAACGCAAATCTTCTCAAGGTCCCATGAAACATTTTTCAGGATAGATAATACATTAGGTAACAAATTAAGTCTTCACAGATTTAAAATGGCAAACATCATACAAAGCATGTTCTCTAACTACAATGAGATGAAGTTAGAAATCAACAAATAAATGAAAACTTGAAAAAAATATAGAAATTGGACAATGCTTTCTAAAAAACTAATAGATCAAGGAAGAAATCACAGAGAGAATTACAAAATACAGACAAAAATGCAACCAAAATATCAAAATTTATAGGACATAGAGAAAGTACTGATAATGAGAAAATGTGTAGCTATAAACACTTATATTAAAGAAAAAGTTTAAATCAGCAATCTAACTTTACAAATAAAGAACTAGAATAATAATTACAAACCAAATTCAAATCCATCAGAAGGAAAGAAATAATAAAGATTAAGGCAGAAACAAAAAATAAGAAATAGAAAATCAAGAGAGAAAAGTCAATAAAATTTAAAGTTATTTCTTTGAAAATATCAATAAAGTTGAGACATCTTTTAGCTAGATAGAATAAGGAAAAAAAGGACTAAATTAATATAACCAGAAATAAAAATGGGAGCATTGTTACTGATTCTATAGAAATAAAATAATTTTATGAGAATGCTATACAAATTGTATACCAACAAACCGGATAATGTAGATGAAAGGGACAAATTCCTACAAAAACAAAACCTAGTAAGGTTAAATCCATAGAAACAGAAAGTCAGAACAGACTTAAAACTAGTATGGAGACTGAATCAATAATTTTTTTAAAAAGCCTTGGACCTGATGGCTTCATTGGTGGATTCTACCTAGCATTTTAAGAGAATACTAACACTTATCAAATTTTCAAAAACAAACAGGAGAGAACACTTACCTAATAATTTTGTGAGGCCAAAATTACACTGATATCCAAGTCAGAAAGAGAGATTACAAGGAAAGAACACTACAAATTAATATCCTTTATGAACATTAACACAAAAGTTTAAAAAAAATTAGCAAACCAAATTCAACAGCATATGAAAAGAATTATACCACACACCCAAGTAGGATGTATTTCTGGAATGAAAAGATGATGAAACATAAAAAATGACCAATGAAATATACCATATTAGCAGAACTATTTTTTTAATCCCAGTATCATTCAATTGATACAGAAAAAGCAAAAGCATCTGACAAAATTCAACACTTTTTCTTAGTAAAAAAAAAAAAAATCAGCAAAATAAAAATAGAAGAAAACTGCCTCAAAATGTCATGTGTGAGCAGAGTTCTAAAGATGGATGGTGCTAATAGTATCACAACATTATGAATTTGTTTAATATCTCTTAACTGTATAGTTAAAAATGGTTAAGATTATACATTTTATGTTAAATTTTTCCACAATAAAATTTTTTTATTGTGGAGATAATTATCCATTTTTTCTACAATGAAAAATAAAAAAATAAAATAAAGTTATATTTTATATAATGGAAAAATAACATAATTTGAAGGGTTTTTTTAAAATAAATCTTTAATGTAGGACGTTGCGTATTTGCTTAATTGTTCTAACATTTCAAATTTCATGTGTAGGTACCACATTTTCAGTATGGATATGGGGTCGCTTATCCTATGTTGCAGTGGGGTTTTTGACGGTTGTCTCAATTGTTATAGCTAGCTTATACTGCAGTAAAAAATAGCTTCGTATCTATAGAGCTTAAAACAATTATAGTTTGTTTCCATTTGTGCTACAAGTTCACACTGGTTTTGCTAAAGGCAGCTTTCTTCCAATATGTCTCTACTCTGAGACACTGGATAAAACAGCTTTCATGAAAATACTTCTCAAACTTTAATGTGCATACAAATCACTTGTTAAAATGCATATATTGACTTAACTCTGGAGAAGTATCTGACATTCTATATTTCTAGAAAGTCCATAGATAATGTTTATGCTGTTGGCTTGAAGGTTCACTGATTAGAAAGATTCTAGAGCAGAAACTCTTCATGCAGGAGGAAGAGAATCTAGCAAATTGCTCCTTGGTTGTTAATGAATTTCAAAAGGAAGTAAAACGTGTCAGTTCCATTCACATTCAATTTACAGAAACAAGTCAGACAGCCATTTTCAACTTGAAGAACACAGGGAAACACAGCTGCACTGTATTTCCAGAAATGGGAGAACTAAACACACTAAGTAACAGCCTTGGTAACTATCATAGAGAACAAAATGTCTTCAATGCATAGAGATGTTATTATAAAGAAACAGCTGCATCAATGATGGCTATTTCTGAGCACCACCGACTAAAGCAGCTGAGCGTGGTCCAGAAACTTAGGTTGTGCCAGTGCAGGTGGGCCCCTTTGATAAAGTTTTGACTTTTAAAACCAGGAAATACAAATAAACATGTAGTATCCCATGTCTTATAAGACATCATATGAAGAGGAAAAAAAAATTGTTTAATCCTAAAATAAAGTTCTTATCCAAGATCAGTTATCATCCTGCCCCACAAAAATTAGCTGAAGCAACAGAGATGATTCTATGCAGATACTGTTAAGAATCCAAGGAAGCTCAGAGTTCAGATTGTCCAGTTATAACAGAAGACCATTTGTATGGATTAATTAAAGAGAGATCCTAATGTTCTCCAGGATCCTAAATGTTCCTCTATTTACTTAATAATTTACCATGATCAAGTCATAACATGACTCTAGGGATCCTGAGTAGCCATTCATCTGAAACGATAACCACTGTCGATGACTTGGAAGAGTAAAAGAAGAGTATATTTTAAGATAATTAACTGGAGAAGATAAGGCTATGGTCAAGTCTGCATTTGAGTTTCAAGAAAGGAATGGAACCTTATCACCTAAGAAATATTCCAAGATATAACATGTTATCTCAAAAGGTTGAAATACTCAGTTCTATAGACAAATTCTAGTTTTATTTTATTACTCAAAAAAATGGCTTATTGCTTTACTTTTTATTTCCCTTTTTTTCTATAATTCTGAGCAATATATATTCTCTTTTAAACCCGTTCCTCAGTCTTCATTGGATTTGGAGAACTGGTAGCTATGGGGTCAGGAAAGAAAGATGTCTGTCATGACATCATAGTAACAGTATTTAGCCTTATTCTTTTATCTTGAGGTAAAGTTATTATATTCAGCCTCAATAAGAAGTAAGGAATGACCAGAGTCAGTTAAAAATTAACACTTATATCTCAGGAAGGTCAGTACAAGATTTATAAAATTGTGATATAGTTACATAGACATGATATTTCAAAAGATGTAAGAGTATAAAGACAGATTTTGTTCAGAGAACAAAGGGTCATGGACATATTCATTGGATAACACCTGCATTTGACTAAATGAAGGACGGATAAAGTGTAGCAGTAAAGAAACTAAAAAAAAAAAAAAATACAGGTAGCATATTAGGAAGGAAACAGAAAACCTGCAATATCAGATATCAAGGAAGTATAAAAATGAATTAACATTGCAGTTAATAGTGATAATCATACAGAAAATTCAAGATAACAACTAAATAATTCTGTGATAACTTGTTTGTTTTGAAATTTGGTTCCTAGTAAGAAGAAGCCTGGTAGTATATAAGCTCTGGAAATATAAAACCTGAAATTAATCCCATGTTTTGCCACTTTCTAGCTCTTTTGTACCCTTGGGTGATTTGCTATGTTTTCTAACTTACAATTTGTTATCTATGTGTGGGTTAAAGTATCATCCATGTGAAGGCTCTAGGTTCTGTTGGAAATAAAAAACCTTCAATAAATTTTAGCCTAAGACTAATGATTTGATTATATTTATAAGAGCAGTTGTGAAGAGTGATGAGAATCAAGCCTAACTCCAAAGGATTTATGATTTGGGCATTAATCATAATACAGAAGCAGTAAACACTAACTTGTCCAATAATTATTGCAGTAGAGAGGTTAAGTGTATCAACTTTGATGGGTACAAGATTTGAGGTTATAAACCTTTATTTTTTCCTGTTACTAATTTTTAGAATGAAGTTCTTTTGAACATATTTTTATTGGACTGGAAAGATATACTGAAGAGACAGATTTGAAAAGAGAGAAAAGTCACAAAGGATAAGAAGAAAGAATCATAGCCTCAGTAGGCAGGTTAGCTCTGGTAAACAAGACTGAAATGTATTCCTCTGAACCCAGAGGGGAGTAGAAAAGGAACAGGCATGTTGAGATTAGAAGGTGGAAGTTTTTTTCAAGTAGCCTCAGTCTAAAAATACATTGTGAAAGGTCAGTTGGAAAGTGACAGTAGCAGAGATGGGGTTTCATATTGAGAAAGCAGAAAGTTTGGGGTAAGACCAAATAGAATATTACATAGTGTCCAGTCTTAAATGACTAAAATATTTCCCAGAGTTTGGAAGATAATAAAGATAGGGTAGGGATCTTTGTTATACCTTAACCCAAAGTATAGAATCTGGATGTGATTTACAAGTATTGGACACCAAACAAAAATAAAGTTAATCACATAAAAACTGTAATTGGGAATAATAAGCTCAGAAATCCATTGAAAAGAGAAGGGGAGAATAATCTTATAACAAGAAAGATTTGTCAATAGCCATCTTTATAAAATAACTCAGTGTGCAAAACAATTAAACTGAAAATAGGAGCAGGGAGAATGAAAGGGATGGCTAATACAAGATTTTTCAGTTCAATTGATCAATTTACATTTATAAAACAGTACGCGGACAAGAAGGAGAAGGAAATGGCACCCCACTCCAGTACTCTTGCCTGGAAAATCCCATGGAAGAAGGAGCCTGGTGCGCTGCAGTCCATGGGGACACGAAGAGTCAGACACGACTGAGCGACTTCACTTTCACTTTTCACTTTCATGCATTGGAGAAGGAAATGGCAACCCACTCCAATATTCTTGTCTGCAGAATCCCAGGGATGGCGCAGCCTGGTGGGCTGCCATCTATGCGGTCGCACAGAGTCGGACATGACTGAAGCGACTTAGCAGCAGCAGCAGCAGCAGCACACGGACAAGACTGTGGTTATCTGTTATTTTCTACTTTCCCAACACAGATCCTATTATAAAATATGCAATTTATTTGAAACTTAATTTTCAAATAAAACTGAAGGAGTATTGCTAAGTTTTATTTATCCAAGTAATTGACTCTTGACTGTGTGAAAAACAATGAATTGACTGGACTGAAAAAAAAATTAATTAGCATGATTTGAGACTATGGAATCAGCAATCTGTATTATTTCATGAGGGCTATAGTCTATTAAGTTTTCATATTAAACCAACTTAACTTTTCTCTAATATAAAAGTTAAAGAATATGCTCTTATGTAACTTGGTGCTTATAACATTCTCATGAACAGATCACTTTGTTCTTTTAGTCTGAGTAAACGTCTGCTTGCTTTTAAGTTTAGGGCTACTCTTTGGAATCAAAGCAAACTTACAAGACCAATAGTCATTGGAAGTTTTCTCTAAAAATGAATGAAATTAAAGTCCTATTTGTAAAGGAAAACTATGTTTTGCTTACATAGGGAGGAAAGGCAGCATACAATTCTTCTCCAGGGAAAGACATTCTCTGTTGATTTATGTCTGTGACAGGAGAATAACATAACAGATACATTGCCTGGAATAAAGTATATACTGCACACAAATTTAAATCATATACAACTTGTATTTTATAGAACAGTTGTGAATTATGCTTTTTTGTTTCCATGTGTAATTAGAGAATATAATAAATGTGAACATTAACTTTAATATTCCTGTTACAAAGAAAAAAAGATGTATGCTGCCCAGGGACAGGAGGAATTTTCTCTTGGTGTAGATTTTTTCCTTTAGAAAGATACAAGAGATGGGAAGTGTATGTTAGGCCTCACTATCTGGGAACCTACACAGTAAGAGAGGTCATAAAAGATTTCAACACTAATTTATGACTCATACTCTGTGTTACATGGTAGCCTGAGAATTTGGAGTCCTCTGCTGAGAGATTTAGAGAGTGAAGTACTGGTAAAACTAATACATTATTGTCCAAGATATTCTTACTTTTGGATGACTTATTGTGTCCACCTGCTCTTTCAAAAATGTCTTTGCCCTTCTTCCTCCCAAAAACGGGATTAGAGTACAAGACAAGCTAATAGGCAGCATTTGCTCTTTCCTACTGTGGCTATTTTGACTGGAACTATCTCCAAGAGTGTGGCGCCCTGTAGGTTGGCTATCTGTCATGCTAGAAAAAGTAGATGAAATAAATCAACCCGTGGTAACAAGAGTACACTGTGGTAATAATTGTCAACTTTATGTTTGCATCACACAGTATAAAACAGGCCTGTGTGCTTTTGCTGTCATTAATTTAATTTGTACCCACAAAATTTTATGTTTTCAATTTGAATTGGGATGCAAAAGCAGGATTGATGATCTGCCAGACTCACTCTAAGGTATTGAGCAATAATCTGTACTAGATGAAGAAATTGTCAACTATTTTGCAATGTTTTGCACAAGACAATTTTGCCTTAATCTTTTTGAAAGCAGGATTTAAACAAGCACTGTGTCAGGGCCAAATTCTATCTATACATACCATGTTTGATCTTTTGGATTTAATTTCCTTACTAAAAAGTTATTATGTAATTCCAGAAAGAAAATCTCCTAAAAGGATTCCACATTTTGAAGACTAAAAGACAGGAATAGGAAAGCACTTGATTCACAGCATTTCCTAAGAAAACAAGTATTTAGTATTAATTGAATATCTGAGATGAAGTCTTTGAAATGTTTCTAATTATAGCCAGAATGTTTAATAATTTTTGTATTTAAAGGCTTCTTAATAATTATCATAAGGCCAGTAATAAAATTTTATAAATATACATGATAGTGGTATTGATTTCATAAGTAGTAAACTGGTCATTAATTTTATAGTGATTAACCAAGTGAAGTGAAGTCACTCAGTCGTGTCCGACCCTTTGCAACCCCATGGACTGTAGCCTACCAGGCTCCTCTGTCCATGGGATTTTCCAGGCAATAGTCCTGGAGTGGATTGCCATTTCCTTCTCCAAGTGATTAAACAAACTATTTCCATAATATTTCACTCAATTTAATCAGACTGCCAGGATGAACATACAATTTATATTTTTTACATACTTTTTGATACTATTAACAGAATGTATTTTCAAAGACATCAGCGATTGTCAAAATCCATGAAATTCACAATAGCATATCATTTCATTTTTTATCTGTATAGTATAGATGGCACTACCAATTTCACCAATCATTGTGTGAGTTCAATAAAATGTTGTGTTAAATGAGACCAACAAGGTTGCTTTGAGAAGGGATAAATAGAACCCTCACCACAAAACTTTCTTCGACACCCTGATATTTACCTTGTGTTTCAAATTCATGTCTCAGCAAAGGAACTCCTATTATTTATAGTAAATGGGAAGAATCATTAAATCTACAAATGTTTAAATTCATTATCAAAGATTTACCCTCAACTCTGCCCTCAATTCTAACTGACCAGTTTTTCTAAAGGTAAAGAAGGTTGTCCAAAATCTGCTCTAAGTATCTCTGATTCTATCAGCAATGTGAATCACAATTTTATTGTTACTTCTTCTATACTCTTGGACCTAAATAACCTTCATTTTTACATTTGTTGTTTGATTTTCAATTACCAAAGTGTAGATTATATGAAGACAAAATTAGATAAGTACAGGTGCAGTTTCTTATTTAAAGCTCTGTGGGTTTTTTCCTTAGTGAAACCATAGCAAATCCTAATAGTTTCAAATAGATGTTATTTGCTAACCTGCAAGAGAACAAAGTGAGTTTTAACAGCAGGTGATGGCCACAGTATTCCAAGGAGGACCACATGAGATATGGATGAAGGATTGAGCCTGGATAATCTCACCTTTGTGATGCTGTCCAATTCTGTAAATTACTTTCTCACTTCATTCCACATCCTCCATCCAGCCATTGGCCAGCCTATTCTATTTAAATTACTCTGTCTCAGCTTCTGGTTTAATCAGAATGGTAGTCAGCGCTGCTCAACTTATTGCTCCTGCAGTGTTCAGCTCCACAGGAGCCAGAACATAATGGACCTACATAATGGATGACTGAATTGGAAATAAAAATAAGCTATTTGTTTGAAATTTACCTCCCATTTATTATATACTTACATAGGAGGTCTCTTAAGAATTTCTAGGAGAGCCTTGTCTGGAAAAGTTATATAATAAATGTTTATGTGCTGAGAGTAGAATACACATGTGATTACCATTGTGTTTCATTGCACTGATTTTTTTTTTAGTAATATAGCCTTGAGGAAATTGAAATGCAAGTCCTGTCACCAAACACATGCCTAAATAACATACTTGTTATAAGAGAGTCATGCACATATGTGTACACAGAGACAAATCATAGATGGTAACCGAAGTCCTGATCATTAGGGAGTTTGAAAGGTTCTTCAGTTGTACAGTGTGCCTAAGATGATCTTAGCGAAATGAAAGTGATCTCTCCATGCATACCATGAGCTCTGTCAAGACTGAGAGCCCATCATCTAACGATCTAGAATTAAACATTATAAAGATCTATTCCCTATACTCTCAAAGAGCTATTATTTCAAGTACAAGTGCTATTATTGGTAGAAGGAAGTTTACTCATATTTTACCCTATGTATTATTGAAAACACACTTCTATGTGTCTTGCATTATTATTATTACCTGATGGCCATTCAGCATGCAGACATCAAAGTGCAATCTATCTGGCTCTCCAGCTGAACATCAGAAAACAATGAGTTAGTATAATTTGCCAGCTCTGGAGAGGAGTGTCACTTGAAGTTTATGACTTCTTAAGTGAAAATTAAGGATGATAAAAGCTTATAGGAACAGCTGTCTTTATGGGAAAAGGGTTAACACTGGTAATCTAACAGGTTTCAGATATTTCCTTAAAGTCTCTTAAAACAAAATCCTCATTATTGAATCCTCTGTATAGTAGCTTGTGAATGCATCTAAACCATGGCATTGTTTTGTATAAACCTTAAACAAAAGAAAGACTTTATTTGTTCCAGGGGTTGCAGATATTAGTGTAAATCATCTCCACACATACTGGAAGATACTTTAGGTTATTCCAGAACTTAAAAAAAAAAAAAGACAATTAAATGTGTGTGGAAAAAGACTGGGTTAGGAAATTCTACTGCTTCTAACTATGCACAGCAAAACATAAAGATAGAATGACTAATTCATCTTAGTTTTTCCTGGGACTTTTATCCTAGTTTTAAAATTGAGTCCTATACCCTGAGAACACCCCTAGTACTGGACAAACTAGAATAGTTGGTCTCCCTATATTAGAAAGTGACAACAGTTCTTTATTGGACACATTTTTTATCAAACAATAGACGGTATAGAGTTCATGTGACTTGGCTCCATATCACAGACACTTAGATATACATGAATACATACACATAAAGATGTCTAGGTAAGATCAACAAAGAGGATCTGCGAGTCAGAAACAAGGAAATGAATGACAGACCAACAAATGGTAAAGGCAAAACGCTGGTGCTCACCTTAGCTAGTGCTTACTAATTATGAAGTTCAATTTTCATCAAAAGATAAATATCTTTAGCATACACTGTTGGTTAAAAGCATAATCTTTGGAGTTGGATTACTTATAAAACACAGATGATGCATATGGATATAATGACATATTATTATATATTGTTTCATATATATAAATATACACATATATTTAATACATATACACATATATTTAATACATATAAAACAACAAATATAATAAATGTTGATATCATCCTTTTATTTTCTGGTTGTCATTTGATATAAGAAATAGTACACTTGTTCTCTTTACTAATATAACATGTGACTCTTGGAAGTGGGATGGCACTGAGCAATAGGAAATACAAAAATGAGGTGATAGAGATTCTGATGCTGATATTTTGCTATTGCTTCACTTTTAGACTACTCTGAGGTACATATGATCAGATTCCCTGTAGAGAGTTCACTTTGAGTTGGCAGTTATATAAATGAGTCATTCTTCTAATAAGCACAAATTCAACACTAACAGCGTTTTTTTGTAATACATGATTGCATTATTTATAAATATTTAAAAGTTTCATTTTGCCACTTATTGCATAAATCACCTAAAGTATCTTATTAAGATAGAGAAAAGGGGCAAGGAAAAATTAAATGAACAAATTGGTTGAACTTTTAACTGCAGCTTTGGCAAGTTTCTTATGTAAAAAAAAAAAACCAAAAAACAACTTTATTTGTTGAATAAAACTCAGGAAAATATAGTAAAAGTTTGTGTTTCTCTATTATTTAAATTTATAGATAACATGAAAGATAGAAATAGTATAAAATTATGAATAAATAGTTCCCGGTTTGAAGGTACTAATAATGTGTGTGTGCCATGTGTTGAGTCATGTCTGACTCTTTGCAACCCCATGGACTGTCACCTGCCAGGTTCCTCTGTCCATGGAATTTTGCAGGCAAGAATACTGGAGCAGGTTGCCATTTCCTTCTTCAGGGGATCTTCCTAACCCAGGGATCAAAAGCATGTCTCTTGTGTCTCCTGCACTGGCAGACGTGTCTTTACCAGCTGAGCACTAATAAGCTGGAATGCATTTGTAGTTTTTGCTATTGCTTCACTTTTAGACTACTCTGAGGTACATATGATCAGATTCCCTGTAGAGAGTTCACTTTGAGTTGGCAGTTATATAAATGAGTCATTCTTCTAATAAGCACAAATTCAACACTAACAGCGTTTTTTTGTAATACATGATTGCATTATTTATAAATATTTAAAAGTTTCATTTTGCCACTTATTGCATAAATCACCTAAAGTATCTTATTAAGATAGAGAAAAGGGGCAAGGAAAAATTAAATGAACAAATTGGTTGAACTTTTAACTGCAGCTTTGGCAAGTTTCTTATGTAAAAAAAAAAAACCAAAAAACAACTTTATTTGTTGAATAAAACTCAGGAAAATATAGTAAAAGTTTGTGTTTCTCTATTATTTAAATTTATAGATAACATGAAAGATAGAAATAGTATAAAATTATGAATAAATAGTTCCCGGTTTGAAGGTACTAATAATGTGTGTGTGCCATGTGTTGAGTCATGTCTGACTCTTTGCAACCCCATGGACTGTCACCTGCCAGGTTCCTCTGTCCATGGAATTTTGCAGGCAAGAATACTGGAGCAGGTTGCCATTTCCTTCTTCAGGGGATCTTCCTAACCCAGGGATCAAAAGCATGTCTCTTGTGTCTCCTGCACTGGCAGACGTGTCTTTACCAGCTGAGCACTAATAAGCTGGAATGCATTTGTAGAGTTTGTATTTCTTCCTGTTTAATTGATGTGAAATAGTGAATAACATGTTTAGGAGTCAAGATTAACTCATTACATCAAATAGAATAAAGATGTAAATTATATAGTAGCTCTCAGTTTCTGAGATAACCCCATGCTTTAGAGCTGCTCTCAACTTCCGACACAGAATGTATATTCTGCTACAGATGTAGTATCTCCCTCAGTCAACATGCTTTCATGTAAAAAAAAAATATATATATATATATATACACACAAAAGTCCGGGGAAGGCAATGGCACCCCACCCCAGTACTCTTGCCTGGAAAATCCAATGGACGGAGTAGCCTGGCGGGCTGCAGTCCATGGGGTCGCTAACAGTCGGACATGACTGAGCGACTTCAATTTCACTTTTCTCTTTCATGCATTGGAGAAGGAAATGGCAACCCACTCCAGTATTCTTGCCTGGAGAATCCCAGGGATGGGGGAGCCTGGTGGGCTGCCGTCTATGGGGTCACACAGAGTCGGACACGACTGAAGTGACTTAGCAGCAGCAGCATATACAAAAGTCATAAGCTGCAAATATATGGGGGCCCACTGTATTTACTTTTTGTAATTTCTATCATTTCAGCCAATACTATAGTTTATAAAGAAAAGGAAAATAGCTTGGAATAATATATATAATTAATATTAAAATTGATTAATATCTATTTGAAGAGAAAACTGTTTCTTTAGGTATTTACAAGAATCTATTCTGATTTCTTGGGAAATGTTTTACGAGCTTAATTCAATGGAGTAGGATTTTTTAAAAAATAAAAATTTCATAGGCTATTATTGTTGTATAATTCAGCTGATGTTATGCTTCTATTCATAGGTTACTGCAAACTTTATAGACACATATGTATGTACACATTTAATTAGGATAATGTTAATTATTAATGTCTTAAAAGATGGTGGTCTCTTGAATTAATTTACAAGCTACAGTAAACAACATTTGAATTAAAGCCTGCTAATACTTTAAAAGATACACATTTTATATAGCGCTAAAGGCAATATCTCTTCCATATGTTTCCTAAAATGTCAATATACAAAAGATACTGATAAAGAGAGCATCTTGAAATTAAATTTTGAGTGGAACTCTCATTTCCTGGGGAAATAGTGAGCTGGCATTGACTGATGTTTTTTTTCCCACCATATTTTACTCTGTAGAAACTATGGAAGAGATAGCTTAAGCCTGAACCTCGGGACTACAAATAACTGTGAGAACTACCTGTAAAGACTAAGGTTCTTTGAAATGATATAAAGGGAGAGGTATGTGCCAGTAGTCAGGCATGTTTGGTGATAGACTTACCAGAAATAGAATATTTTGGAGAAATTAAGTTGTTCTTGGAAAAAACTTTCTTATTTTCACTGTAAGATGGAAATAAGCAGCAGTACCACACATATGGGGGAATAAGATACCTATTATCAAACTTTGCTAAAGTCCTCCTGGGGAAAACAGTTGATGAAAACAGGTTTGGGCAATCAATTCGTCCACTCGTCTCTGTTTTTCCGAATATTCAAATGTTGAGGATTATAAGCTAGGAAGTGTAACTATTTTTCAGTGATATCCATTTCAAAAATTTTGAGTGAGATTCTCTGATTAAAACTTTGCATGAGAATATAGTAGCAAACATTGTTGGTCAATCATTGATCTGTGATACCTAAAATGATGTACCCACAGTACTTACCATATTCATAACATCACCAGATATCCACCTCTTACTCTGCTACCCTTCTAGAGAGAGTATAGCTAAAACTTCTGTGGAACTTGAGCTTACAGGTCAAAAATAACTTGATATTTCAAATAACACATGACCACACTAAAAACAGTAAACAAAGTGATATATCAGAAAAAAAACACTGGAACAACAATATCAAGGGTAACAGGGTAATATATAGACTATTATATAACAACATACATAAATTATATACACACACAAATACACATACATGCCTCAGGGGAAAATATTCATTTTATTCAAAAATTAAATATTTATTTAATTATAATTTAAATTTAATTATAATTAATTAAATGGATATAAAACATTCATTTTATGAAATAAATGAAATTATGTTCAAAACTGGGAGGAGGATATATAGGATGAATGGAGACAAAAGAAAATTTAAATTCCTAATCTGAAAGAACACATTGAATTACTCTTCCAAAAGATATCAAGTTAGGTTTAAAAGACATAAAATATAGGAAACAAGTTATAATAATATAAAATATATCATCATATAAATAATGGTTTCAATGGTATGGGAAAAAAAACAAGGACAGAAAATGAAGAAATAATGAAAATAATTTTCCAAAATCAAATCAAGATGGAGATATAAGATTAAAAATTCTCAATGACTGCCAAACAGGATAGAAAATGAAAGTATATATAAAGACTTATTATAGCGAAATTTGAAAAATTAAGATAGATAAATAATTCTAAAGACTTCAGAGAGAAAACAAAAATCACCACAAGCAACAAAAACTAAGAATGGTAACAGTAGCCTGCCCAGCTATATATGGAAAATATAAACAATAATGCAATCCTGGGTCTAATGTAAAAATAATGTCTTCCAAGTACAAAAAGAAATGACATCTGAATGCCCATCCTGTAAAATTGTCAATTATATGAGAAAATGCAATTAAATATGTTTTAGGCATATAAGGCTTCAGAAGTGAGTGCCAGAAGGGGCCATGGGAAAACACTCTTAGAGAAAGAACTGAAACAAGAATAGAAGCAAACTCCCCCAAATGAAGGGGAGCACCACCTGAAGTTATGTATCAGTTATATCAATGTGACTTACTAAAACTGGAAAATGAGATATTATTCCCTGTAATAATACACAATAGTAGGTAATCTATGAAATATACTACTTAAGGCAAAATTAACTTGACTCTAATCAACAAAAATAAAAAGACAAATTCCTGGGAAATATGAGGAATATGAAGGTAAGTTAAATTACATCTTGGGAAGCTCAAATGGTAAAGGACCTGCTTGCAGTGTGGGAGATTTTGGTTCAATGCTTGGGTCGGGAAGATCCCAAGGAGAAAGGCATGGCAAACAACTTTAGTACTCTTGCCTGGAGAATTCCAGAGGAGCCTGGTGGCCTACAGTCCACCAGGTAGCAAAGAGTTGGACACAACTGAGCAATTGTTACTAAATTACATCATTAAGAAGCAATCATCCTGCATAATATGGCCATTTTAGAGCATAGATAACATGGTTTTTACTACAAAGCAATGGTTAACAGTGGTTGAAATTAAAATGATGGGAAAAAAGCTAAGTATGAATATAAGCAAAAGCAAGAATAAAAGAGTACAGCATATTTAATATTTGATAAAATAGAATTCAGCTAAAACAGATAGTTTTATACTTCTAAAAGAATACTTAATAATGTTTATTTTCAAAATATATGTGTAAAGAAAGGAATGACATGAGTTAAAATGAATCAACATATCAGTAAGTACTGTATTTTCAGAAACTTATAATTGAATATGGTCTTCCCAGGTGGCTCAGTGGTAAAGAAATCAACCTGCTAATGCAGGAGCCACAGGAAATGCAGGTTCAGTCCCTGGAATGGGAAGATTCTCTGGAAAAGGAAACCGCAAACCACTTCAATATTCTTGCCGGGATAATCCCATGGACAGAGAGGCCAGGCAGTCTATAGTCCGTGGTTTGCTAATAGTTGGACATGACTGAGAATGTATGCAAGAGCAAATAATTGAATATATTGATTTCTGATTAAAATTAAATAAAATTACAAAAATCAATATCAAAATTTTGTGTCACAATTCTACAAGCTTTCTTTAAAAGAAAACCATTGGATATAATATTATATTTAGAACTGAATAAAATTTCTACTGTTCTTATCAACACTTTTGAAGGTATAAATAAACTGATTAGAAAATAGAAAAAAAAACATATAAAATACTCAATTTGAGAATTTAGGATAAAAGATTATGAGAGTAATCTCTCATAATCCTTTATTATCTCATAATATTTTATTAGATAATAAAGTTAGATATCAATGAAATAGAGAACAGTAATAATAAGTAGAAAACATTTGGTTATTTGGAAATCCTATCTATATTGATTTTCAAAAATTGGTAAGTGAAAAGAACAGAGATAAAAGTTAACAAAGTTCAAGATTAAAATGGGGAAATCTTTAGAGAAATGGCTATTAGATACAATAATTTGGGAAGATGCACTGTATCAACACTGGTAATTATCCAGAGAATTTAGATATTTCAAAGAATGTTAAAGAAGTAGAAATCACGTCACCATACTTACTTACAGAAGTAAGTTCCAGACATTTTATCAAATAAGGTCTTTTGAACTTCAAAGGAACAAATTATTCTTTTCACTTTATGGAAAATATAAACAATAACACTCTTTATTTTATTTTAAAATCAAGTAAAACTTTGATACTGGAAAAGATGCAGTGAGGAGCCTATTTCAGTTATAACTAGATGTGAAAACCCTAAATAAAATATTGGCTAACTGAATCTAATGATGTGTTAAAATGATCCTCTATGTTTAACTAAACTAATAGGCTAATGGAAAAACATGAATTAACTCAATAGAGGAAGTATTAATATTTGATGATATTAAAAACTTCAATTATGGCTTTTAAAATGCTTGGCAAATTAAAAATAAAAAGGAAATTATTTAAGACCAATAGAATTTTAGAAAATCTATAGCAAATATTATCCTTAATGGAGAAACTTCACAAATATCCCCTCTAAATATCAAGAACATAACCAGGAAAAGCAAAACAAATAATATATGAATACATATAATAAGGAGGTGCATATTCTATTATTTAGAGATTATATATTTATGTAAAAAATAGAATATGAAATTAGTACAAATGATTTTACCATTTTAAATACAAAATCAACTTCAACATATCAACTACAAAAGTCATTAACAGTCCTTCAAAAGAAAAGCAAAGAGAATATAATCCAAAGTAATATACCAATATGAAGAGCAACAAAAACTAAAAACAGTATTTTCTAACCAAGCTTAAAATATGCAGCTTAAATTGCAGCTATAAATGACTATAGTGAAATATAATTCATATTAAACAATGTACATACACTTTTAATAGTAAAACAGTTCATGCTTTTGGATAAAAGAATTTAAAGTTATAAAGATCAGTAAGTTTTCCATAAATTCATTACAATTCTAATATATACTGAAATAATATTTATTATTCTAAACTGTAAGAAAAATAGTGAAAATAAGTACTGTGCTTTGTTGCTCAGTCGTGTCTGACTCTGCAACTCCATAACTGTAGTCCGCCAGGCTTCTCTGTCCATGGGGATTCTCCAGGTAAGAATACTGGATAGGGTTGCCCTGCCCTCCTCCAGGGGATCTTCCCAACCCAAGGATCTGAGTTTATTGATATTTCTCCTGGCAATCTTGATTCTGTGTTATGCTTCATCCAGCCTGGCATTTTGTATCATGTACTCTGCATGTAAGTTAAATAATCAGGCTGACAATATACAGCATTGACATACTCCTTTCCCCAATTTGGAACGAGTTTGCTGTTTCATGTCAAGGTCTAATTGTTGTTCTTGACTTGCATACAGATTTCTCAAGAGACAGGAAAGGCATTCTGGTATTCCCATCTCTTTAAGAATTTTCCTCATTTTTTGTGAGCCACACAGATAAAGCCTTTCTTGTTGTCATGAAGCAGAACTCTTCAGTAAATAGCATCAATAGGGAGTTAACACCTTAAGACTCTTTGAATCCCTTGCCTTAAAACCCATCCTTTGTTGTTGTGTACCAGTCCTAAAGTATTAAAATGTTAATACTATTAAATATTTTTCTTGTTACAATTGTATACATTTCTGTGTGCAAATAGTATACTCTATAATCTTGATACAGTATTTTCATTTATTCATATTTTTTTCTTTGAATTTGTTGAGAGTATCCATGCTCTCTATACTTATAATTAAAAATAAGCATTCTTGCATGTAGGGTCATCATTACTGTCTTTCTGAATTCCATATATATGCATTAATGTACCATATTAATGTTTCTTTTTCTGGCTTACTTCACTCTGTATAATAGGCTCCAGTTTCATCCACCTCATTAGAACTGACTCAAATGCATTCTTTTTATAGCAGAGTAATATTCCATTACGTAAATGTACAGCAAGAGACACAAATGTAAAGAACAGATTTTTGGACTATGTGGGAGAAGGCAAGGGTGGGATGATCCAACAGAATAGCATTGAAACATATATATTAATATATGTAAAATAAATGACCAGTGCAAATTCAATGCTTGAAGCAGTGCATCCAACGCTAGTGTGCTGGGACAACCCAGAGGGATGGGGTGGGAAGGGAGGTGGGTGAGGGGTTCAGGATGGTGGGACACATGCATACCCATGGCTAATTCATGTCAATGTATGGCAAAAACCACTACAATGTCTGTCTCTTATACACATCTAGATGTGTATAAGAGACAGCTTTATGTTTGCATCACACAGTATAAAACAGGCCTGTGTGCTTTTGCTGTCATTAATTTAATTTGTACCCACAAAATTTTATGTTTTCAATTTGAATTGGGATGCAAAAGCAGGATTGATGATCTGCCAGACTCACTCTAAGGTATTGAGCAATAATCTGTACTAGATGAAGAAATTGTCAACTATTTTGCAATGTTTTGCACAAGACAATTTTGCCTTAATCTTTTTGAAAGCAGGATTTAAACAAGCACTAACTCCATAACTGTAGTCCGCCAGGCTTCTCTGTCCATGGGGATTCTCCAGGTAAGAATACTGGATAGGGTTGCCCTGCCCTCCTCCAGGGGATCTTCCCAACCCAAGGATCTGAGTTTATTGATATTTCTCCTGGCAATCTTGATTCTGTGTTATGCTTCATCCAGCCTGGCATTTTGTATCATGTACTCTGCATGTAAGTTAAATAATCAGGCTGACAATATACAGCATTGACATACTCCTTTCCCCAATTTGGAACGAGTTTGCTGTTTCATGTCAAGGTCTAATTGTTGTTCTTGACTTGCATACAGATTTCTCAAGAGACAGGAAAGGCATTCTGGTATTCCCATCTCTTTAAGAATTTTCCTCATTTTTTGTGAGCCACACAGATAAAGCCTTTCTTGTTGTCATGAAGCAGAACTCTTCAGTAAATAGCATCAATAGGGAGTTAACACCTTAAGACTCTTTGAATCCCTTGCCTTAAAACCCATCCTTTGTTGTTGTGTACCAGTCCTAAAGTATTAAAATGTTAATACTATTAAATATTTTTCTTGTTACAATTGTATACATTTCTGTGTGCAAATAGTATACTCTATAATCTTGATACAGTATTTTCATTTATTCATATTTTTTTCTTTGAATTTGTTGAGAGTATCCATGCTCTCTATACTTATAATTAAAAATAAGCATTCTTGCATGTAGGGTCATCATTACTGTCTTTCTGAATTCCATATATATGCATTAATGTACCATATTAATGTTTCTTTTTCTGGCTTACTTCACTCTGTATAATAGGCTCCAGTTTCATCCACCTCATTAGAACTGACTCAAATGCATTCTTTTTATAGCAGAGTAATATTCCATTACGTAAATGTACAGCAAGAGACACAAATGTAAAGAACAGATTTTTGGACTATGTGGGAGAAGGCAAGGGTGGGATGATCCAACAGAATAGCATTGAAACATATATATTAATATATGTAAAATAAATGACCAGTGCAAATTCAATGCTTGAAGCAGTGCATCCAACGCTAGTGTGCTGGGACAACCCAGAGGGATGGGGTGGGAAGGGAGGTGGGTGAGGGGTTCAGGATGGTGGGACACATGCATACCCATGGCTAATTCATGTCAATGTATGGCAAAAACCACTACAATGTTGTAAAATAATTATTGTAAAGTAAAATAATAATAAAATGATAATTAGCTTCCAATTAATTTTTAAAAAAGAAAAGTAACCATTCTTGAAGTGATTAACTTAGTTATGGAGAGTCTTACATAAGAGTGGTGTAGGCTAGTATCTTTATTCTGTTACTTCTACAAATCTCTTTCCTAAAGTTGGAGAGAGAACTGAGACAGTAACTAAAGACACACAGAATGAATTTTTTCCTTATCTTTTAAGAGAAAATGACTCCAGATTGTTGTTCTCCTTAGCAATTTCAGCCTGTAAAACACTGACAAAATCTTCTTAAATAGAACTTTAAAGCCTCCGATTACTAAAGGAAAAAAAGAAAAACTCATAGAAGTAACACTCCTGCAAACTATAGCAATTTTTGCCTAAGAAGTAAAACAACACATTTCAACTCAGAAAACAGTTTTTTAAATTTCTGTTTAATACTATAATGCCCTGAAAAGTTTATCTTAACTATAAATTAACTATAGAACATTTGGCTTTTATGTAAGAAACAATGGAGAGATTTGTTTGATTTATATGGGAGAAATTAAAAGGAGGTTGTTTTTTTTTTTTCAGATTTTATTTATTTATTTATTTTACTGGAAGATTCAAAGGAGTTTTAAACTGCATGTTTTCAGAGACATATGCCCTTTATTTTTAGGGAAAATTAACATTTTATTTGAATACTGCAATTGTTTGGGGTAGAAAACCTCAGTTTACAGAATACTTATGACAAGGATAAAGGTAGTGACCTCAAAGAGAGCTTGTCATCTTCATTCATCCACATTCCTTCTGCTAGAGTGGGCTTCATTTAGGCAGTGGCAAAAGGGATATTTGAATTGCCACCTTATAACAGAAGTTGAGGGCATCTGTGCACCCTTACGACAATATGATGAGTATCAATGATGGAAGCTGAAGCTTCATCCCTGTGGACATCAAGCCAATGAAATCTAGTAGACAAAGACACCGATACAATACTTAACACCCTCAGGAGAACTCTTGGAAGCCAGCAAACATAAAAGCAAAAGCAAACCCTAAAGAGCCCATATTATCCTATTCTTGTAGAAAACCTTAGTGCACCTGTACCTTGAATACTGCAAGCACTTGGGGGTCATCACATTTTAAGAACGATACTGGAGAAGGTCCAGAGAGGAAAAAGTAAATAGTGAAACGATATGAATGCCAACTGAACATAATGCTACCCTGATGGTGAGGAGAAAAAACAAACAAACAAACAAAAAGGAGTAAGGCACCATTAAAATAGAATAATTTAAGAAAAATTAAAAATAATTTAAGAGTCGAGTATAAAAGAGTTAAGGATGTATATTTAAAAAGCAGATGTACATTACATAAGGTATAACAAATGTATGGAATTTCTTATTTTATAATGTACAAAAATGTGTAGTTTTAAGACAGACTTTGGAAAATTCATGGATACTGTGCAATAAGAGAATTAATGATGGCTAAGTAAGATGACCATACAATTTATTATCCAAATACGGGTGATGCTGAGAATAAAAGAATAGTTAGAAAAAAGTATATAAATACAAGTATAAACCAGGAGAGTCAAACTGGAAAGTATGCTCACATTATAATTAGGAAATATTTTCTTTGACTTTTAAATTAATGTAAGGAACAAAATATATTTCCTTCTACAGCACAGAATAATGTCCTTGCTGTTACTGTTAAACTTTGATTAAATGCTTACATTAGAGATTGTTACCTGAGAAATGTATTTTAAGATGAAACAGCACCAAGTCATACATCATCCCACTTAGATAACACAGATTTTTAAATTCTATCCTTTCATTCTTTGAAAAAGAGAAAAAAAATTCTCTTTTCTACTTAATTTCAAACGCAAATATTATTTGTACTATTTGTATTCCCAGATAACATATTAAATAAATATCATATTATATGCTTATAATTTTTAGGTATGTTTTTATTTCTGTAGTAAGAACCTGGAGAAAAGAAAATGTCACACTCTAACAAAGTTGTAGAATATGAATTTGAAGTATTGTGTTGAAATAGATGAGACTAATAGACATGACCTAATTCCAGGAGAAAGTTAAAACTGCAGGCAATTTTTGGGAGTTGTGTTAAAATACAGTTGTGTAGAGCGGACTTATGGACTCTGAGGGAGAAGGAGAGGGAGAGGGAGAGGGAGGGATGATTTGGGAGAATAGCATTGAAATATGTATACTATCATGTAAGAAATGAATTGCCAGTCTATGTTCAATGCAGGATGCAGGATGCTTGGGGCTGGTGTATGGGCTTGATCTGGAGGGAAGATGTGGGGTGGGAGGTGGGAGGGGGGTTCATGTTTGGGAG
>SJYX01018914.1:195754-214631 GCA_006410675.1 Oreotragus oreotragus
GTGGGAGGGGGGTTCATGTTTGGGAGTTCGTGTAAAAAAATAAATAAATACAAAAAAAAAAAACTCAACACAAAAACAAACAAACAAACAAAAAAAAAAACATGCTTTGAAAGATACAGTATGTTAAGTTGCTAAATCATAACTGAGATTATAAACATATATATAAATATAACAACATATCCTAGGCTGGATTCATAAAATAAGCTATCAATTAAATAAAATTCAAAGCAGTAAAATGCCCACCTTATATATCCCATACATCTAAGATTGGTCACTTGACATTTCAACTCAGAAATGTGAAAGACACTGAGGAATCATATGTCAAAAATTCACGTAGCCTCCCAAGTCAGATATCTGGAAAGAAAATTCCAGAATCTGAGAAAGCTATACCCTTGACAAAACTCCTTCACTAATAACTATGTCCAAAAATTCACCAAGTTCTGTTGATTTTACTTTAAAAAATAAATTCCCATCTGTGAGCCCCTATCCATCTCCATCTCCAACTACCAGACAGAGCTACCAGCACCTCTTTTCTGAATTACTGAAATATTGATTTAAATATTCTCCAAATATACAATTGTTTCTCCCAATTCATCGTGTACTATGTAGCCAGTGTAAACTATAAACATAACGAAACATAAGAGTTCTTAACACTAAGAGCCCATGACTGAGTATAAGAAAAAAACTAGGGTCTTACTATGGTTTTCAAGACCCAGAACTATCTGTTCTAACTTGCTTCTTGTATCTCATTTCAAATCACTCTCTAATTCATGCAGATCAGTAGCATAACTAGTCAAACTGAATGCTGATCTATTATTATACCAGTATTTGCACATGCTACCTCTGCCTGCAATCCCACATACTCAACTACTTCACCTTGTCACTTGTATTTAACCTTCATTAGCAGTCCATAAATTATTCTTTGATTCCCCCAAATTAAATTATGCTCCCCTTATTATAGATGCACAGACCTCCCTAAAGTTTTTAATCACTAACATAATAATTTAGAACAATATTTTGAAGAGATATTTTGACTAACATTTGTATTCATTACTAGATATAGCACAGTGACATAAGGGATTCCCTGATAGCTAAGATGGTAAAGAATCCAGCTGCGATGCAGGAGAGCTGTGTTAGGTCCGTGGATTGTGAAAATCCCTTGGAGAAGGAAATGGCAATCCACACAAGTAATCTTGCCTGGGAAATCCCATGGACGGAGGAGTCTGACAGGATACATGGGGTTGCAAGAGTCGGACACGACTTAGCAACTAAAAATCACCAATGACATATGGGATATATTTGTTTGACATATTAAAGATCTGAATAGATATTTTGAATAAAATATGTCCTCAGTACCATATCACCAATGCTTAATTTTTTTTGCCTAATATGTTAAATATGGAATAAGTATTTCTGAACAAAAGATAGCCACTAAATAAGGTTAGTTGCAATTCCTCCTTTGCCATACATTCATTTTGACTTCCATTAAGCAGTAGAATGCAACCCAAGTGAAGTTATGTATCTTGCAAATCTAAGGTGAAAGAAGACTGGTAACTTTCACTTCTCATTTTTTTGTAAAATCATTCACATAATTTTACAGGCTATAAGCAAATTCAAACTGTTATGAAAGGGAGAGAGGAGGGGAAGAAGGGGGAGGAGAAAAGAGGGAAGGAGGAGGAGGAGGGTTCTCATTCCAGTCTTTTCTCTTCTCTCTAAATTGATCTTTTTTTAATTTTAATTTTTACTTTATTTTACTTTACAGTACTGTATTGGTTTTGGCATACATTGACATGAATCCACCACAGGTTTGGTCCCCAGTCATGTTCTTTTACCAGGTAATCAGTCAAACTTCCTTCTTTGTAAACTTGTCTTTAAACAGAAATTTGATACAGAGTTTTCTTGGATATACATTCTCTTTTCAAATTTAGATTATAGAACTAATTTACCCTCTGAAGCTTCCAGTCTCCTTTAAGGTATGTCCCTCTGCTCTTTTATTTCTGCAGATTTGTTGCTCAGTGCCACTCTAGCCCTCTGTGCTGTGCTTAGTTGCTCAGTCGTGTCTGACTCTTTGTGAACCCATGGACTGTAGCCCACCAGACTCCTCTGTCCATGGGGATTCTCCACGTAATACTGGAGTGGGTTGTCATGCCCTCTGAAACTATTTCCTGGGCTCCTATCCTTTATTTAAATATCATGTAATCTCCCTATATTTTTCTCTACTTCCTTGCATCATGCTTAATTACTAACTCACCTCAGAAGTATTCTGTAAATATCTTGACCTTAAGATTCTTACAAAGTCATCTGGCTTTCTCTATTTCTTTCCAGTAGATATTCTATCTCTGACCTGGTAGCATCACCTGTTGCCTTTTATTTCTGAGTGTAAAGCCATAATGCTGATCTCAGATATTCATAAATATAATGAGCATAGGGTGGATGAAGAAGGCCTTGGGATGATGCCAACTAAGACAAGCCACAGAATTTCGGCAACATTGCCTGGGAATCAGATAAAGGTCAAAGCTGACAGTTCCAACACTACAATTTCCTCATGACAAGGACCTCACAGGAAAAAAAAAAAATCTGTTCAATTCAGTCGCTCAGTCATGTCCAACTCTTTGCAATCTCATGGACTGCAGCACACCAGGCTTCCCTGTCCATCACTAGCTCCCAGAGTGTGCTGAAACTTATGTCCATCGAGTCAGTGATGCTATCCAACTAATTCATCCTCGTTCTTCTCCTGCCTTCTGTCTTTCACAGCATCACGGTCTTTTCCAATGAGTCGGCTCTTCGCATGAGGTGGCCAAAGTATTGAAGCTTCAGCTTTAGCATCAGTCCTTCCAGTGAATAGTCAGGGTTGATTTCCTTTAGAATGGACTGGCTTGATCTCCTTGCAGTCAAAGGGACTCTCAAGATTCTTCTCCTACATCACAGTTCAAAACCATCAATTCTTTGGTGCTCAGGCTTCTTTATGGCCCAACTCTCACATCCATACAGGAATAATGGAAAAAAAATATAGCTTTGACAATATAGACCTTTGTCAGCAAAGTAAAGTATCTACATTTTATATGCTGTCTAGCTTTGTCACGGCCTTTCTTCTAAGGAGTAAGTGTCTTTTAATTTCATGGCTGCAGTCACTATCCCCAGTAATATTAGAGCCCAATAAAATAAAGTCTCTCATTGTTTCCATTGCTTCCCCAACTATATGCCATGAATGATGGGGCCAGATACCATGATCTTAACGTCTGAATGCTGAGTTTTAAGCAAACTTTTTTCCACTCTTCTCTTTCACTTTCATCAAGAGGCTCTTTAGTTCCTCTTTCTTTCCTTCCATTAAGGTGGTATATCATCTGTATATCTGAGGCTGTTGATACTTCCCCCTGGCAATCATGATTCCAGCTTGTGCTTCATCCAGCCAAGCATTTTGCATTATGTACTCTGCATATAAATTACATAAGCAGGGTGACAATATAGAGCCTTGACACACTCCTTTCCCAATTTTGAATCAGTCTGTTGTTCCTTGTTCGGTTCTAACGGTTGCTTCTTGGACTGAATACAGATTACTCAGGAGGCAGCTAAGGTGGTCTGGTATCCCCATCTTTTGGAGAACTTTCCACACTTAGTTGTGATCCACACAGTAAAAGACTTTAGCATTGTCAATGAAGCAGATGTTTTTCAGGAATTCTCTTGTTTTTTTCTATGATACAACAAATGTTGGCAACTTGATATATGGTTCCTCTGGCTTTACTAAATTCAGCTTGAACATACAGAAGTTCTCAGTTCATTTATGGTTGAAGCCTAGCTTGAAGGATTTTGAGCATTACCTTGCTAGTATGTGAGATGAGTACAATTGTGTGACAGCGCCAACATTTTTTGGTATTGCCCTTCTTTGGGATTGGAATGAAAATTGAATTTTTCCAGAACTGTGAACACTGCTGAGTTTTCCAAATTTGCTGGCATACTGAGTGCAGTACTTTAACAGCATCATCTTTTAGGATTGGAAACAACTCAGCTGGTATTCCATCACCTCTACCAGCTTTGTTCATAGTGATGCTTCCTAAAGCCCAGTTGACTTCACAGTCCAGAATGTCTGGCTCTAGGTGAGTGATCACACTATCATGGTTATCTGGGTCATTAAGATCTTTTTTTATAGTTTTTCTGTGCATTCTTGCCATCTTTCTTAATATCTTCTGCTTCTGTTAGATCCATACAATATCTGTCCCTTATTGTGCCCATCTTTGCACGTGAAGAGTTGACTCATTGGAAAAGACTCTGATGCCGGGAGGGATTGGGAGCAGGAGGAAAAGGGATGACAGAGGATGAGATGGCTGGATGGCATCACTGACTCGATGGACGTCACTTTGAGTGAACTCTGGGAGATGATGGTGGACAGGAAGGCCTGGCGTGCTGCGATTCATGGGGTCACAAAGAGTCAGACACGACTGAGCGACTGAACTGAACTGAACTTGCATGAAATATTCCATTGGTATCTAATTTTTTTGAAGAGATCTCTCGTCTTTCCCATTGTATTCCTTTTGGTCTCTTAGGAAAGCTTTCTTGTCTCTTCTTGCTATTCTTTGGAACTCTGCATCTGGATGGGTATATCTTTCCTTTTCTCCTTTGCCTTTTGCTTCTCTTTTCGCATCTATTTGTAAGGTCTCCTCAGACAACCATTTTGCCTTTTTGCACTTCCTCTTACTGGGGATAGTTTTGACCACCGCCTCCTGTGCAATGTGGTGAATCTCCATCCATTGTTATTCAGGCATTCTATCAGATTAATCCCTTGAATCTATTTATCACTTCTGCTATATAATCATAAGGGATTTATTATAGATTATCCCTGATTTTCCCTACTTTCTTCAATAAGTCTGAATTTTACAATAAGGAGTTCATAATCTGAGTCACAGTTAGCTCCCGGTCTTGTTTTTTCTCACTGCTTCTCCATCTTCAGTTGCAAAGAATATAATTAATTGATTTCAGTATTGTCAGTCTGATGATGTCCATGTGTAGTCATCTCTTGTGTTGCTGGAAGAGTGTTTGATATGACCAGTGTGTTCTCTTGGCAAAACTGTTAGCCTCTGCCCTGCTTAATTTTGTACTCCAAGGCCAAACTTTTTTGTTACTCTATGTATCTTCTGACTTTCAACTTCTGCATTCCAGTCATTTGTGATGAAACATCTTTTTTTGATTTTAGTTTTAGAAGGTCTTGTAGGTTTCATAGAATAGTTCAGCTTCTCTGGTGTTAATGTTTGGAACATAGACTTGGATTACTGTAATATTGACTGGTTTGCCTTGGAAATGAACCAAGATCATTCTGTCGTTTTTGAGACTGTACCCAAATACTGCATTTTGGACACATGTTTACTATGAGGACTACTTAATTTCTTCTAAGGGATTCTTGCCTACAGTAGTAGATATAATGTGATAAAAGTCCATAAACAATTAACTTTAAATAAGTTAGATTATCCTAGATAATCTGAATGGGCCTGATTCAATGAATTCAAAGTCTTTATAAGTAGACTGAAGGCTTCCCTGAGGAAAAAAAAATACTACCTACAAATAGAGGCTTTAGCTCATGTCTAAAAGTTTCATCTTGCCTTTCCTGATGGCCTGCCCTATGGGTTTCAAACTTGTCTTTTTCTCCATAACCAGGTACACCAATTCCTTGCAATTAGAATATATATATTATCTACCATTATTTGTTTCCCCAGTTGTTATTTTAGTCATTAAGTTGTGCTTGATTCTTTGCAACCCCATAGACTATAGCCTGCCAGGTTCCTCTGTCTATGGGATTTCCCAGGCAAAAATACTGGAGTGGATTGCCTTTTCTTTCCTCAGGGAACTTTCCTGATGCAAGGATTGAACCCACGTCTCTTGCATTGCAGGCAGATTCTTTGTTGCTTAGCCATCTGGGAAGTTCTCAGTAAGTTAGATTTTTAAAGACACTTGGTATAATTATAGTACCATCTTTTACATAATATTATAGCTCAATATAAATACATGCCATAATATCACAGAAAATTTTTATTTAAAAACTTTCTAGAGTGTTTTACAACCAGGTTCAAAACAAAATACATGCAGAGAATGATAACTCTGTACTTGTGTACTGTACCCTTCTTTCTTACTGCTATGAACAGAGTAACCAATCTAAGAGATTTTGTACCTCAAATCCTGAATGGTCCCCTCAAGAGATGAAAAATTCTATATCTCAGTAAAATTGTGATCTGGCTTGCAGTCCTAACTTGGTGAACCAAAACAATATGGTCTAAGCACAACATTCTTTTGTGGATTTACTTAATTAGAAACAGTCTTAAAAGTAAGAATGAATAGATGACATAATCTTCAGACAATTATCAATAGTTATTTTCTTTCACCAAAGTTATGATAAGTACTTCACTAAAAAAATGATAAAGAAAAAGATACAGATAAGGAATTAAAGCACAGCTAATCTATGACAGTTATGATGAATGCACAATACATAGAAAAATAGAGACATATAATTTTAGAATGCATTATAAAGATATGCTTTTGTCTTCTTCAGTACAAAAACAGATTATTCATTAAGAACTAAAAATTTATATCATAGCCATAATAACCTAATTCCCAACTTGAAATAACAGTCTTATACTGTTTAATTTTGAGAAATATAAATTCCAGTAAACCAATTAAGATTACTCAGGGCAAAGCATATTAGTACACAGCAGAATGAGGTGTTTTACATTTATTTCTTTAGTTGTTTTATATAAGATTATAGCTATGAGTTAGTTAAAAATCATGAGACTGCTACTGAAAATTATGATTTTAGATTTAATATAGTAAAACTGTCAGTTTTTACAAGATATTGAAAAATAAAACCAATTGATATGGTGGGAATGTGGATTCTGTTGTATAGCCTACAAAAAGTTAGTGATAAAAAAAAATAGAATATACTGGATGCTGAAGATTCTAGCCATAATGCAGAGAGAGAAACTATAAGAACTTGAGTTTTTAGGTAGAAAAAGGAGCCTACGAAAATCAGATTTTTTTCATATATAGGTGGTTGCAAGAATGATGTTGTGCTAGGAGAAACAGTAAAAAGGAAGAAAATTGGTCGTGATAGAATGGGGAAGAGAAAAGAATAGGTTCTCAAGTGTGTAGTACTTGTAGAACCTCAAGGTAGAGACCTTAAGCAAAGAACAAGAACCCAGGGCCACTTTCAAGGGCAGGTTCTACAAATGCAGATTCTGGGATTTCACAGGTGTGTTACTTAAATGTAGACTAAATCTGGTTGAAAGGAATAAGAAGAAGCTGGAGATGGACGCACAGCATCAAGATACAATACAAAGTTAAGGAGACCACAGGAGAAATAACTGCATCTTGTCATCCGGGAAAATAGAAGCAAAACCAGTAAGACAAAAACTACAAGTGGCCCAAAATTCTGAGAGGAAGCCTACCTCACAAAAGGAAACTCATGTAATCCATTTAAGCATACTCTGATAACTTTCTGCTGCTAAGTCGCTTCAGTCGTGTCCAACTCTGTGCGACCCCATAGACCGCAGCCCAGCAGGCTCCCCCGTCCCTGGGATTCTCCAGGCAAGAACAGTGGAGTGGGTTGCCATTTCCTTCTTCAATGAGTGAAAGTGAAAAGTGAAAGTGAAGTCACTCAGTCGTGTCCGACTCTTAGTGACCCACGGAACGCAGCCCACCAGACTCCTCCCTCCTTGGGATTTTCCAGGCAAGAGTACTGGAGTGGGGTGCCATTGCCTTCTCCTATAAGTTTCTCAGTTCAGTTCAGTTCAGTCGCTCAGTCATGTCCGACTCTTTGCGACCCGATGAATAGCCTCACGCCAGGCTTCCCTGTCCATCACCAACTCCCGGAGTTCACTCAGACTCACATCCATCGAGTGGGTGATGTCATCCAGCCATCTCATCCTCTGTCGTCCCCTTCTCCTCCTGCCCCCAATCCCTCCCAGCATCAGAGTCTTTTCCAATGAGTCAACTCTTCGCATGAGCTGGCCAAAGCACTGGAGTGTCAGTTTCAGCATCATTCCTTCCAAAGAAATCCCAGGGCTGATCTCCTTCAGAATGGACTGGTTGGATCTCCTTGCAGTCCAAGTGACTCTCAAGAGTCTTCTCCAACACCATAAGTTTCTAGACTATGGCAAATTTAGTTCAGGGCTTCTTTGTTGGCTCAGACGGTAAAGAATCTGCCTGTAATGCGGAAGACCTGTGTTCCATTCCTGGGTTGGGAAGATCCCCTAGAGGAGGGCATGGCAACCTACATTAGTATTCTTCCATGGAAAAGCCCTATGGACAGAGGAGCCTAGTGGGCTACAGTCCGTGGGATCTCAAAGAGTCAGACATGACTGAGCAATTAAACACAGCACTACACAGCAGCTTTTACTGTTTATGTTAGTTGCTCAGGCATATCTGATTCTTTGTGACCCCATGGACAGTAGCCCACCAGGCTCCTCCGTCCCTGGCATTTTCCAGGCAAGAATACTAGAGCCGGTTGTCATTCCCTTCTCCAAGTGATCCTCCTGACCCAGAGACAGAACTTGGGTCTCCTACACTAAAAACAAATTCTTTATCATCTGAACCACCTTTTATATTCAACCTAAATTCCTCAACCCTCTTCATTAAAAACACACTTAATAAAGATGAATAAAGAAAAAACACACAAAAAATCCTGCAAACAGCTGAGGATTAGAATTCTAACTGGTCATAAGAAATTTATATATTATGAGTGCACTGTGAAAATTTTATAATATTGATTTGGATCTTTAGAAAAGTTGATCAAGTTAAAAACAGAGAGACTAGAATGAAATGAGTTACAATTCATTTTAAGACTATCCACATTGATGTATAATAAATGGTCATTTATATAATTTAATACAGTATGTTTATATATTCATTGTTCATTCATTCTATAAATATTTATTGAACACAAAATATCTGTCAGGCCCTGAAATGAAAGAAAAAAAGAGATGACCCTTACTCTCAGAAATTTATAAAGAAAAGACACATACTTAGGTAATTAGTATTATTACCAAAATCATAATGCCAGAAATGGGTAAATATAAAAAGAGCTTCTCTGAGTAGTTTATAGCTGAGCTGAAACATAAAGATTTAATAGCAATTAAGAATATAATGTTTCAGTGGGGTAGGCATTCTAGATACACCTCAAAAGCAAACAGAAGAAGGTGAGAAATAACGAGGACTGTGCCATGACTAGAGCATTTTTTTAATTCCCAGAGCATAAAATTAAAGCTTTAGAGATAGGTCTGGAGAAGCAATAGGGACTAGAATGACATGTTAAGAAACTTGATATTTATCCTGGGGTCCATTTGGAAAAGCAGACCTGCAAGGTGTTAACAGATACAATAAATGAATAAAAGGGGTTCACTCTTGAGTAAACTTGAAAAATACCAATTAAATAAGAGTAATCTAGCATTCTTTAAGTTGTTTGATACATCTATATGTTTCTTTCATTACCAAATGTAAGTCACTCATAAAATAATTTTTTCAAGGTAATTCTTTTTTTTAAGAAATATCTTACAGGTGTAGGATATCATCAAAAATTCTCATAGAAAGTATAGGAGTCATGGAAGTTTTCAAAAATGGAAGTAACGGGATCAGATTCACAATTTAGAAATACTTCTCCGAGGAACTTTGTAGGGTCTTGGTTAAAGGTTAAATGGATATAAGAAAGCTAGTTAATTGGTTAGATCAAGCAATAAACAATGAAGTAGCAAAAGAGCAGTTTAGCAAGAGAACAGATGAACTATGTTAAGGAATTAGAATCTGTTAAGATTTGTCTCTGGATGAATGGGTATGGGGAGAAAAAGAAATCAGTTACCTCTTGGTTTCCAGATTAAGTGACTGTGAAAGTGATGGACAGCCAAACGAAATAAAATTATAGAATACCAATTAATTTTTCTGAGAGAGAAATGATGAGTTAGGATTTGGAAACACAGAATATGAGGTGTATCTGTAAACAGCTCTGGTATAGTTCAACAAGGCATATTTACATAAACTCTGAAGTACCTGGGAAAATATCATAAGGAGGGATTTCTGACATCAGTAGCTTGGTTTTATGGAAGTTCTTCACACCCAAAATGTCATCTGTAATCTCCATTTTGGTTTTCCAGTTCACACAATGGTGTCATTCAATTTGCTCACCCACAGTTCTTTAGATCACATTACTTATGCTTGTTCAGCACATGCACACACAAACCTTCTATTTATACCACTGGCAAATGTTCCACCAAGAAACTGGTATTGCTGTTACTCAGAATAAAATAAGTTATCCTTGAGTCCTTCAGTAACAATAAAAAAATAAGTGACTTACAACAACCAAGATAAATTTTTCACTGTAATCTGGGAAATTCTCTGAGAGAATGACCTTCCAGTGACTTCTCATTCAAAAACACTGCAAGTTTCTGGATATCCATATTAATATATGTCTTGGTTATCAGGGTCTCCTAAGAAAAAGAATGTGGAAAATCACCAATTGACTCTTAGGTGATAAATGTTTCAACATGAAGTTAAAACAAATTAAATTATCCTTAAAATATAATTCACTACACCTCCTATGAACAGAGGTGGATTACAGTCCATGGGGTCACAAGAGTCAGACATGATTTAGCAACTAAACCACCACCACATCTCCTATAATCTCAAGGAGATGAAAAAATGCAAAAAAAAAAAAAAAAAAAAAAAAAAAAAAACAAAATNACCCCCCCCCCACCCACCCCACCCCCCCAAAAAAAAAACAGAAAAAAAAAAAAAACAACACACAAAAAAAAAAAAAAAAAAAAAAAAAAAAAAAAAAAAAAAAAAAAAAAAAAAAAAAAAAAAAGAATCAGACATGTTGGCGATCATCATAATACTCCATTTTAAAACAATTAACCAAGCGGCAAATTTTTATTTAGGCTCTAGCACTGTCATAGCATTGTGTATACCTAATAAAAGAGAAGTTTAGCTAATATAAAATTGTTCTTAAATTATTATTTTCCAAAATTCCAAATCAGTTGAGGTCAGTTCAGTTGTGTCCAACTCTTTGTGATCCCATGGACTATAGCATGCCAACTTCCCTGTACATCAACAACTCCCAGAGCTTACTCAAACTCATGTCCATCAAGTTGGTGAGGCTATCCAACCATTTTATCCTCTGTAGCCCCCTTCTCTTCCCTCCTTCAATCTTACCCAGAAAGGGTATTTTCCAGTGAGTTGGTTCTTTGAATCAGGTGGCCAAAGTAATGAAGTTTTACCTTCAGTATCAGTCCTTCCAGTGAATATTCAGGACTGATTTTCTTTAAGATGGACTGGGTGGATCTCCTTGCAGTCCAAGTGACTCTCAAGAGTCTTCTCCAACATCACAGTTCAAAAGTATCAATTTTTCGGGGTTCAGCTTTCTTTATAATCCAACTCTCACATCCATACATGACTACTGGAAAAAAAAAAAAAAAAAAAGCTTTGACCAGATGGAACTCTGTCAGCAATGCAATGTCTCTGCTTTTTAATATGTTATCTAGGTTAATAGAGGAAGCACAAACTGGAATCAAGATTGCCAGGAGAAATATCAAATAACCTCAGATATGCAGATGACACCACCCTTATGGCAGACAGTGAAGAAGAACAAAACAGCCTCTTGATGAAAGGGAAAGAAGAGTGAAAAAGTTAGCTTTAAGTTCAACATTCAGAAAACTAAGATCTTGGCATCCAGTCCCATTACTTCATTGCGAATAGAGAGGGAAACCAGTGGAAATAATGGATGACTTTATTTTTGGGGGCTCCAAAATCACTGCAGATGGTGATTGCAGCCATGAAATTAAAAGATGCTTACTCCTTGGAAGGAAAGTTAAGACCAACCTAGACAGCATACTGAAAAGCAGACACATTACTTTGTCAACAAAAGTCCATCTAGTTAAGGCTATGGTTGTTCCAATGGTCATGTATGAATGTGAGAGTTGGACTATAAAGAAAGGTGAGCACAGAAGAATTGATGCATTTGAACTGTGGTTTTGGAGAAGATTCTTGAGACTGCAAGGAGATCCAATCAGTCTATCCTAAAGGAAATCGGTCCTGAATATTCATTGGTAGGACTAATGCTGAAGCTGAAACTTCAATATTTTGGCCACCTGATGCAAAGAGCTGACTCACTGGAAAAGACCCTGATGATGGGAAAGATTGAGGGAAGGAGAGAAAGGGGATGACAGAGGATGAGATGGCTGGACGGCATCACCAACTCAATGGATGTGGGTTTGGGTGGACTCCAGGAGTTGGTGATGGACAGGGAGGCCTGGCATGCTGCAGTTCATGGGTTCGCAAAGAGTCGACACAACTGAACGACTGAACTGAACTGAACTAGGTTGGTCAAAACTTGTCTTCCAAGGAGCAAGTGTGTTTAAATTTCATAGAGGTAATCACCATCTGCAGTGATTTGGGAGCCCCAAAATATGAAGTCTCTCACTGTTTCCATTGTTTCCCCATCTATTTGCCCTGAATGGATGGGACGAGATGCCATGATGTTTTCTGAATGCTGAGCTTTAAGCCAACATTTTCACTCTCCTCTTTCATTTTCATCAAGAGGTTCTTTAGTTCTTATTCACTTTCTGCCATAAGTGTGGCGTTATCTGCATATTTGAGGTTATTGATATTTCTCCCAGCAATCTTGATTCCAGCTTGTGCTTCATCCAGTCCAACATTTCTCATGATGTACTCTGAATAGGAGTTAAATAAGCAGGGTAACTTTCAGGAACTTTCCCGACTTTTGCTTCCTGATCTGTATACAGATTTCTCAAGAGGCAGGTCAGATCATCTGGTATTCCCATCTCTTTAAGAATTTTACAGTGTGTTGTGATCCACACAGTCAAAGGCTTTGACATAGTCAATAAAGCAGAAGTAGATGTTTTTCTGGAACTCTCTTGCTTTTTCCATAGTCCAACAGATGTTGGCAATTTGATCTCTGGTTCTTCTGCCTTTTCTAAAACCAGCTGGAACATCTGGAAGTTCATGGTTAATGTACTGTTGAAGCCTGGCTTTGAAAAGTTTGAGCATTACTTTGCTAGCATGTGAGATGAGTGCAACTGTGCAGTAGTTTGTACATTCTTTGGCATTGCCTTTTTTGGGATTGGAATGAAAAATTGACATTTTCCAGTCTTGTGGCCATTGCTGAGTTTTTCAAATTTACTGGCATATTGAGTGCAACAATTTAATGGCATCATCTTTTAGGATTTGAAAGAGCTCAACTGGAATTCCATCACCTCCTCTAGCTTTGTTTGTGGGATGTTTCCTAAGGCCCACTTGACTTCACATTCCAGGATGTCTTGCTCTAGGTGAGTGATCACACCACTATGATTATCTGGGTGATGAGGATCTTTTTTTGTGCAGTTCTGTGTATTCTTGCCATCGCTTCTTAATATCTTCTGATTCTGCTAGGTCAATACCATTTCTGTCCTTTATTGTGCTCATCTTTGCATGTTCCCTAGTCTTTCCCATTCTACTGTCTTCCTCTATTTCTTTGCATTGATCACTGAGGAAAGCTTTCTCTCCTTGCTGTCTTTGGAACTCTGCATTCAAATGGATATATCTTTCCTTTTCTCTATCTATTTGTAAAGCCTCCTTAGACAAACATTTTGCTGTTTTGTATTTCTTTTTCTTGGGAATGGTCTTGATCCCTGCCTCCTATACAATGTCACGAATCTCTGTCTGTAGTTCTTCAGGCACTTTGTCTATTAGATCTAATCCCTTGAATCTATTTTTCACTTCCTCTGTAAAATTACAAGTTATTTGATTTAGGTCATATCTGAAAGGGTTAGGGGTTTTCTCTACATTCTTCAATTTAAGCCTGAAGTTAGCAATAAGTAGTTCATGATCTGAGCCACAGTCAGCTCCTGGTCTTTTTTTTTTTTTTTTTTTTGACTGNTTACAAGTTATTTGATTTAGGTCATATCTGAAAGGGTTAGGGGTTTTCTCTACATTCTTCAATTTAAGCCTGAAGTTAGCAATAAGTAGTTCATGATCTGAGCCACAGTCAGCTCCTGGTCTTTTTTTTTTTTTTTTTCTGACTGTATAGATATTCTCCATCTTTGGTTGCAAAGAATAAAATAAATCTGATTTCAGTATTGAGCATCTGGTGATGTCCATGTGTAGTCTTCTCTTGTGTTGTTGGGAAAGGGTGTTTGCAATGACCAATGCATTCTCTTGGCAAGACTCTATTAGCCATTGCCTTGCTTCATTCTGTACTCCAAGGCCAAATCTGCCTGTTACTCCAGGTATTTCTTGACTTCCTACTTTTTCATTGCCATCCCCTGTAATGAAAAGGACATACTTTTGAGGAGATATCCCACATCCAAGGGCAGAGAAGCCCCAGCAAGTTGGTAGGTACTGCAGCGGCAGCTTCACAGTGCTGGAGTGAATTTGAGGAGATAACCAATGTCCAAGGGCAAAGGAGAAGCCCCAGCAAGACAGTAGGAGTGGCAAGATTATGTTTAGAATCAAACCCCATACCTGACAGAGATGCTCAGAGGGCTCCAACAAACCTTGTGCAAACCATGACCCAGAGATCATACAGAGACTGAGACAGAACTCTGTTTGAGTGTCTCCTGTGGAGGTGTGGGTCAGCAGTGGACTGCTGCAGGGGCTCTGGGTGAAGTAAACCTGGGTATGGCATAAGCTGTCTTAGAGGAAGTCACCGTTAATGCCACCATAGAGCTGCCAGAGCTTACACAGGACTGGAGAAAAACAGACTCTTGTGTGCACCAACACACAGTGGAAAGGAGCAGTGACCCCACAAGAGACTGACCTAGACTTGTCCATGAATGTCCAGTGGAGGCGTGGGTTGGCAGTGGCCTACTGCAGGGCTGGGGGCACTGCGTGCAACAGTGCCTGCACTGGACCTTTTGAAGAAGGTCACCATTATCTTCATTACCTCCACCATAGTTTGGCCTCAGGTCAAATAACAGGGAGGGAACACAGCCCCACCCATCAACAAAAAATTGTATTAAAGANGTTGGCAGTGGCCTACTGCAGGGCTGGGGGCACTGCGTGCAACAGTGCCTGCACTGGACCTTTTGAAGAAGGTCACCATTATCTTCATTACCTCCACCATAGTTTGGCCTCAGGTCAAATAACAGGGAGGGAACACAGCCCCACCCATCAACAAAAAATTGTATTAAAGATTTACTGAGCATGGCCCTGCACATCAGAAAAGTCCCAGTCTCCCCCTCAGTCAGTCTCTCCCATTAAGAAGCTTCCTTAAGCCTCTTACCTCGTCCATCATAGGCAGACAGAATGAAAACCACAATCACAAAAAACTGAAACCAAAATCAAACGGATCACATGGACCACAGCCTTGTCTAACTCAACGTTATGAGTAATGTCATGCAGGGCCAACCCAAGACATATGGGTCATGGTGGAGAATTCTGACAAAATGGGGTCCACTGGGAGAAGGGAATGGCAAATCAATTCAGTATTCTTGCACTGAAAACCCCATGAACAATATGAAAAGGAAAAAGATTGGACACTGAAAGATGAACTCCCCAGGTCAGCAGGTGCCCAATATGCTACTGAAGATCAGTGGAGAAATAACTCAAGAGATGGAGCCAAAATGAAAACAACACCCAGTTGTGGATGTGACTAGTAATGGAAGCAAGGTCCGATGCTGTAAAGAGCAATATTGCATAGGAACCTGGAATGTTAGGTCCATGAATCAAAGAAAATTGGAAGTGGTCAAACAGGAGATGGCAAAGGTGAACATCGGCATTTTAGGAATCAGAGAACTAAAATGTACTGGAATGGATTAATTTAACTCAGATGACCATTATAGCTACTACTGTGGGCAAGAATTCCTCAGAAGAAATGGAGTAGCCATCATAGTGGACAAAAGAGTCTGAAATGTAGTACTTGGATACAATCTCAGTAACAACAGAATGATCTCTGTTTCCAAGGCAAACCATTCAATATCACAGTAATCCAAGTCTATGCCCCGATCAGTAACACTGAAGAAGCTGAAGTTGAATGCTTCTGTGAAGACCTACAAGACCTTCTAGAATGAACACCCCAAAATGTCCTTTTCATTACAGTGGACTGGAATGCAAAAGACATAAATAATAATAAAAGGTAACCTCTGGAATTTGTTTTGGAGAATAGAGTGCCTGTGCTTCCACCTCATCTCTGACTACTTAGGAAGAATCTTAGTGAAAGGGGAAAACTGTAAGATCATCTTGAGTACTACTTGGAATGTGATTTTCGGCAAAAATATGTTAAAAAAAAAAGTGATCATCCATGAGATGTTCTAAGCTGTATTAGGAAAATCACAAATGATATTAAATTCATAAATATTGTAATAAATAAAATACACATCTGCCATAATAAACAATAATACAATTTTCATTTCCATACATTTTATCAACCACTCATAATTGTCTCAACCTAGGCTTTAGAAGACAGACAGATTTTTGTTGACATCATTAACAATGAAACCAGACATTCCATATGGCTGGTAAGTAACTTTTCAAATGTGGTATAGTTACTAAACTGAATAGAGTAATATTTTAAACTTTGAGGAAAAAAACATCAAAATATACATATAAAAGTTTTTTTTTCCTCTCGTATGTTCTGCAACTGCAACCGAGAAGCCAACAGAATCACACTGACTGTTTTTAGGGAAGATTAAGAATTTGGCATCAAGTGAATTCTTCTTGCGCCATGGCTTCTATATTTCACAGAATCATTTCTTTTGGGGAAATTTATATTATAAAGTATAATGTGTCCTCATGCGATTTAGCAAACAAATGAGAGTTTATAAGATATCACTTTGTAATAATAAAAATATGTTCATGGACTTGAATTATTATACTGTTTATAACTATTCCCTTGGTGTGAATTACTTTGTAACAATTCAAAGCCTGCTCATTTGGCTTAATTAAAGTGTTCCCATTCTTACAAAGTGCTTAAGTGAAACAGAATTATTTTAAAATATGTCGTTTTGGGGGAAAGAGTCTAATTAGTATTTGATTTAGTGGCACAGAGAAATGAGTTTAGCTATGGGCAGCAGAGCTCTGAGAACCAATGAAACTGTTGGGGAAGGTGAAATTATGAATATATAAAAAGAAAATTCTTTTTGACTTTAAGCATGCTTCCCAAATTATTAGAGACAGAGTAACACTGTCTCCCAGGTTTTCATTGTTTTGTTTGTTTTATTTGCTTTTCACATAGCAAACAAGTCATGGTGATGGTCAATGCAGCATCCTCAACATGCAAACAAAATATTGAAAATGATACCATATATTTAAAAATCTTAATAAGTTTAATATGCCACTGTAGAACATTCTAAGTAGTAATACTTAATCTATATTTGATAAAAAATCATAAACATATGATCACTAGGAAATAACAGAGAAAAATTATCCTTTTTTTCTAGAGATCTTCCTTGGAAAAGAACTGGAAAACTGTAATATCATATTGTGTGTGTTAGTTGCTCAGTCATGTCCAACTTTTTGTGACTCCATGTAAAGTTCTAGCTATTATTTCTTGACCCTACATATAGGTTTCTCGGGAGGCAGGTAAGGTGGTCTAGTATTCCAATTTCTTTAAGAATTTTCCACAGTTCATTATGATCCACACTGTCAAAGGCTTTGGCATAGTCAATAAAGCAGAAGTAGATTTTTTTTTTTTCTGGAATTCCCTTGCTTTCTCTATGATCCAAAAATATCGGCAATTTGATCTCTTGTTCCTCTGCTTTTTCTAAATCCAGCTTAAACATCTGGATATCCAATTCCTATTATCCACACATCATTTCAAAAAAGCAGTGCTTACATGTTTCATTGTTTTGTTGAAGAACAGATTTCTATCTTAATTATAAATATAGATTTGGAGAAACATATTTAAGACTAGCAGCAGATCATTTTTTAAAAGGAGGCACAGACTAAAGTAACTATTTATTTCATGTAATTTATGGCACTTCTTCATCTACATGGCTGTCTTTCAGTTCAGCACAATCTTTAAATATAAAAATAATAAATAATTTTCCTACAAATCAAGTATCTTTTTTCTCTCTATTATACTATACATTCACTTCGAAAAGGCATCATTTTCCAGATATGTGAAAAGGAGCTAAATTTTTTAAGCATCATAATATGTATGCTGTAATGAGCACTTTGCTGTTTTATCATGAGTTCAATATGATCAAATGCTGGGTATACATCTGAGATTTCTGAAACAGAACTGAGAGGATCACAGGATTAAAGGCATATGAAATGTGAAATCCTTAATCATTTTTTACACATTTTTATGGCTGGTCTATCCTTTCTCACAACTCATTGAGGTTGAGATGATGACTAGTGGAAAATAGTCAACTAATTAAATTTCAGACTTTCAAAAAGGTCAAAATAGTACAGTATATTACTATACTTCACAAAATAAATGGAGCATGCAAATGCCAATACTTCATTCTGGTGACAAAACTAGGGGAAAAGTGAAAGGAAATTGAGCAAAACTGTCTCACTTCTTTAGATGGGGAAGTCAAAATTTAGCTACAATTTTAGGTTCATTGTGAGCTACTTGCTATAAGTAGCAAATGTTGCTTGTGTTCTTACAACTATTTCTTTAAAGTTACCTTTAGGATGTACTTCATGAATATATCTTAAACAACTATATAGGTTACAAATTGTATATAAATATGTAATAGATGGCAATTTATAATCTATATTTCTAAAATTATAAATATGAGACAAAATCTCCCTTGGCCACATATCTGAGAACCTTCTTTTAAAGCTTTCTTTGAGTGCGGTGAAGTTCTGTATATTGTCCATTAATGAACAACTATATCTTATCAATATGCTCAGTTCAGTTCAGTTCAGTTCAGTCGCTCAGTCGTGTCCGACTCTTTGCGACCCC
>SJYX01018914.1:219987-230055 GCA_006410675.1 Oreotragus oreotragus
GTTATCTTAGAGGCTGAGAAAGCAGGTCATTAGGGAAGTGAAGACTTGTTGGGCAGTGTTGCATGCCCTTTGAGGTTTGTGGTTTTGAATCTGAAAAGCAAAATCAGCCTGCTCATGTGATTTTTCTTTGGCAAAACTCCACCACTTAGGTGCAGAGGAGGAGGCCAGAGGCAAGCAAGGAAAAAAGGCTCATAAGGCAGATAAGCCTAGATTCTGAGTTAGGAAAGGAGAGGAGGAGGGTCATGGATGAAAACAACTCGGGGAGGTGACTGAGTTGGGAGCTTGCCGAGGCAAAATGACTGTTCAAGTGGAGAGTTTGAAGTAAGCAGTTTTCTGGAAGAAAGGAAAGTTGAATGTTTGAAATCCAGTTTGGAAGGTGAAAAGGCAGACATGGCTCAGACGGTAAAGAATCTGCCTGCGCTGTGGGAGACCCACGTTCAATCCCTGGGTCAGGAAGATCCTCTGGAGAAGGAAATGGCAACCATCTCCAGCATTCGTGCCTGGAGAATATGGGATGCGCTTAGCGCTGACTGGTTGATGCACTTACTGTTGACTGGAAACTGGCTGGGTTTTGACTGTGGAGTGGGCTTTTCTTGTACAATAGAAGAAAAGATTGGTGGGGAAGGGGCCAGGGGACTGTGGGGTTATCCCCTTGGGTGTGGACAAGAGACAGAACGGGGGACAGTGAGGGAGCAGGGGACAAGAGCTGGAAGGGGCAGTGGGCAGCAAGGCCCAGGAGCTTCAGAGAAGCTGGCCTTTCGCCAGGAGGAAAAGTGGTTGTGAGAAGTAAGATTACTTCTCCCTGAACGCCCCCCCAGGGGAAGTGGTGTTATTGAGGGGCAGGCAGGAGTCCACCAGGGTAATTAAGAAAGGCAGCAACTTGCAAAACAGGGCAAGATTACTTCTCCCTGAACGCCCCCCGGGGGAAGTGGTGTTATCTAGGGGCAGGCAAGAGTCCACCAGGGTAATTAAGAAAGGCAACAACTTGCAAAACAGGGTCCCGATATGCAGAACTTGATTAACCACTTCTGTCCGTTTCCAGAGAGCGTTTCCTTCCTGCAGTGGGGTGGGGTGGCTGGGCGAGGTTGGGTCGGATGGGATGGAGGTGACAAGTGATCACCTTTTCTGCCTTTTTTTCTGCCTTTCCTCTTTGCAATCTGTTTTCCCCAAGAAAACTTTAATTCTTATTATATTTGAGTTGGAATGGATTCTAAATATGTGTGGAACGTGAAATTTGTGGAATGTCTTATATTCCAAGGCAGTGTTTATAAGGGGGAGATTTCCAGCTCTGCCTGGACGTGCCACAGGTGAAGCCATCTTTCATTCAGCTTGGATCACACGATACAGAGTATTCCATCCTGGGAAGTACCTTGTGTGGAAGATCCTGTGGGTCTCCAGAAAGCCTCCTGACAAATCAAATGAGTTAGTGATCTCGATCTTTCTTTGAGAAGTATTATAGAACAGGGCTTGATGGTTCTTTCTGATGGCAAGGACCTAGCTTCTTATATGTTTAATTTTTTTAAAGATTATTTTTATTCTCCCATGACATTGGTATATTCAGTATTCGTGGATTAAGAAAATACTAAATGACCAGCTTCTATTAATTTAGAAACACTTAAAATGAATTTTAGTTTTATTGATTATAACAACACTTACATACACTTGAAAAATGTTTGTTCAATATATACTAACAGCCAGAAAGAAAATAGTGTAAAAATAGAATGTGCTTGATGGACTCAGACTTGGTAAAAACTCTGTGCTTCCTAAGGGCCCCAGAGCTCACAGATGATCAGAAATCACTTCTGTGATGTAGGGCATATAAGTACAAAGTATTATTAATGATTATAATTACCTAGGACCAGGTGTTGTAATAATATTCATTTTAAATGGCTTTCTGCCAACATCGGGTGAATGTTTAAAACTCTTTCCCATTGTAATTATGAAGCATTTTCTCTCCCGTCACTGTAGCTAAGGAAAAAGTGGTTTGTTTAGGAACTAAATCTAGGTAGTCTCAAACATCTTAGTAGTCATTTAAAACCATCGGGCTTCCCAGGTGGCTCAGTGTGGAAAGAATCCGCGTGCAATGCAGGAGCCTGCTTGCAATGCAGGAGACCTGGGTTTGATCCCTGGGTTGGAAAGATCCCTTGGAGAAGGAAATGGCAACCCACACCAGGATTCTTTCCAGATGGTAGTCATTTAAAACCATTATTGTTGCTTACAGCCCTGAAATCCTCAACCATTATTGCCGAAGCAACATAATTGAGGTCGATTTTTGGAATTATTATCTTACCTGATTAATTATAGAATTTGTAACCCACGCCCTTTTCTGAAGTATTCAGTCCAGTGTTTTGAGTTGTGAATGTGTTCGGTTCAAAGAACTAGGCTTTGTAAAGAATAGTTAAAGCTTGGAGTTGTTTCACTTGGGCGTCACATTTAATTTGGCGGAAGGAGGTAAATTTAGCAGTAACACTAGTAGGTCTTGGGTTTGTCACTTCCTGGAATTATAGACAGAAAGTTCACTTACATTTTTGTGAGTGGAAATTTATAGCCTTACTCGGCTCATAATTTTGTTAACATTTTTCAAGGAGAATGAGTATATGAAATTAGCTACATCTTCCTGTTATGGGATTAACCATGGGCAAATCAGTGACCAAAATAATTATCTTAATACCTTGCATATGTTGTTTATTGTGGTCTCATAACTCTCAGAAGAGACAGGCCATTTTATAAATGACGTATCTGTGAATCAGAGAGACTGACTAGTCCCAGGGCTTACAGCCAGTTGGTGAATCAGCTATCGTGTTTATATAATTTTAACCACCTCAGCTTTGTACTTTTTAATTGCAAAGTTTCAAGAATGGCCTTTCAACTGGGTCTGTTCAACATTTAAGGTTTTCAGTTCACCTGCCAAGCAGTAGTATAAATTATAGTAGAGAACAAGATTATAAATAACAGGTACAGGAAACACAGCCTTGGGCAGAGTCGATAAATTGACTTTAGTGTTGGGAGCTCTTGAGTTTATCTCCTACCTTGACTGTTTATAATACAAAATATTTGTATGTTTAAAACACAAGATATTTTGTTAATTTTATTTTTTCCTACTGTGCAGATAAGGCATAGAACTTTTCCAACCCTGTGGATATCTTCCACAGTAAGATACACGTTTATTGTAGAACTTTTAGGGAAGTATATAGAAAACTAAAACTACCTATATTCCTGCTACCCAGAAAGAGCTATATATTCCTTATTTACTTATAAATATTATGTAAACCTAGAGTATTCTTGGGCTTCCCTTGTGGCTCAGCTGGTAAAGAATGCCTGCCACACGGGAGACCTGGGTTCGATCCCTGGGTCAGGAAGATCCTCTGGAGATGGGAAAGGCTACCCATGCCAGTATTCTGGCCTGGAGAATTCCATGGACTGTATAGTCCATGGGGTCGCGAAGAGTCAGACAGGACTGAGCGGCTTCACTTTCACTTTTCACTTTCATGCATTGGAGAATGGCAACCCACTCCAGTGTTCTTGCCTGAAGAATCCCAGGGATGGCAGAGCCTGGTGGTCTGCCGTCTATGGGGTCGCACAGAGTAGGACACGACTGAAGCGACTTAGCAGCACAATGATCACATTGATATGTCATATGCTACTTTTTCCACCTGACAGTTTCTCATGTTATGAAGAAGTCTTAATTGCCTTCCAGTGCAGGGGATGTAGGTTCGATCCTTGGTTGGGAAACTGAGAACCTACGTGCCTTGGAGCAACTCAGCCTACTGGCCCCAACTAGAGGGAGCTTGTGAGTCACAGTGAAGACCCAACACAGCCCCCCAAAAAGTGTTAATCATCACGTCAAATGATGAAATGATAAAATATTCAGCCAGATGTCATTCAGCCACTGTAATTTGTTTAGTTGTTCCCATCTTATTACATGCTTAGGTTGTTTCTGCAGACTCATAACTGGAGACATTAAGTTTGGATGCTTACTTTATGCTTTATTATTATTGGATGTCAGAGCATGGATGAGGCTTTCTGAGAGGGCAGAGAAGAGGTGAGAGGAAATAGTGGAAAGAGGTGGCAGAGGGGCCCTGTTTCTTTCCCTTGTTCCTTTATGACTGACACAGATTTCATTTCTTCACATAAGAAGAAATGACTTTTTGTGAAAACTTCTTTTTGTATAGAGTTGAATGTATCTTGTATTTCTTTAGGAATAGGTCCCTGACAGTTGAATTCTTTTTTTTTTTTTTGTCAGCAGCTCGATGAACAGGGCCAGATCAACTTCCTGTAAAATGTGTTAATTTTCACTTCTGTCAGCAGTGTATGAGAGTTTAGGATCTTTAGATCTTGAGCTACACTGAAGTCTTTTTAACTGTGCAAACTCTTTTTTATTACCATGACCGGCATTTCTTATGTTCTGATGAGATTAGAACTTTTGTTTTATAAGTCTAATAGCTGTTTCATTTCTTCTGAGTTGTCTATTCATTTCCTTTGCTCATTTTTGGGTCTGAATTAGTGATTTTCCTGTCAGTCTGTGTGAGAGTTCATCCTGTTAGGACGTAATCTTTTGTCCAGGATTTCCTTTTAAAAGACTGGCTAATAGCTATAAAACATAATCATCAATCTGATTTTCTGGTGTCAACTAATCTGTGTGATTATTTTTTTTTTTCCCCCAAGGCCTGATTATATAGTGTTAAGTCTAAATAATTCTGTTTTTGGATAATATGCCTATTATGAGTAATGTTAATTATGTGTTTTGTCTTTCCAGAAAGAAGAAATGATGTAAACCATTCACTCTCCAGACTTTAAGGTCACGGTGAGAAGGAAGGTCAGGAGGAACATGGCCTGGCCAGATATTTTTCAGAGAGGAGCTCTGCTCTCCCGGTTCAGCCATCATCACGTGGTTGTGTTCCTGCTCACCTTCTTCAGGTAGGTGGGCCTCTGAAGCCCTGCCCTTGCTGTTGCTCTTGTTTCCTTTTGCAGGAGCTGTTTGTTGCATGGCAGGATTGGCCTGATAATGGTCTGCTGTTCCGTGTGAACTCTAGCACTGTGCTCCTCCATTCTCGCCTATACTTGGCAGTGTTTGAAGACGTTTTTAGCGGTCACGCTGGGGGAATGGGTGCTGCTTGTATCTAGTAGATAGAGACCAGAGATGCTACTAAACATCTTACTGTGCCTGGGACAGCCCCCCACAGTAGAGAACTTGGGGAGCCCAAAATGTCAGTACAGCTTCCCTGGTGGCTAGACGGTGAAGAATCTGTGTGCGATGCAGAAGCTGCAGGTTTGATCCCTGGGCTGGGAAGATCCCCTGGAGAAGGGAATGGCTACCCACTCCAGTATTCTTTCCCGGAGAATCCCATGGACAGAGGAGCCTGGCGGGCTACAGTCCATGGGCTCGCAAAGAGCCGGACAGGACTGAGCAACTGACACAAAATGTCAGGNATCCCTGGGCTGGGAAGATCCCCTGGAGAAGGGAATGGCTACCCACTCCAGTATTCTTTCCCGGAGAATCCCATGGACAGAGGAGCCTGGCGGGCTACAGTCCATGGGCTCGCAAAGAGCCGGACAGGACTGAGCAACTGACACAAAATGTCAGTACCTCTGTGATTGAAAACCCTTGATCTGATGTGAAGTCCTTTAATTGTTAGAACCAGGAGCTTGAAAGCAAAGGATGTGCATTTCCAGGGAGGGCTGTGTGCCTCATTGAGCAGTAGAGATGGTCGGAGACCTCTGTGAGGAACTTTGGTTACGCTTATAGAGCCTGACCAGTCAGCATGCGGAAGGATCAACTGTGTCTGACTCAAGGGCCCTTGGTAGCTCTCGGTAGTGGTCTCTTGATGACGTCAGCCAGACTTTTTGGTGTTAGGGGCACAGTATTCACAAATTCTGTGACTCAGTATTTTGATTATTTCTTCTGAATAGATTTTATTTATTATTAATGTTTATTGAAGGCACCACACGTGATAATTTTTTTTTTCCAAGGCAGAAACTAGGAAAATGGTTTTCTAATTATATAAGAGTTGGTAGGTAATTTTCGATACTTGCTTTACAGGAAATCCACTTGTGAGGGGTTGAGGAAAAGACAGGCCTCAAGGAAAAAGCTATTGAATGGCTAGTGTAGGGAGTGGCCAGAGGTTGCTAAAGACTTGACCTTATGGAGCTGCAACCATGATTTTAAGGGGTTGGGATCCGTCACATCTCCATCTCCAGGGACCTGTTACAGGTGAACATGGGGGTTTGTATGGAAGAAGACAAGTTAATTGCTTCTTTGCTTAGCGGAGGCTGTTTCAATGGATAGTTCTTATAAAGCAGTACTCTTTCTCTTTTAAAAGAGAAGAATTCTAAAATGGGATAAAACATGGCAATACATCTGTGATTTTATCGAATGTGTTTTCTTTTTTATGCGTTCAGCCATATTTCCTCTTTCTTTTGTAGTTACTCGTTGCTCCATGCGTCAAGAAAAACATTTAGCAATGTCAAAGTCAGTATCTCTAAACAGTGGACCCCAAGTGCTTTTAACAAGTCAGCTGAATTACTGCCTGTGGAGGTAAGCAGAAGAAAGAGCTGGGATGAATGAAGGGAACCTTGCCCACCCATAAATTAAGTTCTGTTTTATTTCATTCATCCTTTGGATAACTTACTCTTTGCTGTGGTATAAAATCCAAACTGTTCTGCCTGCTTTCTTAGCTTGCTCTGATTTAGGTCTGTTTTACCATTTCAACCAACTTATTTCTCACTGCTTTGAAATCACACAATTCCGTTTTTCTTATTGTTTAGTGGCTAAGTCACGCCTGATCCTTTGTGACCCCATAGACTGCAGCACACCAGGCTCCTCTATTCTCCACTGTCTCCTGGAGTTTTTGCTCAAGTTCATGTCCATTGAGTCAGTGATGCCATCTAACCATCTCATCTTCTGCCACCCCTTTCTTTTGCCTTTGGTCTTTCCCAGCATCAGGATCTTTTCCATGAGGCGGTTCTTTGCATCAGGTGGCCAGTGTTGGAACTTCACCTTCAGCATAAGTCCTTCCAATGAATATTCAGGGTTGATTTCCTTTAGGATTGACTGGTTTGATCTCCTTGCTGTCCAAGGGACTCTCAGGAATCTTCTCCAGCACCACAATTCAAAAGCATCAATTCTTTGATGCTTAGCCTTCTTTATGGTCCAACTCACATCCGTTCATGACTACCGCAAAAACCATAGGTTTAACTCTACAGACCTTTGTTGGCAGAGTGATGTCTCTGCTTTTTAATACACTGTCTAGATTTGTCATAGGTTTCTTTCCAAGGAGCAAGCATCATGGCTGCAGTCACCATCCTAGTGATTTTGGAGCCTAAGAAAATAAAATCTATCACTACTTCCAATTGAAGTGAAGTAAAGTGAAAGTCACTCAGTCATGTCTGACTCTTTGTGACCCCATGGACTGTACAGTCCATGGAATTCTCCAGGCCAGAAAACTGGCATGGGTAGCCTTTCCCATCTCCAGGGGATCTTCCTGACCCAGGGATCGAACCCAGGTCTTGCGCGTGGCAGGCAGATTCGGGAGTGGGTAGCCTATCCCTTCTCCAGGGAATCTTTCCAGGGACTGAACCCGGGTCTCCTACATTGCAGGCGGATTCTTCTCCAACTGAGCTATGAGAGAAGCCCACTTTCTCCCCTTCTATTTGCCATCAAGTGATGGGACTGGATGCTAGGATATTAGTATTTTGAATGTTGAATTTTTTTTTTTGGAATGTTGAATTTTAAGCCAGCTTTGAAACTCTCTTTCACCTATATCAAGCAGCTCTTTAGTTCCTTTTCACTTTCTGCCATTAGAGTGGTATCATCTGCTTATCTGAGGATGTTGATATTTTTTCCAGCAATTTTGATTACAGCTTGTGATTCATCAACCCAGCATTGCACATGATGTACTCTGCATGTAAGTTAAATAAGCAGAGTGACAATATACAGCCTTGACATACCCTTTCCCTGTTTTGAACCAGTCCATTGTTCTATGTCCAGTTCTTTTTTTTTTTTTTTTGATAATCAACTCCCAAATTTTATGCTGATTTTTTCTATTTCCATCAATTTTCTGACATAGTTAACATAAGCAGGAAAATCTTTTGTAGTAAATTGAGCAACTGAAGACTCAAGTGAAGTCTCAAAGGTCTTGAAGAACTCTGGCAAGTCACATATATCCCATGTTGCTTTTGGTTTCCCACCTCTTCTTTGCTTCAAATCCCCAGGCCAGTTTCTTCTTCTTTCGTGCAACCTGTGAATTTTCAGCCTCCTTTTTGGCTTTCACAAAGTTGTGGCAGGCAATAGCTTTGGCAATTTTTACACCAAGCTCGCGAGTGGCTAGCTGGTTGCTGAGTTCCTCGGCCTTCTCAATGTTCCACTCTTCCACAGCTTGGTCTATTCTCTTTTCAAGTCCTGACTTTTCAACTTTTTTTCTTTTAACAGGGGGGTCAAATCTCTCATTGACTCCAAAATCCTGGGTAAGCTCCTTCCACTGGGTTTCACTTGAAGACTGTTCACTATGAGATTCTTCTTCATTCTTCAATTTACCTTTTCTGGAGCGTTTTCTTTTTTTCTTTTCGGAACTAGGAGCTGAAGTTTTCTGTTCAGAATGCTTTTTATGCAATTCTTGAAATTTATTCCACATATTTAAGGGAATTCCAGAGGGACATTCTTCATATGCATTTATATTTGCCTCTGCTTCAGTGTTTGGTCCATCTGTAGGAATATCTACGATCTCTGTCTTTTTAAAGGTCCCATCTTCTTTACCCTCTTCTAAGTTAAGTTCAGAGCTCTCTAATGTGGTATCATCATCAGAATTCAATTCAACATCACTTTCATTTAGGCCAGGAGGTAGCAGCCCACTCCACATCTTTTCAGTCCGGCCGGAGCCGCCCGGCAGCCATCTTAAGACCTGCCAACATCTCCAATTTCTTTTTAACAGAGGAAACATCTCTTATCAAAGATCAATATTTTCATCTAAGTTTTGGGTTTCATATCTTTCACCCTCTTAGGAATATCAAATGATCAACTATCTATTTTTAATCTATTTTCCTCTCAATAATATTCACCATTTAAACATAATTTTTTCTATTTAGGAGAAAAAAATAATCCCTGAACTCAATAGTTCTCTTAAACTGTCTTTTTTTATAGTCAGTCTCTTTAATAGTATCACAGAATATCATCATTCTTCATCTCTGCATTTCCACTGAGTGCAATCTATCTTCTGTCTCTCTCCTTCCATAAACACAAAAACAAACTGTAGCTAAAGACATTAACAGCAACCATATTGTTAAACCCAATGTACATTTCCAGTGGTTAGATTATTTCATCTCTCGTCAAACTGATCAGGTATAACTGTTCCCTCTTTGATAGAACCCTCTTTTACTTCCATGATATTATCTTCTGATACTTTCCCTACATTTCCAATAATTCATTTTCATCTTATTTATGTTTGTTTTTATTTACTTTTTAATTTTTTACTTTATTTTGCTTTACAATACTGTATTGGTTTTGCCATACATTGACATGAATCAGCCACGGGTGTACATGAGTTTCCAATCCTGAAGCCCCCTCCCACCTCTCACCCCATATCATCTCTCTGCATCATCCCCGTGCACCATCCCCATGCACCATGCCCAAGCATCCTGTATCCTGTATCGAACATAGACTGGCAATTCATTTCTTATATGATAGTATACATGTTTCAATGCTATTCTCCCAAATCATCCCACCCTCTCCCTCTCCCACAGTCTAAAAGTCCATTCTATACATCTGTGTCTCTTTTGCTATCTCGCATACAGGGTTATCATTACCATCTTTCTAAATTCCATATATATGTGTTAGTATACTGTATTGGTGTTTTTCTTTCTGGCTTGCTTCACTCTGTATAATCAGCTCCAGTTTCATCCATCTCATTAGAACTGATTCGAATGAATTCTTTTTAATGGCTGAGTAATACTCCATTGTGTATATATACCATTGCTTTCTTATCCATTCATCTGCTGATGGACATCTAGGTTGTTTCCATGTCCTGGCTATTATAAACAGTGCTGCAATGAACATTGGGGTACATGTGTCTCTTT
>SJYX01018916.1:0-20127 GCA_006410675.1 Oreotragus oreotragus
GAGCTAACAAGAGAAAGAAGTTGAGTGTCTGGGAAGTCTGAGGATGAAGGAATGTTTGTATATCTTGGGGGAGCAAAGACCCAGTCCTGAGCCCTGGCAACACTGCATGGAAACAGAAGACCCCTACGTCTATATCTGTATAAGGAGCTAAGCTGTCAAATGAGAAGCCCCAGATTCCAACATCTCATTATGCTGTGAATGGTAAAGTTGCTGCACCCGAGTGTCCCTTGGGCCAGTAGTAACCTGGTAATCTCTTTGAATAGATGACTGATAACCAGTGCGGTCCTCCTTGTAACCACCTTATCACCTTGCCACTGTATATACTCCTAGAAGCTAAATAGCCCTGGTGTGGAAGACTTATGGAAATAACTTCCCAAAGTAACTGATTTGCAATTTTTGCCAGCCTGGAAGGAATGAGGACTTTAAAATAAATCTTTTTTGATCATATGAAATAAAAATAAGATGCCACACCAGTACACGTGGACTAATATCTGTCACATGTAGATTAATATCTGCTAATATCTAATTTTTTTCATTTCCTCTGTGTATCCAAGGTTCCTAGCATACTGATTAATGACTTACATGCTGAATAAATTATTGCTGAATCAATGAAATATTTTTAAAGCTACTTATAATGACGTGATTCTGTTTTACACAACTGTATGGCATATGTTATTTTCTAATTCAACCATCAATTTACAAATTTTCATTTACATTCTTTTGGAAAATAAAAGTTGGTATTTTATTTAGTTTGTATGTCTTTAAATTCCAGTGGTTTTGTACATTTTCATAAATTTATTAGTCATAGGGTCTTTTTTCTTTTGAAAAGTATATGTTCTTGCCTTTTGACCATCTAATATTGAATTACATATTCTTTCCATGATTATTAGAATCCCACATATTAATATGTAATCATTTTGAAAATTGTTATTTGGTCTTTTTCCAGTTTATTTTTGATGACCGTACAATATTTTAAAATATTGCATTATCCTTTTAAAACTTAGCATACAGAAACTGATAAAGAAAATAAAATGTCCTAAAGGTACTTTATCATTTTGGTGAATATTAANATATTCTTTCCATGATTATTAGAATCCCACATATTAATATGTAATCATTTTGAAAATTGTTATTTGGTCTTTTTCCAGTTTATTTTTGATGACCGTACAATATTTTAAAATATTGCATTATCCTTTTAAAACTTAGCATACAGAAACTGATAAAGAAAATAAAATGTCCTAAAGGTACTTTATCATTTTGGTGAATATTAATATTTTTCTAGATTTATCCCATAAGTTTTTAGAGTGATCCGGAGGGATGATGGGGGGTGGGAGGTGGGAGTGGGGGTTCATGTTTGGGAGTTCATGTACACCCATGATGGACTCATGTCAATGTATGCCAAAACCAATACAGTAGTACTTTATCATTTTGGTGAATATTAATATTTTTCTAGATTTATCCCATAAGTTTTTAGAGTGATCCGGAGGGATGATGGGGGGTGGGAGGTGGGAGTGGGGGTTCATGTTTGGGAGTGCATGTACACCCATGATGGACTCATGTCAATGTATGCCAAAACCAATACAGTACTGTAAAGTAAAATAAAGTAAAAAAAAATAAAAATAAAAATAAAATCTGAAAAAATAAAATAAAATAAAATAGTAGGATTAAAAAAAATAAATGAGTATTTAGTCAAACATACCTATATTTAAACTGCTGGTATTTGTTTTTACTAATCAGAAAGTTTTCTTAATCCTGAGACTCTGTACCCACATTTTCTATTGAATAATGTGACTTAATTGTTCCATTCATCATTTTAAACATGTGGAGTACTTTTTCAAATTATTAGTCATTTATTTCCAAAGCTAGTTAATGATACTTATTACATAATCATTTATTTCCATCAGTGATTTATGTTGTCCCAGTTTCCAGATTTCAAGTGTTCTACATGCCACAAGCCTATTCTGGATGTATTTTGAGTTGTAAATGCATTTGCATTTTATTTCAGCATATACTGCCTCAAATACTTGTACCACCTTTCCTCCATTAACTTCATTTTTTGAATCTTGCCAATTATTAACCTGTAGATAAATTTGTAACTATTTTTCAAGTTGTTCCCCTAATAATTATTCCATCAATGACTGTGCCATTATTTGGAACAGAATCAATGGTTTTTAATACTGTTTTGTCTCTCTATCCAGAAACATACATGTTTTATTATGATTCCTTTAAAAGCATCATGACTTTCCTTAAACTTCATGTTATGATCAGTCATAGTCATTTTGTATGTAGTTACTTAGAACTGCAATTGTAAATGAGGTCCATTTTCCTATTACATCTTTTTATTTATTTGTTTTCCAAATTTTACCAATATTTGGGAATGACCCCAACTTTTCTTTCTTGCTCTTTGATTAGCAGATAGTGCCTGGAATGGAATTCCTTAAAATTGTGTCACTTTCGTGAAAGTACCANTCAGTCATAGTCATTTTGTATGTAGTTACTTAGAACTGCAATTGTAAATGAGGTCCATTTTCCTATTACATCTTTTTATTTATTTGTTTTCCAAATTTTACCAATATTTGGGAATGACCCCAACTTTTCTTTCTTGCTCTTTGATTAGCAGATAGTGCCTGGAATGGAATTCCTTAAAATTGTGTCACTTTCGTGAAAGTACCATCCGGCTTTGCTTTTCTTGAGTCTTTTTTCCTAGAGCAAATACAACAACAAATGAAAACAACAAAAGAACAAGATTAAAAAACATGGAAAAGGTACCTATGCCTTAAATTCTTCAGAGAAAATGGATTGTATTGGTCTGTGAGTATTGATAAAAACACTGACTCCTGTCTTGAGGATCTGAGTAAATTTTGTGAAGAAAAAAGCCATGCTCCCAGGACAGGATCTGGGAAGGCAGCTTTGATATTGGAAACCAAGGTGATGGCTAACTGGGTCTTTGGAAGAGGCAAAGGAAGTATACAAAAGTTTCAAAATCCTTTCAAATTCTTGATCTTTTAAAAATACCAGTAATTACCATCCTTCTCATCTCTTTTTCAACACTTTCATTCCTAGTGAAAATCAGATGGTCTGAATCTCACAGGCAGCACAACATGACTCCTCCTAAGATATACTGTCATCTTAGAGAGAGGAGGGGCTCCTGCCCTCTCCTTGGTCTCCCTCAGGGACCTGCTTCAGTGCCCAGGGCAGGTCACAGACCTACAGACACCAGGAATCTCAGAGAGCTTACTGCCCTCACTGGACTGAGGGCTGCCCGGGCCTGAGGGCCGAGAATCTGATGTTTAAATCTGTGCATGTTTGCAAAACACCTTCAGGGGTTATTTATGTTACACTAGGGCACCTAATTTTGACTTCTTCATCACTAAACCTACTGGTGCCTACTGGGTGCTGGTCTGGGTGATCCAGGGAGTCTTGGAGGAGTCTAAGGTCACTGTGGAGAGGGATGAGGCTGTAGCTAAAGTGAAGGCACTGATCACCTAGAGACATCTAAATGTAAGCCTTCCCCTGGGGACAATGACCTTGTATGGTGCCTTGGCCTTCTTAGCACAGACCTGTATCACAAGGCAACTCTAAGGGACAACCAGGGGTTTACTCACTCCTTTTCCACATCCTGAATGGAGTCAGGCAGAGGCTTATTTCTCGTTTCAGGTAGAAGTGGGACAACGAGGCCACCAAGGATGCAGCAGACTCCATAAATGATCCAAGGCAGGTGGGGGGAATATACTGTTAAGATCATCAGGAGGGGAGCCAGGGCTGCCCCAATATTAGAAGCAATTCCCAAGAATCCTGAAGCTGTTACCCTTGGAGTGAAAACAACAATACAAAAATAATCTGGTATAAATCCATACATGAAATATGAGATTTATTATTTTGCTTTGATTATGGGAGACCACATGGGGTTCCTAGGTGGAATTAGAGGTAAAGAACCTGCCGGTGTAAGGGACTCAGGTTCAGTCCCTGAGTTGGGAAGATCCCCTGGAGGAGGGCATGGCAACCCATCAGTATTCTTCCTTGGAGAATCCTTTAGACAGAGAGCCTGGTGGACTACAGTCCATAGGGTCACAAAGAGTCAGGCATGACTGAAGCAACTTAGCATGTGTACAGGCATGGGAGACATCACAGCAGTATTTAGATACATGAAGACTAATGATGTACTTTTGCATTTAAAATATACTCTTATTTGCTCACAAATATTTTCAAGTGCACGTGTTTTTAAAAAAGTCTTTGTTATTTAAAAATACTCTTACCCACAGCACCTTAATGGTTCAGCAGATTATGGGAGAGGATACATTAAAGGGCTTAACATGCCTAACAAAATTGAGATTTTGATTAAAATTTTGGCTCTAATTTTTATTATTATTACTACTATAATCAATGCTTTTGATAATGATTCAGATTAGTTTTCTTCCTTCTATAAGTCTTAATTAGCTGGAAAAGGTCTGTTTTGACTCTGCTAGAGCTTCCATGAGCTTGTGTACCTGAGAACGGTGGGGATTAGTTCATTTCCATGGGCGAAAGAACACATGAGCGTCACAGAAGAAACCGCTATTCCCAAAGCTGACACAGCCATACGCAGGGTCTGCATTTCTGGAGAAGAAGATCAGTGAGACTCAGAAAATCTGAGCTGAAGAAATCAACATCCCTCAAATTATAAGTGAAAAAAACATAGTTGGAAACATTTGCATGTGTTAAATAGACAGTGGGCTTCCCTGGTGGCTCAGACGGTAAAGCGTCTCCCTGCAAAGCGGGAGACCCAGGTTTGATTCCTGGGCCGGGAAGGTCCCCTGGAGAAGGAAATGGCAATCCACTCCAGCACTCTTGCCTGGAAATTACATAGTAGAGAAAATGAATGGAGTGGAGAATGTGCAGAGATTAATAGCTGAGGAATGTGACTTATCTGTATATTACAGCCTAAATGAGAATTTAAAAACCTGAGTATTTGAATCAACTGTATCTGCATACCAGAGATTTTAGAAGTTTCCGAAAGATAGAGGGGGGATCAAAATCCCAGAAAAGGTTTGCTTTCATTTATTCTGTCCAGTGTCTCCTCTGTCTTTCACATATAACACAGGACTATCATATGAGCAATTATTGACAGATGTTAAGACTCATCAACATTGTTTAAAACTCGTGTGTTTACACAATATTGACATAGGGCCAATAATGCAGTGGAGAATCATAAAAGAATGGGGCTCATGTTAATGGATAAGCTGGAAAATTGCTTGATCTAGAATAATATTTTACGATTCAAGAATAAGGGCCTGTTTTAGGGGAAAAATAGACTTTGGAAACCTCTGAAAAGAGTTTCAGACAGTTTTCTATAAATCATGAAAGTGTTACAACATTGGAGTGGGCTCTGTTGAAAGGCAGCAAATTTGCACTGAAGCTGATATTCAAGATGGGATCCTGTATACATGCCAGTGCACTGGAAGTTACCTGAAGCATGGTGACCATCTGGCTTCCCCTATTCATTGCATGTGGTCATTTAATTTAGTAACATGGATCTTAAGAGAGGCTCTTAACAGTTTAATGAATTTTCCCCTATTCTACATATCTACTATGCTTGAAGGGAAGGGATTAAAAATACCTTGAAGTCAAGATGACAACCTGAAACCAGGTTGAAGTTATGGTGACCTAATTCCGGACACATGAGTGGATACATAGAGTCAGGTAGTAAAGGATCACTGACACCGTCATAATAGGAAAGAGACCAAACAGAGGAAGTGGCAGCATTGTGTCCTCACATGAGATACAATTTGATATCTGACATAATATTACCATTTACAGTTACAAGTGTGATTGGCCAAAGGGTACGTAATCAATTGCTGTCCTAGGTACCAATTACCAAATACATGTCAGATATGATGAAGACAACTAGTTGTCATAAACCTCAACTGTCTGAACTATTTTGCAGCCGCTTAATGGCAGAATCTATCCTAAATCCTCAGACTGGTTTTGGAGACTCCTAAGAACCTAGCCTTCACTTCCTACTGGCTTCAGGTTCTGTCTTCAAATACCCGGGGTAAGATGTTTTCTTATTTCAACCTGTTCTCTTTTCTTACCTTGAGGCACAAATGTGATGGCCAGAATGGAGACTCCAAGAAGAAACAGGAAAAGTGTCTGGCTTACTTGACGGCCCAGGTGATTCAGTGCCAAAAAAGCAACATAATTGGCTGGGAGGTTGACTGCACCAAAAAGAACTTGGAACAGGAAAACATTGCTCCCCATATACTGGAGATGGAGAATCAGACCAAAAAATGACATGAAGTTTGCAAATCTGTGGTGAACAAAGATGAACGACATTTACCCTAAGGTTTCGAGCCTTTTCTTACAAATGATGATCACAACTATTAACCAAGCAGCCAGTAGTTGGTTTTAAAGTATAAAAACATGATAGGTTTTATGAAATATTTCCTCACACAGTGATGATTTTAAAACTATAAGATAGTTATATATTGGAGCTCCTAATTATTGTTACATTTTGGAGGAGGATTTGGAGTATTTTTGTGGAGGACACATGATGGAACCTTCCAGGGCTTTAGAGTTTTTCTGTATCTTTATCTGGGTGATGGTTGCATATTTACATATGGAAATATTCATCAGGCTATGTATTCTTCTTCATTTTATGGTTTGTAATTTTACCTTAATTAAAATGAAAACAAGTGAAGAGAGTTAAAGGCAACATTGTATCATGAGAACATCGGAAGCTCTTAGCCTCAGTTTCCAGTGATGAACTTGGTAGGGTGATATGATAAACAGAATTCTATGCTGTATACCTAGCTCTGGGTCAGTCTTTTCATAACCCTTTGACTATTCAACACGACAGTTATCATTATGGCTTTCTCTCTGTTTTATCTCAGATCTGTTCCCACCATGTCTCCACTATTTTAACATCTCTCATGTAATGTGTGAAGCCCACCTTACAAAGGACAGGAGGCAGATCCTTTTACGCAGGTTGGGTGTGCGGAACAAGTCAAACACAGAAGATTTGGTCTGTGCTGCCTCCAGCTCCTCCTGCATGGCAGATCTCAGGACCTTCAACAAAACAAACTGTTCAGTTGTCACAGAGTGGTAGGCATTGTGAGGCCCCCAAACAGAGAACAAGATAGACAACTTCCCTTTCTGTCTCCTGGAAAATATAGTCATTGAAAATGCAACGATGGGTGTAAAAGTGATATGAATAGAGAATTGCTGAGTTTAAAGGGACTGAAGGAAATTAGGTAGCAACAAAAATATTTAAACACAGGATTTGAGAGGGCTGCAGGGCATTAGAAAGGGATTATATGTCAGATATGCAGATAAGAAAGGGAATCAAATCAGGCTTACTTGGATAATGGTCCAAAGCTCCATTTGTGCCAGATGGGCATGAAAGACCTGGAAACTAAGCTTGGCTATCAGCTGTCTGTCCCTTGCAGAAAAACTTTTATCTCAGGGAAAAGAACATTTCCTGAGATTCTTTGCTTTGGTTCTTTGTTCAGTCACTTTTTGGGGAATTCCTGGCATGTTGTGCCTCCATGAATGAGATGCCTAGAGTTAAATCTGAGGACGAAATCAGGAGAGATCTTGGAGTAGGATGGTTAATATTCAGAACTGGTTATAATATGGAGTTACTTAATAGTCCTGCAATATGCTAGGTATATACCTTGTGAAATGTAATTAAATATTTATAAAACTCAATTCACATCAACAGCTCAACGAACATGAATTTGAGAAACTCCAGGAGATAGTGGAGGACAGAGAAGCCTGGAGTGCCACAGTCCATGGAGTTACAGAGACTTGGACCTGACTTAGTGGCCAAACAACAGAATGGACAAGTAGAGGACTCAGAGTAGGAGCAGAGCAGGTGGAGAAAATAATAGCATTTCTCGCGCAAGGATTTCCAGGGCCATATACGAGGCTATAAATGTGCACATGGAATTGTATCCAATTTATCTCAGATACCTCTTTATCAGTTATTCAAACAATATAGTTTTAATCCTTATCCCACCTCTACAAATACCGTAAAGTGAACTGGAATAATTTCATGAGGAATTCAGAGAAGTGAAAGGCCACCTTAACTGAAGACCTACAAATGCAATAACCTCCTTTCAGTTATAACCTGAGTAGTGAAAATATTGGACTTAGGCTTTTAGAACAGAGGAGCAGGATTGCATCATGGATGATAATGTCAGTTTAGCTCAGTTCAGTCACTCAGTTGTGTCTGACTCTTTGCAACTGCATGGATTGCAGCAGGCCAGGCTTCCCTGTCCATTACCAACTCCTGGAGCTTGTTCAAACTCATGTCCATTGAGTTGATGCTGCCATCCAACCATCTTATTCTCTGTCGTCCTTTTCTCCTCCTGGTTTTAATTTTTCCCAGGACCAGGGTCTTTTCCAATGGGTCAGTTCTTTGCATCAGGTGGCCAAAATATTGGAGTTTTGGTTTCAGCATCAGTCCTTCCAATGAATTCAGGACTGATTTCCTTTAGGAGAGACTGATTGGATCTCCTTGCAGTCCAAGGGACTCTCAAGAGTCTTCTCCAACACCCAGTTCAAAAGCATCAATTCTTTGGCGCTCAGTTCCATTTATAGTCCAACTTTCACATCCATACATGACTGCTGGAAAAACTGTAACTTTGACTAGAAGGACTTTTGTTGGCAAAGTGATGTCTCTGATTTTTAATATGCTATCTAGGTTGGTCATAACTTTCCTCCCAAGGAGTAAGCATCTTTTAATTTCATGGCTGCAGTCACCATTTGCAGTGATTTTGGAGCCCCCCAAAATAAAGTCTGACACTGTACAGATTTCTCAGGAGGCAGGTCAGGTGGTCTGGTATTCCCATCTCTTTCAGAATTTTCCACAGTTTGTTGTGATCCACATAGTCAAAGGCTTTGGGCATAGTCAATAAAGCAGAAGTAGATGTTTTTCTGGAACTCTCTTGCTTTTTCAATGATCCAGCAGATGTTGGCAATTCAATCTCTGGCCTTTTCTAAATATTCATACCACTCATAACACTATCCTGGATTAAAATGCATGAAACAACCCCTGTTTGAACCCTTACCCAGTTGTGTCCTGGAATCAGTGTGAAAATTCATAAAAGCCTTTTGTTAAATTTTTAGATAGTTTGTTAAGCAGTTACCATCCTGTTGGTGGCTTGAAACTGACCATGGTGGTAATATTCACATCACAGAAATTGATCAGCACCACAAATCTGAGACCTATGGCTTTTTTCCTTCCTGTAACTAAAGTGTTAAACATTTTCCAGCACACCCTGGCTTGACCCCCACTGTATCTGTAAGAGAATCACTTTAGGTTTGCTGTTGTTCAGCCACTCAGTTGTGTCATACTCTTTGTGACCCCATGGACTGGAGCACTCCAGGTTTCCCTGTGCCTCACCATTTCCCAGAGCTTGCTCAAACTCATGTCCACTGAGTCAGTGATGCCGTCCAACCATCTCATCCTCTGTCGTCCTTTTCTTCTCCTGCTTTCAATCTTGCCCAGCATCAGAGTCTTTTCTAATAAGTCGACTCTTTGCATCAGACGGTTAAAATAGTGGAGTTTCAGCTTCAGCATCTGTCCTTCTGATAAGTATTCAGGATTGATTTCCTTTAGGATTGACTGGTTTGATCTCCTTGCTGTCCAAGAGACTCTCAAGAGTCTTCTCCAACACCACAGTTCAAAAACATCAACTGGATAATGGTGTATGATCTTTTTAATTGTTGAATTTGGTTTTCTAACATCTTGTTGATGATGTTTTCAACTATACTCTTCAGGAATGTTGGCCTATATTTTTTTCTTTTCTTTTCTTATGGTATCTTTGTCTCATTTTGGTGTCAGAATCATACTGGCCTGACAAAATGAATTTAGAAGGTTTTTCCATTTCTTTATTTTTAAATTTATTTATTTTAATTGGAGGTTAATTACGTTACAATATTGTATTGGTTTTGCCATACATCAACATGAATCCACCACAGGTATGCAGAATAGACTTTAAATGAATGGATGAAAAAAGACATTCCATGAAAATGATAACCAAAACAGAGCAGGGATCATCACCTTGTATGGATAAAATAGACTTTAATCAAAAACTGTCACAAGAGACCAAGAAGGTAATTTATAATGGCAAAAGGATCAATCTGACACAAATATATGACATATAACCTACAAAGGCTGAATTGAGAAGAACTGGAAAGACTTAATTGATGAATAACTAATAAACAGCATGAGGCAGTAATTAAAAATTCCAGAAATAAAAGCCTAATATTATATAGCATTACAGGTGAATTCTACCAAACATTTAAAGAATTAATATGAATCTTCTCAAAGTCTTCCAAAAAATAGAAGAGAGAAATCCTTCTAAATTAATTTTGGCAGACCACTATGATCCTAACAGCAAAGTAAGACAAAGAAACCATAAGAAAAAAAAGAAAAAAAAAAAATACAGGCCAACATTCTTGAAGAATATGGTCAAAAAAATAAGCAACAAGATGTTAGCAAACCAAATTCAACAGCATATGGAAAAGATCATACACCATTACCCAGTGGGCTTTATTCCTGGGCTACAAGGATGGTTCAGTACAAGCAAATAAATGTGATACACCAAAGGAGCAGAATGAAGGCTAAAGACCGTATGATTCTCACAACAAATGCTGAAGATGCATTTGACAAAATTCAACACACTTCCATGGCAAAAATTCTCAACAAATTAAGTACTGTAGGAACTTCCATTAAAGGCCATGTATGAAAAGCCCACAGCTAACATCATACTCTATGGTGAAAAGCTGAAAATTTTTGCTCTAAGTCTGGAACTAGACAAGGATCGTACTTCAGTTCAACATAGAATTGGAAGTCCTGGCCAGAACAATTAGGTAAGAAAAACATAAGCATCCAAATCAGAAAGAAAGAAGTAAAATGATCTTTTTTTTTAGACAACATGATCTTATTTGTAGAAAAACCTAAACACATATCCAAAAAGTTGTTAAAAGTGAATTCAGTTAATTTGCAAGATGAAAAATTAACATAAAAAATCAGTTGTATTTCTATACACCAGCCACAAGCTATCTAAAAATAACATTAAGAAGACAGTCTTATTTGCAATATCATCAAAAACAATAAAGGATTTAGGGATAAACTTAACCAAGGAGGTGAAAGACTTGCATATTGAAAACATTTAAGAAAGAAATTAAGGCAGATACTAGAAACTTAAAAGACATCCAAGCTCATGGATTAAACAAATTAGTATTGTTAAGATGTCCATACAACACAAAGCAATATGCAGATTCAATAAATCCCTGTCAAAATCCCATTGCCATTCTCTACAAAAATAGAAAAAAAAAACCCCTAAAATTCACATGGAAATACAGAAGACCCCCCTGACAGTCAAAGCATATTTGAACAGGAACAAAGCTGGAAGCATCACATATTCTTGTTTCAAAATATATAACAAAGCCACAGAAACCAAGAACATGATACTGGCATAAAGACATATAGGCCAATAGAACAGAATAGAGAGCCCAGCAACAGACTCATGCATATACAGACAATTGATTTCTGAGAATTGTGCCAAGAATTCACAATGGGGACAAGATTGTTTTTAATAAATGGTGTTTATTAAAATTGGATATCTACATACAAAAAATGAAATTGGAAACGTACCTTACACTATGCACCTGTTGGTGATTCATGTCAATGTACGGCAAAAGCCACCACAATATTGTAAAGAAATTATCCTCCAATTAAAATAAAGTAAGTTAAGAAAAATAAAAAATCAACTTAAATAGATTAAAGACTAAAAACCTAAACTATAAAATAGCTAAAGAAAATATAGGAGAGAAGCTTGTTGATATTGGTCTTGGCAATGATTTTTTGGTTCTGATACCAAAAGAACAGGTAATAACAAAAATAGACAAATGGTACTATATCAAACTGAAAAGCCTTTAAACAGCTAGGAAATAGTCAACAAAATGAAAAAGCACCTGCAGACTAGAAGCAAATATTTGCGAGCCATGTGTCTTATAGAGGGTTAATATCCAGAATATATAGGAAACTCCTACAACTGTGTAGTGAAAAACCCAAATAACTCAATTAAAGTTCTGTCTAGTCAAAGCTATGGTTTTTCCAGTAGTCATGTACGGATGTGAGAGTTGCATTATAAAGAAGGCTGAACAATGAATAACTGATGCTTTAGAAGATGCTGGAGACGACTCTTGATGAGTTCCTTGGACAGTAAGGAGATCAAACTAGTCAGTCCTAAAGGAAATCAACCCTAAATTTTCATTGGAAGGACTGATGCTGAAGCTCCAATACTTTGGCCACCTGATGTGTAGAGCCGACTCATTGGAAGAGACCCTGCTGCTGGAAAAGATTGAAGGCAGCGGGACAAGGGTATGGCAGAGGATGAGATGGTTGGATGGCATCACTAACTCAATGGACATGAGTTTGAGCAAACTCCAGGAGATAGTGAAGGACAGGGAAGCCTGGCATGCTGCAGTCAATGGGCTTGAAAAGAACTGGACATGACTTTGCAACTGAGCGGCAACAAAAAATGGGCATACCAACTGAATAGACATTTCTGCAAAGACCACATACAGACGGCCAACAGGTACATGAAAAAATGCTCGACATCACTAATTGTTAGGGAAAGGCAAATCAAAATTATGAGTTACCACTGCACACCAGTTAGAATAGCTATTATAAAAAAAAGTAATAAGTATTGGTGAAGATGTGGAGAACAGGGTATCCTTGTACAATGTGAAATGCTGTGGCCACTATGGATACAGTATGGAGGTTCCTCAAAAAATTGAGACTAGAACTAGTATATTATCCTGTAATCCTTCTTTTGGATATACATTCAGAGGAATTGAAATCAGGATCTTGAAGAGATATCTGCCCTCATATATTCATTGGATCATTATTCCCAGTAGCTAAAGATATGGAAACAAATGTCCATCCATGCATGAATAGAAAAGGAAAGTGCCATCTATATATATGCAAAATGGTATATTATTCAGCAATGAAAGTAAAGAAATTTTGCCATTTGTCACAGTGTGATTAACCTAGAGGATATTATGCTACAAAAAATAAGCCATATGCAAAAAAACAAATACTACAGGATACCACTTATACAAGTAATCTAAAATAGTTAAACTCAAAGAAGCAGAGAGTTTCTGAATAGTGCTTGCCAGGTGTTGGGGGATGTGAGAAATGGGGCAATACTTATCATAGAGTACAAAGTTTAAGTTGAGCAAGACAAATCAATCCTAAAGGATTCTATAGCATTGTGTCTAGGGTTATAATACTGTACTGTGTGCTCAAAATTTGCTGTGATGGGAGGTCTTATATTGTGTTATCACAAAAAATAATAAATAAAGAAGGATGGATAAAGTTTTAGAAGGCAAAGGATATGTTTATTGTATAAACTGTGGTGATGATGTTCAGATGTATACTAACTTGCAAATCCATCAAGTTGTACATTAAATAGGTACAGCTCTTTGCATGTTGAAACCTCAATAAAGTGGTTTCAAAAAATTGATCAGATGTGCCAATGAGTAAATTTGCAGAAATGATTTATTGTTCTTGTTTGACTGTCTAGCCCCTAACCTTCTCTTTTTCCTATTAACAAGGGCAGATGATTTCTCCTTGTCTCTATTAGCATTCTTTCCATTCTCATATCATTGCAAACAAAAAAAGTTAATAATGGGCTTCCCTCATAGCTCAGTTGGTAAAGAATCCACCTGCAATGCAGGAGACCCTGGTTCAATTCCTGGGTTGGGAAGATCCGCTGGAGAAGGGATAGACTACCCACTCCAGTATTCTTGGGCTTCCCTGGTGGCTCAGCTGGTAAAGAATCCGCCTGCAATGTGGAAGATCTGGCTTCAATCCCTGGGTTGGGAAGATCCCCTGGAGAAAGGAAAGACTATCCACTCCAGAATTCTGGCCTGAAGTATTCCAGGGACTGTATAGTCCATGGGGTCACAAAGAGTTGGACATGACTGTTTTTCACTTTCACATGTGCTTTTCTGCATGGTCACTAAGCTGCCCTTCTTGCCTTACCATCTTGACAAAAAAAGCCATTGGAATGTTAATTGGAAAGAAATGGATTAGTTTTTTTTTTTTTTTTTACTTTCTCTAACACAAAGGGCGGCCAATACACAGTCTTTACAATCATACATACAAAGTGCTTTCTGCCTTTGTCGAGTGAAATATCTGCATTCAGTCCCTTCAGCATCATCGTGCTCTCTCTTAATATTCACTCAAACAGTGTGGGCAGCTATTGAAGACCAGGACAATGAGCTAAGTAGACCCCAACCACACCTGTGTCCCCGCCCTTTATTCACTTGGACACCGACTAGAGTGTATGTCGGTCACGTCATCCCAATCCCTTCTCCTGCTCACCTCCATGGTTAGGGCGTCTCCAGCATTCTTCCTTCCATTCCTGTGCGCAGCTTTTCTAAGTTCCTTTAAGCCGTCCTCGGGTCTGTTGGTGATAATCAGCCACCGAGCAGATTCTGCCAGCCACCTGATCAAAGAAGAGAACAGAGTGAGTGAGTGAGTGAAGTTGCTCAGTCATGTCCGACTCTTTGCGACCCGTGGACTGTAGCCCACCAGGCTTCTCCGTCCATGGGATTTTCCAGGCAAGGATACTGGAGTGGGGTGCCATTTCCTTCTCCAGGGGATCTTCCCAACCCAGGGATCGAACCCAGGTCTCCTGCATTGCAGGCAGACACTTTAACCTCTGAGCCACCACATTGCCTCATTTTTTCACATACCTTTTTTTCCTGAAATACCTCTCCCCTCCCATCTAATACCTATCTCTTGTTTTGTTACACCAGAAAATATAATGTATATTCTCTCATATCATAACTAGGAGCTTTCCTGATAGTTAAGTTGATAAAGAACCCACCTGCAATGCAGGACAGCTCGGTTTGATTCCTGGGTTGGGAAGATCCTCTGGAGAGACTATCCACTCCAGTATTCCTGGGCTTCCCTTGAGGTTCAGCTGGTTGGGAAGATCCCCTGGAGAAGAGAAAGGCTATCCACTCCAGTATTCCGGCCTGGAGAATTCCATGGACTGTAGAGTCCATGGAGTCGCAAAGAGTCAGACATGACTGAGCGACTTTCACTTTCACCATAACTAGGAAATGGTGAAGATGACCTCTGCATTCAGAGACCTTTACTGCTAAATATGGACTTGGAGTTTAGTGTTCCCTTCCTATTATTCAGAGGGATAGTATCAGTTTTAGCAAATAAAATAGTGTGTTTAGTTAAATTTGAATTTAGATTAACAGTGAATATGAGTGCCACTACATCCCATGCAGTATTTTGCACATATACTAGAAAGTATTTGCTGTTTATTTGAAATTTTGCTTTAGCGAGACACTATATTTTTATCAGGTTAGTAAATAATAATACAGAAAAGTAGTGAAAGTGTTAGATTTTAGTCGTGCCCAACTCTTTGCGACCTTTGGACTGTAGCCCTCCAGGCTCCTCTGTCCATGAAATTCTCCAGGAAAAAATACTGGAGTGGGTAGCCATTCCCTTCTCCAGGGGATATTCCTGTTCTAGGGATCAAACCTGAGTCTATTGCATTGCAGGCATATTATTTACCATCTGAGCCACCAGGGAATCCCAAATAAAAATACAGAACTCTCAAGTAAGTAGAAATTTCATGTAAACAATGAACGATTTTTAGTGTAACTAGGCTCCATTCAATATTTGGGGTTACTATATAAAATTTTCATGTTTTATCTAAAATTCACATTTTCCTGAATGTCCTTGATATTATCTTGTAACACTAACTGTTCTACTTCTTTAATTGTACACAGGGCACAGACTAGTTAAGTTTGTGTTCAAATACCGACTAAGACCAATCAGAATTCTTGCATCCTAACTCCATGTACCTTGCATCTAGGATCTTCTCAGATAAAGAAAGAAATTTTATACCTTGAGGAGAGAAAGAAGACAAATAACGGTACAGAAAACACCAGCTGAAGGGTGCGCCAGTCTCGAATGGCAAAAGCGAGTCCTCCCAGGATGATCTGGCCCAAGCAGGCAGCACAGATTGACAGGGTCATCCCCATGACTTGGAATCGGGGCACTGTCCATTCTACAACTGAAAGAAAACACAAACAGGATCTTGACTTCAGACAAAGTTAGAATTTAAAAATAAAATTTAAAGCTTGGAAAATGTCAAAGACCCAAAGTTTTGACTTACTAAGAACAGTACAATTTGTCAGGATGGTCATGGTAGAAAACCCAGCCAAGAAGCGTAGTGAGCAGTAAATGAGGTAGGTGGGGGCAAAGGCTGCACTGGTGTCAGCAACGGCAAGCTGGAGCAAACAGCATCTGAAAATTAACCTCCTCCCAAACCTGAGAAATGGAAACAGGTTAGATACAGTAGTAGTAACAACAGTATAGTAGAAATGAAAAAAAAAAAAAAAAGAATATACACTTTGAAACTTAGGGGATGTTTTCTAATTTTCTTATTTTTATTTTATTTAAAAAAATTTTCTGTTTTTCTTCCCTCTACCTTTTTTAAAAATTAAATTTATTTATTTTAATTGGAGGCTAATTACTTTACAATATTGTGATGGTTTTTGCCATACATTGACATGAATCAGCCATGGATGTACATGTGTCTCACCATCCTGAACCCCCCTCCCTCCTTGCTTCCCAGCCCATCTCTCTGGGTTGTCCCAGAGCACCAGCTTTGAGTGCCCTGCTTCATGCATCAAACGCGCACTGGTCATCTGTTTTACATATGGTAACATACCTGTTTCAATGCTATTCTCTCAAATCATCCCACCCTTGCCTTCTCCCACAGAGTCCAAAATTCTGCTCTTTACATCTGTGTCTCTTTTGTAGTCTTGTATATAGGGTTGTCATTACCGTCTTTCTAAATTCCATATATATATGTGTGTGTTAATATACTGTGTTGATGTTTCTCTTGCTGGCTTACTTCACTCTGTATAATAGGTTCCAGTTTCATCCACTTCAATAGAACTGACTCAAATGTGTTCTTTTTTATAGCTGGGTAATATTCCACTGAGTATATGTACCAAACTTCCTTATCTATTCATCTGCTGATGGACATCTAGGTTGCTTCCATGTCCTAGCTTTGTAAACATTGCTGCAATGAAACTTTGTTGCAATATAATTGAAATACAGCACTGGACAAGTTTAAGGTACACAGGATAATGATTTGCCTTATGTCATGAAATGATTATCACAATTCCTTAAGAAATTGCAAATAGAACTGCCTTATGACCCAGCAATCCCATTGCTGGGCATACACACCGAGGAAACCAGAATAGAAAGAGACACATGTACCCCAATGTTCATTGCAGCACTGTTTATAATAGCCAGGACATGGAAACAACCTAGATGTCCATCAGCGGATGAATGGATAAGAAAGCTGTGGTATATATACACAATGGAGTATTACTCAGCCATTAAAAAGAATACATTTGAATCAGTTCTAATAAGATGGATGAAACTGGAANAAATAAATTTAGTGAACATTCATCATCCCATATAGACGCAAATTTAAAGAAAGGGGATTTTTTTCCCCATGTGATGAGAACTCAGGGTTTATTATCTTAACAGCTTTCATATATAACACGCAGCCATGTTAATTATATTCATCATATTATACATTGCATCCCTAGTACTTATAACCGAAAGTTTCTACCTTTTGACTGCTTTCATTCAATTTCCCGTCTTCTCATGTTTGCCTCTGGTAGCAAAGCTTCCTGTGAGTTTGTTTGCTTTTGGAGTCTAACTGACCTACAACACTAGGTTAGTTCCTATTACACAACATAGTGATTCAGTATTTCTATACATATCAAAATGGTCACCATGGTAAGTCTAGTTTGTCACCATACAAAGATATTGCATAGTTAATGACTGTACTCCCCACACTGTACGCTTCATACCCTTGACTCATTTGTTGCACACCTGGAAGTTTAAACCTCAGTCTCCCTCATCTATTTTTTCCCCACATCCCTGTCCCTCTAGAACCACCTGTTTGTTCTCTTTATCCATAACTGTTTCTGTTTTGTTCATCATTTTCCTTTTATATTCCACCTATTAGTGAAGTTGGCATTTGTCTTTCTCTGTCTGAATTGTTTCACTCAGCACAATACCCACTAGGTCCATCCATGTTGTCACAAATGGCAAGATATCATTCTTTTTCATGGCTGAGAAACATTCCATTTTAGGGCTTCCCAGGTGGCAAAGTGGTGAAGAACCTGCCTGCCAATGTGGGAGCTGCAAGAGATGTGGGTTTGATCCCTGGGTCGGGAAGATCTCCTGGGGCAGGAAATGGTAAACCATTTCAGTATTATTACCTGGAAAATTCCATGGACAGAGGCCTGGAGAGCTACAGTCCATGGGTTTGCAAAGAGTCAGACATGTTTTCTCAATACTGGTTCCTGAGGAGGGCCATCTTTTTCTATTGTATATTCTTTATTTGCCCATATACACGTGATGAGTTTGTTTCTGGGCTTTCTATCAGGTTCCATTGATCTGTGTGTCTGGTTTTGAGCTTGTATAAAACTTTGATTACTGTACCTTTGTAGTGTAGCTTGAAATCAGAAACCATGATACTCCAGCTTTGCTCTTCTTTCTCAGGATTGCTTTGGCTATTGAGGGGTCTTTCATGCTTCCATATAAGTTTTAGAATTGTTTATTCTAGTTCTGTGAGAAATAACTTTGGTAATTTGATAGGGAGTGCACTGATTTTGGGCATCACCTTGGGCAGTATGTTCATTTTAGCAATATTTATTCTCTAATCCTTGAGGACAGTTTATCTTTCCTCTTTTGCTGTTGTCTCCATTTCTTTCATCAATGACTAATAGTTTTCCAAGTACAAATATTGTACCCCTTCATTTGGACTTATTCCTAGGATTTTTATTCTTTTTGATGCAACAATAAATGGGAGTGCTTTCTTGATTTTTCTTTCTGATTGTTAGTGTATACATTGTTAGTATATAGAAATATAACAGTTTCTGTAAATTAATTTTTTATCCTGCTGCTGCTGCTGCTAAGTTGCTTCAGTCATCTCTGACTCTGTGCGACCCTATAGATGGTAGCCCATCAGGCTCTGCCGTCCCTGGGATTCTCCAAGCAAGAACACTGGAGCGGGTTGCCATTTCCTTCTCCAATGCATGAAAGTGAAAAGTGAAAGTGAATTCACTCAGTAATGTCCAACTTTTCGCGACCCCATGGACTGCAGCCTACCAGGCTGCTCCGTCCATGGAATTTTCCAGGCAAGAGTACTGGAGTGGGGTGCCGTTGCCTTCTCCTTATATCCTGAAACTTTGCCAAATTCACTGATGGGTTCTAGTAGCCTTTTGGTAGCATCTTTAGGATTTCCTGTGTATGGTGTCATGTTATTTAAAAACAATGACAGTTTTGCTTCTTACTTTACAATACAATTTGGATTCCTTTTCTTTTTTTTATTTGATTGCTGTGGCTAGGACTTCTGGTACTATGTAAATAAAAGTGGATAAAAGAAGTGAGAGAGGGTGTCCTTGTCTTGATCCTGATATTACTGGAAATGCTATCAATTTTTCACCATTGAGTATGATGTTAGTTAACTGTGGGCTTGTCACATATGACCTTTATTGTGCTGAGGTAAGTAACTTCTTTGTTGAGAGCTTTTATCATAAATAAATGTTGCGTTTTTTCAAGGTTTTTCTGCATCTATCAAGATGATCATATGGTTTTTATTCTTCAGTTTATTAATGAGTTTTATTACACTGACTGATTTGCAGATACTGAACCACTGTTGCATCCCTGCCCTGGGATAAATTCCACTTGATCATGGTGTATGATCCTTTTAATGTATTATTGAATTTTTTGCTCTGATATTTGTTATTTTTTTCTTTCTGCTAACTTTGGGTTTTGTTTGTTCTTCTTTTTAGTTCCTTGAGGTATAAGGTTTAGTTATTATTTGAGATTTTTCTTGCTTTCTGAGGTTCAGTTCAGTTCAGTTCAGTCACTCAGTCATGTCCGACTCTTTGTGACTCCATGAATCACAGCACGCCAGGCCTCCCTGTCCATCACCAACTCTCAAAGTTCACTCAGACTCACGTCCATCGAGTCCGTGATGCCATCCAGCCATCTCATCCTCTGTC
>SJYX01018917.1:22735-33313 GCA_006410675.1 Oreotragus oreotragus
CCTTGACTAGGCAGACCTTGGTCAGCCTGTCTCTTATACACATCTAGATGTGTATAAGAGACAGCTTAATAAGTATGTACTTAAGCATTTAACTATGATAAATCTATTAAGCAAATAACAAGATAAAACAACATTTTAAATGGTGAAACACTAATTTTATCAGTTATATAAAGAATTTGATGCTTGCCTACTATTATTATTCAATTTTTTGAGGTTCTGGACAATGAAATATACAATAAAAATACTTTAAAATAATTGAAGCTTCATGAAAGAAAAATTAAACTATCTCTTTTTATTGATGGTTTGATTACATTTAAAAAACCCAAAAGTTATAATATAATTCTTTTGAATTAAAATATGGTAAAATTATATAAGCTGAAAATAAATCATTACACATTCTCTTTGAAAACTATGTACCTGGACACTAAAATTTGAAAATAAAATCAAATCTTGATGAAAGGCATGGAAGAAGGTTTGAACAAATGTGAAGAAATTAGGTGCACTTTGATAAACATATAGTGTAAATATGCATAGCTCAAATAATATAATATGGTAGCTCAAATGATAAAGAATCTGCCTGCAATGCAGGAGACCTGGGTTTAATCCCTGGGTGGGGAAGATCCCTTGGAGAAGGGAAAGGCTACCCACTCAATATTCTTGCCTGGAAGAGAATTCCATGGACAGAGAAAGCTGGTGGGCTATAGCCCATGATGTTGCAGAGTCAGACATGACTGAGCAACTAACACTTTCATTTTCATTATAGTATAAATACACAGATTCAGTGAATTTACAATAAAAGTTAAAATTTTAAAGTAGATGATTTTTAAAGTTTACATAAAAATAAACATATGAGAATTATCAAGTTATTAATAATATACACACAAAAAAGCAAACATGCTATCACAGACACTGATAGGTGGCTATGAAACAGTTGAAGATTCCAGAAACAGGTTCCAGATTTCTTTTCCATTGATTTACTATCATTCTCGGGATTAAAAAGGTAAGGACTTTTCTAGCTACCACCTTCTTAAGTGTATGCATGGGAACTATGTTTGCCCAGTGAGACAAAGCTAAGTAGAAGTAATATTGAAGGATTTCAGCAAGGTATTTCTCTTAGATTAAAGATATGTCCACAAATAATCTTTAAAATTCTTACCTAATAAACAATTTGCTTCTGCTGCTCTTTAGTCAATAAATCGTATCTGATTCTTGGTGATCTCATACACTGTAGCCTGCCAGGCTCTTCTGTCCGAGGGATTTCCCCAGCAAGAATACTGGAGAGGGTTGCCCTTTCCTTCTCTATAAGATCTTCTGGACCCAGGGATCAAGCCCCCATCTCCTGCCTTGGCAGGTAGATTCTTTACCACTGAGTCACTAGGGAACCCCAGTTAACAATTTAGTACAATCAAAAAATTAAATTAAAATGCATGTAGAGCAGACTTTTGGACTCTGAGGGAGAGGGAGAAGGTGGGATGATTTGGAAGAATAGCATTGAAATATGTATACTATCATGTAAGAAACGAATCACCAGTCTATGTTTGATGCAGGATGCAGGATGCTTGGGGCTGGTGTATGGGGATGATCCGGAGGGATAATGTGGGGTGGGAGGTGGGAGGGGGGTTGATGTTTGGGAGTTCATGTACACCCGTGGCGGATTCATGTCAATGTATGCCAAAACCAATACAGTACTGTAAAGTAAAATAAAGTAAAAATAAAACTTAAAAAAAAATAAAATGCATGCCCAATAATTAAGGTCTCCCTATTTATTTTTCTCTGCACCCTATTTTCCCTTTAGATGAGATAAAGTGAGTGCCAAAGTGTACAACTATAGCACCTTCTTTCAATCGTGAGGTTATAAGCCTGTTGATAAAAGTTCAGTGTATTGAAGCTAGTGAAGCAGAAAGATGTAACAAGTCAGGTTCTTGTTGAGTCTGCAGATCACTTTTTGACTCGTGGATTGTGGTTAAAAAATAAATTTCCATGTGTTTTTATCCCCTGTTACTTGATGTTTCTGTTACTCCATATATTATTAATTCAAGAAATACATGAATGGTAGAAATACATGAAATACTAGTTAGCAAAGCAGAAAGAAAAATTGCTTCCTTCACAAAACTTAACCTCTTACCAAAAGAAAAACCATAACTGGTAATTGATGGAAAGTATATCATTAGAATAATATAAGATAAAGACCCACTTTCAGCCAGGAGAGAATAACTGAAATTAAATCCACCATTCTGCTTTAAGTAAGAAACAGCACAAAGTATATGAACAAACAGTTGTTAGGATTTATTCGGGGCATGTCAGTGATTCGTTGAGAGGCAGGAAAAATTAAGAGAAATGAAAACACATGACCACCCTACAATGTGCATATTGTAAAAGTCAAAAATTGAAAGGAAAAAAAATTCTCCATTAGGTGAAGAGAGAAACAGTTTGTGGCATATCAGTATACAAGGTGCTAGACAGCAATAAAAAAGAACTAAGTTTTGATACAATCAGCAGCCTGAATGAATTTCAAAACAATTACACTGAACAAAAGAAGCCACACCAAAAACCATACAGTATGTTCTGACATACTGTAAAATCCTGTTCACATACATTTCTAGAAAGTGCAAACTAATCAACAGCAACAGAAAGCATATTAATGGTGCCTTGAGAGTGGGGGAAGTAGAGAGAGAGATAAGAGAAGGACATGAGGAAAATTTGGGGAGTGATGGATATATTGATTTACTCAATCGTGGTGGTAGTATTATAATGGGTATTTATCAATTTTTCAATAGGTATCAATTACACATTTTAGATATCGCAATTGATACTATTACAATTATACTTTCAAAAAGCTGTAGGAAATGACATCAAGTCCCAAATGTCCACAAATTTCTCAGAACATGGTGTCTTCCTCTTTATATCCACTGCCTAACAGCCTTCAGTAGCCTCAAATTCTATCACACTTTTTCTTTTCAAATAAAAATAGCTAACAGTTGTTATGAGTTTACTATATGTCAGACAGAGACTAGTGTTCTACATACATTTTCTTTGCAGGAATGCCCCACAGTTTAGAACACAGTTTCCAAATCCAACTTCACACATATAAAACATTTTTTGAATAAAATACATATTAAAAAATATATACATGCATACATGCATATAATCTATATATTGGGAAATGTTAAATATATATATATATTTATTAGTTGATAAATTTGAATTTTCTTTTCAATGGTTAAGAAGTACTATTTCATAAACAGCACTCGATACAACTGCCAAGTAATTCATGAGATAAAATTATTGATTTAAATTTCATGTCTGTTATAAAGATAATTTCTGGATGAATTATATTAAAGAATAGACATTCATAAATTATTAAAAAGTGAAGGTGATTCAGTGCATGGCAAAATGAAGCAGAGATAACGAATGCAATGAAGATTTAATTGATTTCTTGAGATCTACATTTTTAACAAAACAGTCTGTGTTTATACAATTTGTTTAAATCCATGTTGGCTTCTAAGCATTTAATTTTCTGGTCAAGTTATACCAGTGAAAACAAGCATTGCTGGCATTAGTGACATTTTCTGGATAGTATATATGTACACAGAACAAGTCCTTTTAATCTGAATTTCTTCCAAGAGGGACATATAATTTTGAAGAAAAAATTATAAAACATGCAATTAAATTCATTTTGAAAACTCACCTTCCAAGTTTTCAAATTTGATATTACTGTTTAATTTCATCTTTCAGATTTTTAATATGGTTCTGTTTTAGTTCATTAACACAGAATAAATGAAATTTTAAAAGAACATATTTATTTTGGTTTTCCAGAGCAAGCCAAATGCAATCTGCCAGTTTGTTTTGTAAATAGGACACACTCAAATCTTGCACGTACTCCATATTCATGTTCCTTTTAAGACATATTACAGATGGTGAACCGCCCATATACAATAGTGAGAAGAATTTGGAGTTTGTTTTTTTAATAAGGTGTCATCACTGAACTTCCATATTGCTTCCATGCATAGTTATGAGCCTCTGACGATTTGCACCAGGACATGTACCATTTCTTTCTTGCAAATTGAGTTTTTATTCGTTTCTCTGAGAACATGAAAGCCAGAGACATTGGTATGTCTGACCAAAGCAGTCATGTTTTCGTATGATTTATCTTTCTGGGTCTTCCAATAGAATTATGTATGATTGTCTTTCTCCTAATTTGAATGAAATAAGTAGTATTTAATCTAACTGACTAATGTGGATAATATCTACAAATAAACATACATCAAACATTTCTCCAAGTAACATTTTGATATAATATAAAAAGGGGAAATGTAATAATAGAAGTTATAGAGAAATATGGCATTTACTATCATAATAATTTGGGGGATTTAAAAATATCTTCACCACATTACCTGACATTTAACTTAACTGAAATTGGTATCCTACCAGTAAATATGCCTACCAAAAGTTTCAACTATCTCTGAAAACTTAAGCAACTAAGCTCATCTTCAGTTCAATTGCTCAGTCATGTCCGACTCTTTGCGACCCCGTGAATCGCAGCACGCCAGGCCTCCCTGTCCATCACCAACTCCCGGAGTTCACTCAGACTCACGTCCATCGAGTCCGTGATGCTATCCAGCCATCTCATCCTTGGTCGTCCCCTTCTCCTCGTGCCCCCAATCCCTCCCAGCATCAGAGTCTTTTCCAATGAGTCAACTCTTCGCATGAGGTGGCCAGAGTACTGGAGTTTCAGCTTTAGCATCATTCCTTCCAAAGAAATGCCAGGGTTGATCTCCTTCAGAATGGACTGGTTGGATCTCCTTGTAGTCCAAGGGACTCTCAAGAGTCTTCTCCAACACCACAGTTCAAAAGCATCAATTCTTCAGCACTCAGCCTTCTTCACAGTCCAAATCTCACATCCATACATGAGCACAGGAAAAACCATAGCCTTGACTAGGCAGACCTTGGTCGGCAAAGTAATGTCTCTGCTTTTGAATATACTATCTAGGTTGGTCATAACTTTTCTTTCAAGGAGTAAGCGTCTTTTAATATCATGGCTGCAGTCACCATCTGCAGTGATTTCGGAGCCCAAAAAGATAATGTCTGACACTGTTTGCACTGTTCTCCATCTATTTCCCATGAAGTGATGGGACCGGATGTCAAGCTCATCTTAAATTAGCTAAACTAAAAGATAAAAACTGAAAGATAAAAGATGAATTAAAAATAAAAAAATATGAAACTAGTTCTTTCCACCTTTGCTACCAGCATTCACTTAGATATAACCATGTGTTATACCATCTATACTTTGTAAATATAATAATTTTTAATTTAATTTTTCTCATTAGAATTTAACTTTACCAGAAATAACTTTTGTTGTTGTTTTTGTTTGTTTATTTTATTTCAGGTTGCAGTGCATTTTTGTGACTGTGCACAGGTTTTCTCTAGTGTGCAGGGGCTACCCTTCATTGTAGTTCACAGGCTTCTCATTGCTGTAGCTTCTCTTGTTGCAGAGCTTAGGCTTCATGCATGTGGGTTTCACTAGTTGCAGCGTGAGGAGTGCTCAGTAGCTGTGGCAGGGCTTAGTTGCTCCGTGGCATGTGAAATCTTCCCTGACCAGGAATTGAACTCACATCCCCTGGATTGGCAGGTGTATTCTTACCCACTGGACCACCAGGGAAGTCCAGGAAATTACATTTTTCAAAGATACTGCCTTATAACAAATCTCTTTTGTCACACTGATAAAGTCCAGTTGACTTCTTTATCAGATTAGTTCCACTTAAACAGTAAAAACAGGATAGATGGAGCTTCCTACTAACTTCTGGGATGGTCCATTTGTAAACTGTGTTGCTGTTGTTGTTGAGTTGGTAAGTGATGCCCAACTCTTTGCAGTCCCTGGACTGCAGCACGCCATTCTTCCCTTTCCTTCACTGTCTCCTGGAGTCCGCTCAAACTCATGTCCATTGAGTCGGTGATATATCATCCAACCTTCTTATCCTCTGTCATGTCCTCCTCCTCCTGCTCTCAATCTTTCCTAGCATGAGGGTCTTGACCAATGAGTTGGCTCTTTGCATCAGGTGACCAAAGTATTGGAGCTTCAGTTCAGCATCATTCTTTCCAATGAATATTCAGGGTTGATTTCCTTTAGGATTTACTGGTCTGATCTCTTTGCTGTCCATGGGACTCTCAAGAGTCTTCTTCAGCACCACAATCAAAAGGATCAATTATTTGGCTCTTAGCCTTCTTTATGATCCAACTTTCACATCTTTTTTACTGTTCAAATATACAGACCTTTGTTGGCAAAGTGCTGTCTTTGCTTCTTAATACGCTATCTAGGTTTGTCATTATAACCATCATTAATTTTTACAAATGCTTCCGATAGTCTACACATACATGACAGCATCAAGAAAGGAAAGAGAAGTATGTCTTATTTATTATTGAGCTCTGGCTAGAATGGCTAGATATTCTACTCATTTATTACTCTGGCCTGCCCAGATGTTTGGTGCCTCTGAACGGATATACCTGCTGCTATAGCATTATGTAGAAACTATCTCAGCACTAGGTATATTAGAAATGACATGTTTTATGAAAAATAGGTCATATAAGTAAATAGAAAGGTATCTTTACTTCTAGGTTCACCAGAGTGAATCTGATATCATGGATCAAATCTCAACATTAGTAAGTTATACTGGAACAAATTGTAATAATTCTAACTTTATATATATAAACAAACCATGTTTTTGATATTACCACCAGGAAAATCTATGATTACCCACAGAAATTCTGACCAAAAATGATTTATCTTGTCCACCAAGCTGAGCAAGTGGATAGATGAACATTACACAGAGTGTTTTACCATTGGTTTTCCTTCTGCCTGCATAAACTCAGTAAAAACCAGTTCACTTTGCCACACAGATGAAATTGTATAAACCTTAGGACTACAACCTTGCTGAAATGTCATATTCAAAGAAGAATTTCCCTAACTCCAATAACACAAGTCCACTACTATCCAGAGTTCTGTGGTGTTTTAGTCATCCTGATATTAACAAAATACTATAAACTACATGCGGAGAAGGCAATGGCACCCTATTCCAGTACTCTTGCCCGGAAAATCCCACGGATGGAGGAGCCTGGTGGGCTGCAGTCCATGGGGTTGTGAAGAGTCGGACACGACTGAGCGACTTCACTTTCACTTTTCACTTTCATGCATTGGAGAAGGAAAGGCAACCCACTCCAGTGCTCTTGCCTGAAGAATCCCAGGGACAGAGGAGCCTGGTAGGAGGCCGTCTATGGGGTCACACAGAGTCAGACACGACTGAAGCGACTTAGCAGCAGCAGCAGCATGGGCTACATGACTTGATCAACAGACATTGATTTCTCACAGGTCTGGAGACAGGAAAGTCCAAGAGTAAGATGCCAGCAGATCTGTGTCTGGTGACATCCTAGCTGGTAGATGGTTGCTGCTACTGCTGCTGCTAAGTCGCTTCAGTCATGTCCAACTCTGTGCGACCCCAGAGATGGCAGCCCACCAGGTTCCCCCGTCCCTGGGATCCTCCAGGCAAGAACACTGAAGTGGGTACCCCCTCATAAATCCTTATATGGCTTTTACTTGGTGCATGCATGCAGAGAGAGCTCTAAGAATACTAATCCCTTCATGGGAACTCTACTTTCATGGCCTCAACTAATAATTACCTCCTAAAGTCACCTTGAGAAGGAAATGGCAACCCACTCCAGTACTCTTGCCCAGAAAATCCCACGGATGGAGGAGCCTGGTAGGCTGCAGTCCATAGAGGTGCAACTGAGTGACTAACACACAGATTTTTTTTTAGCCAGAATAAATGCACAACTCCATTAGTAAATCAAATTCAGCTGAAAATTTGCAAATGCTTTTTCTGTGTATGTGTGTTGTGGCACATGTGTTTGTGTGTTTCAAAGGCTGGCAGGTTGCTTTTATGATCTATTTGGGGGAGTCTGAGACATAAATTTCCATGGTGTAGCCCTTTCCAGAAGAGAACATTTTAAAAGCAGTATGTTTGACCTTTACTAGTTAAATCAACTACTTGCTCTCAAAAGTGACTGAAACAGTCTGAAATGTATCACGAGTATGGGTTCATTCGTGGGGTTTCTGACACAGCTGTTACTCACTGCTCTCGGTGCTGCTGCCCCTGGTGGCCAAATGCAGGTCTTAGTTTGCTCCAGTGGCCACTGCAGAGGGGACATATGATAAAAGGTCTAGAAATATTCACACAATCAACCAGCATATCCTTCCAGTTCTGCTGCTAGGTATGCAACTTCTTACACAGCCCACTTATTGTTATTACCCTCATAGGGGTAATTCATCTACATGGAAAGGAACTACCCTAAAATCTATCTCTAATTATAAAGAAGTACCAAATAATTTTACATGGTGCTTTGATTTTTTTAAAAAATATGTATATCTAATATCCATACCATTATAACCTGTTCTAGCTTAAATTTGGTGTGTTTTTCTTCATTCCAGTGGAGAGAAAACTTTCTCTTTAGTGTATCCCTTACCTTCATCAAGATACACTTTTTCTCTACTATGTTGGGCAATTGTCACTTCCCACTAGATTTTTTTTTTTCTTTAATAGGACAGAGTTGGAATGAAATGATTCATAATCCATATTTCATGCATAGATTTTGTGAGAAAATAATGCATTCTCTTTTTCCCTGAAGATAGATATACTCAAAAATTATTTAAAACCAAATGCCTTTTGATGATTCTCACTTTGAAATAATTCTAAGGTCTCTTGCAAATAGGAAAAGTCTTCATCTAGAACCACCCTTGTATTATTTTACTTCTGAATTACAGAAAACGTCAAGTTGATAATTCACTTCAACTCATCCTTTATATGGAGAAAAAATGTAAAAATGTAAAAATTTTACATTTTCACAAAGTGCAACAGAGAAAAGACTTTATGAAGTTTCTATGAAATTTTATCCCTTCTCAAAATGCTGAAATTTTGAGGGAGTGGATTTCTCAGCACCTATGATTAATGTCTAATAGCTGATTGTGCCTACAAATTTACATATTAAAATCCTCCTAATTCTATGATATATTCCTTTTATTTTCCTTTATATTATAATCATGACTATATTGATTCTTTAAAAACTATGTATGTATATACTTTTGCTATCAATTTTATTTCATAGTAAGAAATGGCATATAAAAATAGTTTTGATAAAAATGGGGCATTGAAGTTTCACAGAGTTGAAATCCACTGTCTAACGCAGAGGATTTTTCTGCTCAGCTTTGTCTTTTTAACTCTTTAAATATTTGGATTTAAAATATAGTAAACCTCTTGATTATGATTTTAAGTCAGATAATTAAGAGTTATATTATCAGAGTACCTCTCTAAATTCTCCATCAATTAAGTAAGTAAGTAAGTAAAGTCACTCAGTCGTGTCCGACTCTTTGTGACCCCGTGGACTGCAGCCCACCAAGCTCCTCAGTCCATGGGATTCTCCAAGCAAGAATACTGGAGTGGGTTGCCATTTCATTCTCCAGGGGATCTTCCCGACCCAGGGATCGAACCCAGGTCTCCCACACTGGAGGCAGATGCTTTAACCTCTGAGCCACCAGGGAAGCCCAATTAGTATGGAGGCATTTTCTCCTGGGCTTTCATACTGAATGTTTTACCGAGCAAGGGCTCACTGCCAGATGTGCATAGAAGCCAATGCTATGGCAGCAACTTCTGAGAAAAGAGTTTCATTCTGAAGGTTGACAGTCAAGGGGATAGGAGACAAGGCTCTCAAATGCATCTCCTTGATTCAGGGTTGGAGCTAAATGCTAGAGACTGGGGGAATTTTAACTTGAAAGATGATTGGCTAGTTGTAACTCGGTCCTTCTAAGTCACTGGCACTGCTGGAAGCTGGATTTTCCTGACTGAAGGATTTGCTTCTGAAGGGCTCAGGTGGCAATATTCCTATTCTTTAAGCTCTGCTGCTTGGAGATTCTTGGTTTTGTGAGTCACCCTGACGAAAAGAGCCTGATGCTGGGAAAGACTGATGGCAAGAGGAGAAGTGGTAGGGCGACAGAGAATGAGGTGGTTGGATGGCATCACTGACTCGATGAACATGAGTTTGAGCAAACTCCGGGATACAGAGAAGGACAGGGAAGCCTGGCGTGCTGCAGTGCATCGGGTTGCAGAGAGTCAGACTTGACTGACTGACAACAACTAAAGACATGAGCAGTGCTGTCTCTCCAAAATAACGCGAAGACTTGATTAATCAACACCCTATTTAAGGCCCCAAAAGCAAGTTAAATAAAGCTTGTCAGTACATCATGAGAAACGCTGGACTGGAAGAAACACAAGCTGGAATCAAGATTGCTGGGAGAAATATCAATAACCTCAGATATGCAGATGACACCCCCCTTATGGCAGAAAGTGAAGAGGAACTAAAAAGCCTCTTGATGAAAGTGAAAGAGGAGAGTGAAAAAGTTGGCTTCAAGCTCAATATTCAGAAAACAAAGATCGTGGCATCCAGTCACATCACTTCATGGGAAATAGATGAGGAAACAGTGGAAACAGTGTCAGACTTTATTTTGGGGGGCTCCAAAATCACTGCAGATGGTGA
>SJYX01018917.1:37655-58000 GCA_006410675.1 Oreotragus oreotragus
GCAGGAGGAGAAGGGGACGACAGAGGATGAGATGGCTGGATGGCATCACTGACTCGATGGACGTGAGTCTGAGTGAACTCCGGGAGATGGTGATGGACAGGGAGGCCTGGTGTGCTGCGATTCATGGGGTTACAAAGAGTCGGACACGACTGAGTGACTGAACTGAACTGATTTCAACAGGACCAGCAGTCTTGGTGTTGCCTGGGAGTTTTGTTTGTTTGTTTTTTAGAAAAGCAGACTCTCAGGCTCCACCCAGATCTCCTGAGTTTTAGTATGCATTTTATCAAGAAGGGTTAGTTAGGGAGTTTGGGATGGACATGTACAAAATATAAATGCTATAAACACATGTGATTACATCTAAATAAATTATGGTAGCAAAGATAGAAAGGATCAATTTTATTTTAGTTTTATATTTTAGTTTCTTAAATGAGCAGAGTCGCTTAAGTTTTCAGGGATGGTAGGTAGTAATATTTACAGTGTAGGATACCAATTTTAGTTAAGTAAGATGACAGAGGTAAAGCAGTGAAGATATTTTTAAGTCCCAAAGCCTATATGATGGCATGCATCCTATTTCTTATATTATTATATAAGAATAATAATAAAACTTCTATTATCACTTTTCTCATTGTTATAGTCTATCTGAATGCTACTTGGAAAATGTTTAATGCATGTCTATTTTTAGATATTATCCATGTATTCAGTTAGACTAAATACTACTTATTTCATTCAAATTAGCAGAAAGACAATGAGATATAACTGTCTGTTGGAAGGCCCAGAAAAATAAATATAGGAAAATATGATTGTTGGTCAGAAATATCAATGTATTTAAAATGGATAACCAACAAGGACCTACTGGATAGCACAGGGAACTTTGCTCAATGGTATATGGCAGCATGGATGGGAGGAGAGTTTGGGGGACAATGGATTCATGCATATGTATGGCTGAATCCCTTCACTGTTCACCTGAAATTGTCACAACATTGTTAATTGGCTATACCCCAATACAAACAGAAAGTTCAAAAGAAAAAAAAAAAAAAAAAAAGGCATCCAGGTAGTTTTTTCAGTTCAGTTCAGTCGCTCAGTCATGTCCAACTCTTTGTGACCCCATGAATCGCAGCACGCCAGGCCTCCCTGTCCATCACCATCTCCCGGAGTTCACTCAGACTCACTTCCATTGAGTCCATGATGCCATCCAGCCATCTCATCCTCAGTCGTCCCCTTCTCCTCCTGCCCCCAATCCCTCCTAGCATCAGGGTATTTTCCAATGAGTCAACTCTTCGCATGAGGTGGCCAAAGTACTGGAGTTTCAGCTTTAGCATCATTCCTTCCAAAGAAATCCCAGGGCTTATCTCCTTCAGAATGGACTGGTTGGATCTCCTTGCAGTCCAAGGGACTCTCAAGAGTCTTCTCCAACACCACAGTTCAAAAGCATCAATTCTTCGGTGCTCAGCCTTCTTCACAGTCCAACTCTCACATCCATACATGACCACAGGAAAAACCATAGCCTTGACTAGGCGGACCTTAGTCGGCAAAGTAATGTCTCTGCTTTTGAATATATTATCTAGGTTGGTCATAACTTTTCTTCCAAGGAGTAAGCGTCTTTTAATTTCATGGCTGCAGTCACTATCTGCAGTGATTTGGGAGCCTCCAAAAATAAAGTCTGACACTGTTTCCACTGTTTCCCCATCTATTTCCCATGAAATGATGGGACCGGATGCCATGATCTTAGTTTTCTGAATGTTGAGCTTGAAGCCAACTTTTTCGCTCTCCTCTTTCACTTTGTATGCCCAATAAAATCTGAGACACACTGTCCTCTGAACACTGGTAACAGGAGCAGCCTGGTACCCTCTCTTCATCTTGTGCATGAAAGTGAAGTGGAGTGAAAGTTGTTCAGTCATGTCTGACTCTTTGCGACCCCATGGACTATACAGTCCAGGGAATTCTCCAGGCCAGCCTTTCCCTTCTCCAGAGGATCTTTCCAACCCAGGAATTGAACACTGGTCTCCTGCATTACAGGCAGATTCTTTACCAGCTGAGCCACAAGGGAAGCCCCATCTTGTGCATAAGGATCTGCCAAGCTGGTGAAGTTCAGCTGGCATCATCCCATCTTACTGTGACTACCATTCACTGAACATGAAGGAAGTCAGTAGCATGGGTTATTTTCTGTCTTACTGTGGGCAAGTTGGAGACAGTTGTTTCTGTAAGAAGGAAGATGGGAGATGGTAGGGGCAATAACAGGGTGTTGGGGAGGGGCTGTCATGTGGGCCTACAGTGTCCCACCAGAATTCAGTGATGGAGCCTGTTGTGGGAGACGGTGCATCCCTGTGTCACAGGGATTCTTACCTCTGCCAGCAGCCAGCAGGTTTGTTCATTACTGTCACTTCTCCTTACAACAGCCAGACAGAGAAGTTTGAGTAAACCAGGATTATTATGCAGATTTCTTGCAGATTTTCTCTCATAAATAAATAACTTTTTTGGTCTCCTTTAAACATGTAAAATATAGGGTTTGAGTAATACTCCACCCCCCCCCCCATTTCCCTGCTCCAGGTCTCTAAAGATGACTTCTAACCCTGCACCACCATATCTAAGCAGATCCAACTGCAATAACCCGTAATCACAAAAGGTCTTTCATCGAATTAGGAATTCTTCCTTTATCCTGGACTTGCCCTTTAAGGGAAACCAATCTTCCTTAACTCCCAAGACAGAGGAATTTCTGAAACAAGAAAGCACTAACTTTAGTGACTGTGAAATCCTTTCCTTTGTCCACTTTATCATAATTGGTGTTACATGAGAAGGAGCCATCATCATGGCGAGTTTAAGGTCATTTTCTGGAGTGATCTCTGTGTAAAACAAGGGGAAAGCTATCTCTAGCAGGGACAGTCATCTGAAGAGGTAAATATAGGAGAATGTCTGGGTGCTGCCTGAAAAATGAGAGGTTATTGTATGATTTGGGACTGGACCAGAAATAAGAATCCCATATCAGATCCTTCCTGGAATTTAGATTTAATTTTCTTTGTATCAGCTTTTATATCAACTTGAAATATACTGATTATCCCCAATAGCACCTGGTTAGGAATGAGGAAAACCTAATGGACAGGAAAATAGTATTTATCAATGTCAATATCTGAAATTCCTTTGAGGAAAATGCTCCATCATTTCTGGGTTTATTTATCTGAGTTTATTTACATATTTGTTTTGTTTTGTTTTTATTTCTGTTTCTGTTTTACTTTGCTACTCTAAGTTTCTCCTATTTAAAACCTTACAAATAAGAAATTTTTGCCATACTAAGTAATCATTTAACTCAAATTTCACTCAAAATATATATGCTTTTGTGGTTCACAGCTGTTAGTCAAGCCAGGCTAACACACTCTGCTGCTGACTGTAACACACACACACACACACACACACACACATTGAGGTTGTGATTACACATCTGGCAGGGCAATTTGTTCAGAATGAGCCAACTAACACTTTGTGGTCATCTAGAATCCTGTTATCATGTAGTTAAAACACAGATGATTAAATTTCTCTATAATAACTGTCAAAGAGATTCTGGAATCATTAATTATGAACAGTAATAAAAGGGGAAATACATAGCCTCTCAGTTTTAGGAGGTTCCTACTGCTGAAAAAGAGGCTTTTTATATGCTCAGAGAAAACCCATAGGTATTAGAATTTTGATGTTGTTGTTGTTTTGTATGCCCTCTGCATGTTTCTTAGCTACCTGGACTTGGTTCCCTCAAGTTGAATGGATACACTCAGACACACACATTGTTGTTCAGTTGCTAAGTCCTGTCTCTTTGTGACTCCATGGACTGCATCACTCCAGGCTCCTCTGTTCTCCACTATCTCCCAGAGTTCATTGAGAACTCTCTCAAACTCATGTTCATTGAGTCAGTGATGCTATCTAACCATCTCATCCTCTGTTGCCCCCTTCTTTTGCCTTCAATTTTCCCCAACATCAGTGTATTTTCCAATGAGTCAGCTGTTTCTATAAGGAGGCCAAAGTATTGGAGCTTCAGCATAAGCATCAGTGCTTTCAATGACTATTCAAATTGACTAGTTTGATTGACTTTAGGATTGACTGGTTTGATCTTTCAGTCCAAGGAACTCTCAAAGAGTCTTCTCCATCACCACAGTTCAAAAGCATCAATTCAGTGCTCAACCTTCTAATGTGTATAAGAGGCTTATATATATATATATATATATATATACTAGAACCTGCTCTATTCTACTGAGTCAATCCCTTTTCATGTTTAGCTAATGTCCTGTGTGTCATGAACACTCAAAGACGTAGTAGGAAATGCAGCCGTGTTTAAAGGAGTGTAGCCACGTATGACCTTCAGGGAGCATGTAAACAGTTCCTCAGAGCAATCAGAGCCTGCCGTTCAGATAGCAGGTTCTTGCCTGCGTGCATGAGCCTGTTTGTCCTTGGAATACCTTTTTATCCCCTTCATAGACAAGGCCAATAATTCATGAGAGAGCTGGGAATAGAATACAATCCTCCCTGTTCCCAGCAGAGTATTCTTGCCACAAGATTTTATTGGCTCCTTACACACATTAGCCATTTCGCTTGTGCACTGAAACAGATCAGTATTTTTGATTGAGTTTGACATTTTGAAATTTAACTACAATAGCTTACCCTATAAACAGGAAGTGACTGTAAAACAGATGTTCTTATTTAGAGAACATGTTACCAAAAGAACAAAACACTAAATTTGTCCTTGCTGGAACTGTGTCATTTAAACCAAGAGAAAAAACTCAGAGTCCTAAGACTGAAGAAACCCTGATAGGAAAATGATACCATCATTCAATGTTATACGATGTCACCTGAAGAAAGAATGTGATTTAAGGTTCAACACTGTTCCCATGTGATATGAATACCAATTTTCAAATTCTGGTATACCATTACTGAATGAAAGCTTCCAGTATGTATTGAAATAAAGATTAGTGGATAGTTTCATGAATTAGGGAAAGGATTCATCCTTAAATTCTGGAAGCCCAATGACCACGTTTTTAAATTTTATTTAAAAATCAGTCCTTTGCATTCCTTAATTATGAGCTTTTATCTATGAAAGTTAGGAAAGTGATCTTTCATTTGTTTTTTAAAAAAGCAAATTTAGCATGAAGGCAGTCAACTCTGAAATCAAAATTTGTCATGAATGTATATATTGAATGGATTTTAAGAACTATTGAAAATTGTTTAAAGGTTTTTTAAAATGATGAAATGAGTATTTTCATATACTTTATCTTTCTATAATAATTGTGACTACACTGTGATGCCCCCCCAAAGTAATCTGTACTCATCCACAGGCCCTCAGAAAGGGTACACGTGTAGACCGTATGTGTGCCTAATGGATTAACTCAACTGATTACAGCTGAGGCAACCATGGTGGATGACTGGCCCCTGGTGAGAAAACATTTGGAATGAGCACATTGGCAGATTCGATCCATCACACATCGGAAGCCAGATAGTATATGTGTTTATTGTCTTAAGGTTTTCAGTTAGAGTGCCTTTTGGAGAACCCATAAGGACACATGACCAACTGGAGTTGAAATCAGATGGTGCTCGTTTGTTCATAGAGGGAAATGAATCAGACATATGAAGAGATGCTGTGATGAGTGACTCCATAACTTTGCAGGAGATAACGTGGACTTGATTCTTACAGCTCAAGAATAAGACCGAATGTGAACTGTCTATACTTAATTTCCAGTTCCTGAATGGTATGGTGTCTTCTAATTTCTTCCTTGTCATGAAAAAGTAAAAAAAAAAAAAAAGAAATGAAATAAAAAATAAAATTTGTTCTGCTAATGAAGCCAACTTGACTGGAATAGTATTTGATGTGCAGTAACTTTAATATTGCACATTTTCTTGGGTCAAGCACATTCAGATATGTAATTTTGAAACTGTATTTCTAGAACTGACTTTAATTTTTAACTTTGATTTTGCCTCATGGCAGAGAATTTAATCTAGACACTTGGGCTTTCAATTAAATAGTCTTCTCGAGTTATATAAATTAATGATAGTCAATTTAGAAACTTCATTTTAGGAATTCCCTGATATTCTTATCATTAGTGTCCTGCAGAAGAACATAGACCTACCAAAACAGCTTCCAGAAGAATGGACTTACAGAATTGGGCACATGCCAGTGGTGGGCATTAGAAGGGACCACAGGTTCATTGTACTTCTGAGTACAGTGGTTCTGGGCTGGCATCAGCCCCTGATTTTCTCTCTCTTTGGAGACCCAGGTTCAATCCCTGGGTCAAGATGATCCCCTGGAGAAGGGAATGGCAAACCACTCCAGTATTCTTTTCTGGAGAATTCTGTGGACAAAGGAGCCTGGCAGGCTACAGTCCATGGGTGTGCAAAGAATCAGACACAACTGAGCGACCAGCACTTTCACTTTTGGAAGGAAAATGTCTCATAGTGGCCCAATGCAAGCGATTCATTCTAATTTGCTAGGTGCAACCTCTGATTTTCCTGGTGTGTTTGGCCACCTATTTTATCTACTCTGTGGGAGGGACATTATAAGGCATTTCTCTAATGTGCTGCTCCTTGACTCAGGGGATGATGACACACACTTCAATTATTACTGTCTTCTAAGTTCATCAGTAAATGTTAGACTTCTGCTTCAGGTCACTGAAAAACACAAAAATCATAAGGAAGGGGATTAAGAAGGGCCACCTCTCAAACCCAGTTGCAATGTTACCTCCTTGGCTGTTCTCACTAGACATCAAAATGGAAATTTTCCATTATATTTCCTTAAAATTCTCTTTTCTCAGAGAATCCCTAAAATTCAGGAATCTCCTCTCATATTTTACTGGTTAAACTTGCAGTATCAGAATGGAGTCTTTGATCCTAAAGAACGTGTTATTTTATTCTTCATGTGTTCCCTGTATGTATTTATTTGTAGATAAATATCAGAAAACCATTAAGTGAAAGTGAAGTCGCTCAGTCGTTTCCGACTCTTTGCGACCCCATGGACTGTAGCCTATCAGGCTCCTCTGTCCATGGGATTTTCCAGGGAAGAGTGCTGGAGTGGACAGCCATTTCCTTTCCCAAGGGATCTTCCCGACCCAGGAATCGAACCCGGGTCTCCCGCATTGCAGGCAGACACTTTACCGTCTGAGCCTGCAGGGAAAACCATTAAGCATCAATTAATTGAAAAGGTAAAAGTCATAAAATCACCACTGAGCTGTTTACAGAAGTATAGAATTGTAATGAAATGATATGTAAAATTCTAACTTTTGTAAAAGTACATATAAGCAACCACCCCCTCGATAGTAATGACCAAAGGAACGGAAGGATTTTTTTTTTTTTAAAGCATACTGAATATAAGAGAAAGGTTAGGAATAATGAGAGAAAGTGAGAAACAGCAGCTGTTCCCCTTTATGTCGGGATAATCTGTATAAGAATAAAATGTGAAAATAAGTTTTGATGGTCCTTTGAACTTCTTATCTTATTCCCAAAGATTTCAGCAAGAATCATCCCATGACCACAGCAGATAGTGATAGCCATTTGGTGGAATAAATCAGAGTGGTACATAAGCATCGTACTTGCTTTTCTGCCCCCAGTCTCAGGAAGTAAATTGCCTGAACATGTCACATTATTTTTCACTCCACCTTACTTGTTCACCTCTCTACCCTCTACAGACATTCTGGGTTCTGAGATTATTAGAGGAAGCTTAAGGCCAATAGTTCAAAACAAGTAATTTTCATCTATTAGGAAGAGAAAATGGATGAAGTATAAATTATTGTTTTGGATCTTTGTATTCTTTTTCTGATTGATTCTTTGTGATAACTCTGTACCCTAAGCACAGTACTAAGGACTCAAAAAGGGATCACAAGATACCTCTATACCTATAATTCATCTTATTAAAGATGCATGATTTATATATTGCCTGTATGTAAAAGCAGTATTTAAAATTAAATAGTGTAGCTAGTACTGATAAACTAATGATTTATTGGTGTCATTATCAACCCTTCTCACAACTACATTTCTGTATTCAAGGTTAAAGAGGTTATATTTCTTAAATGCTACAAAATTACCCAGTAAAAGAGGAGAATATCAAAGGATGGTACAAAAAAAGTTTTCTGAACTACAATGTAATGGAAATATGTTTTATTAGTATTCTAATAATGTGATAAAATATATGACTTTACATATTAATTTATAGAATATTTTAACTTTAAAGAACTTTTACCCAGAGTCTTCTGATTGAAATTACTTTATTAATAATCAGAAGAATAAAATTTGCTATAAAATTAATTAAAATAGTGAAGATTGTTTGTGGGAGCAGAGACATGACATAATATATTATACATACTCATCTTTAAACTCTTGAAAAAATCATGTTTTAAGAGATTACTTCCCAAGAATATGATTCAAGATTGATCATCATTCTCTTATTTAAAAGAAATTATAACATTCTAGAACATGTTGAGAGAATTTTAGCAAGGGTTTAATATAAAGTGCCTAATTTAAGCAACATTGATTCCATTCAAATGTGACGAGTTTCTCTTGTTGATTTTTGTAGAGGCAGAGAAAAGACTGAATGACTTTAGAAATAAAATAACCTGAACCTTTTATTGTTCACACTAAATTCCTTTTGGTGCATCACCCAGAGCTGATATAATTCTTCTGTTATTATACACAGATTGGTAAAGAAAATGCTGCCACCTGATAACTCCAGGCAAAGTCCCAAATCTAGTCAAGGGAAAGTGGACTNGAATCCCAAGGACAGAGGAGCCTGGCAGGCTACAGTCCATGGGGTTGCAAAGAGTCAGACATGACTGAGTGACTGAGGGTGCATGCATGCATGATCCCTGAAAAATACCTGAGAGTAAAAGAATTTCCTCCTAGTTAGAAGAAAACAGTAGTTTCTAAACCTTTTCACTTCAAATTACTTTAGCCCTTTTCTGGGAAGTACCACCCCATAGTACAGAGAAGATATGTTGCTCTTCTCATGACCAACAGTGCATGAGAATGCACAGTTCTCTTGTCAGTTTTTACCCTTCCATCACATTCTAGATAGAAAACTGGCATATAGACTGAAAAGATGCATCACTTTATAATCCTTATTTGGTGCAGTTCGAATGGTGTTTGTATAATCTTCCATGAAGATTATATCTTCTTTGATTATAATCAAGTCATTGAAACTAGTCAACACACTGAATCCTTCAATTCAGATAATCCATGAAGTAAAATTTGCATGTGTAGTTAATTTTATCTTGATATTATAGATGTAAATCTTAGATGCTTCTATTTCAATATATAATGCTGGGAATTCCATTTCATCAAAAGAGAACATCACCAGTGATAACAAATAAAGGTGTTCTATCCTTAGGTAACATTTTAGAAATAACTGAAATGACATTAATCACATTTACAGGAAAGTGATGTAGCAAGATTACTAAACTGGCCCATTTCAGGACTAAAGTAGTTGCTTCCCTGATCTGTTTTATACTTAGATTTGCTTGGTTTGGGGAATACCATTTTAAAAATAATTATGTCAATAACAATAATAATAGCTCTCAAATACTAAGGACTTGCAGCTCAACTGGAAAAGAATCTGCCTGCAATGTAGGAGACCCTCAGGGGTTCAATGCCTAGGTCAGGAAAATCTGCTGGACCAGGGACAGGCTACCCACTCCAGTATTCTTGGTCTTCCCTGGTAAGATCCCCTGGAGAAGGGAATGGCTACCCACTCCAGTATTCTGGCCTGGAGAATTCCATGCACTGTATAGTCCATGGGGTTGCAAAGAGTTNACCCTCAGGGGTTCAATGCCTAGGTCAGGAAAATCTGCTGGACCAGGGACAGGCTACCCACTCCAGTATTCTTGGTCTTCCCTGGTAAGATCCCCTGGAGAAGGGAATGGCTACCCACTCCAGTATTCTGGCCTGGAGAATTCCATGCACTGTATAGTCCATGGGGTTGCAAAGAGTTGGACACAACTGAACCACTTTCACTTTACTCCATGTAAGACTGTGTATGAAGCTTCTAGTTTATTGTTATAGCTAATCCTTACAACAATCACTTTTACTATGTATTATAATTTCCCTTTTATAGCCAAAGAAACTGAAGAACAATGACAAAAACAATGTCACATAACTTGCTTAATAGAACTGATTTAGCAAATGGTAGAGTCAAAAATTGATTTATTTTCTTGACTGATTCACTATTAACATCTCTTGTATATATGCTATAGTTGAAATTATCTTCAATGTGATATTATACTTGAAGAAAATTATTTGAAACTTCTAACTCCTGAATTTAAGATATATTTTATTGAAAATATTTAGAAATGAAATATAATTTTATTAGAATTTATACTGACTTTAAATGCCAAAGCCCTCTATTATAAGTGATGCCAAATATTTTAAAGTAGATAAATTAATATACAAATATATTTTCACATAATACCTATCATTATAATTATTTTAATTGGTAAATTCTATCATCCTAGTACACATTACTTTCTACTGTTTAAAAAAAAATTTGAATGTGTTTTTTTTATCTGCTTAATTTGTTGTTCAGTCACTCAGTCATGTCCAACTCTTTGTGACCCCAAATACTGCAGCATGCCAGGCTTTCCCTGTCCTTCACTATCTGCTGGAGTTTGCTCAAACTCTATTTTTAATAATATCATCATTATTCACTTAATTGAAGATGTTTAGACAGATTTTGTTTAGCTTAGGTAATACAATTATCTAATATTTTCTGTCTACTAAAGTTTTATGCCTCTTAGTAAACTAAAATGAATCATAAACTGAAATGTTTTATCCATCTATTTAAATGTATCCATTTAAATTAACTGAAAATTATAAATCTATCATTACTATAAATACATATAAGTAGAAATAAGAAGTACATATATGAATGTATATTATATATAAATGTACGGTAGTCTCCCCTTATTTGAAGTTTAGTTTTCCACAGGTTCGGTTACTATGGTTGGAAAATTTTAAATGGATAATTGCAAAACAAACAGTTCTTAAATTTAAAATTGCACACCCTCCTAAGTAGCATGATGAACTCTCGTGACATCAACTCCATCCTCTGGAGTAAGCCAGAGTGACCTCGCTGTAGGAGCCGCACACCTGTTGATCACTAGGCAGCCATGCTGAGTACCAGACTGCCCGTCAAGGTACTGCAGTGAGCATTCAAATGACCTTTAATTTAATTAACAGTAACCCCTAAATACAAGAGGAACACTGGCAATTCGGATATGCCACAGTGAAACCATGAAGTGCTTCCTTTATGTGAAAACGTGAACGCTCTTGATTTAATAAAGAAAGGAAAAAAATTGTATGCTGAAGTTTCCAAGACCTAAGGTAAGAACAAACCTTCTGTTATTTAAATAGTGAGGAAGAAAAAAGGAATGTGTGCTAGTTTTGCTACTGCACTTCTAACTGCAGAAGTTTCTACCACAGTGCGTATGATTGGTTGGTTTGGTGGTGTAGTCGCTAAGTCGTGTCTGACTCTTGCGACCCCATGGACGGTAGCCTGCCAGGATCCTCTGTCCCCGGGATTCTCCAGGCAAGAATTTTGGAGTGAGTTGCGTGTGATCCTTCTCCGTGCCTATGATTAGTGCTTAGTTAAGACAGAAGAGGAATTAAATTTGTACAATATTTTGACAGAGAGAACAGATTCACATAACGTTTGTTAGAAATAAGAAGTACATATATGAATGTATATTATATATAAATGTACGGTAGTCTCCCCTTATTTGAAGTTTAGTTTTCCACAGGTTCGGTTACTATGGTTGGAAAATTTTAAATGGATAATTGCAAAACAAACAGTTCTTAAATTTAAAATTGCACACCCTCCTAAGTAGCATGATGAACTCTCGTGACATCAACTCCATCCTCTGGAGTAAGCCAGAGTGACCTCGCTGTAGGAGCCGCACACCTGTTGATCACTAGGCAGCCATGCTGAGTACCAGACTGCCCGTCAAGGTACTGCAGTGAGCATTCAAATGACCTTTAATTTAATTAACAGTAACCCCTAAATACAAGAGGAACACTGGCAATTCGGATATGCCACAGTGAAACCATGAAGTGCTTCCTTTATGTGAAAACGTGAACGCTCTTGATTTAATAAAGAAAGGAAAAAAATTGTATGCTGAAGTTTCCAAGACCTAAGGTAAGAACAAACCTTCTGTTATTTAAATAGTGAGAAAGAAAAAAGGAATGTGTGCTAGTTTTGCTGCCGCACTTCTAACTGCAGAAGTTTCTACCACAGTGCGTATGATTGGTTGGTTTGGTGGTGTAGTCGCTAAGTCGTGTCTGACTCTTGCGACCCCATGGACGGTAGCCTGCCAGGATCCTCTGTCCCCGGGATTCTCCAGGCAAGAATTTTGGAGTGAGTTGCGTGTGATCCTTCTCCGTGCCTATGATTAGTGCTTAGTTAAGACAGAAGAGGAATTAAATTTGTACAATATTTTGACAGAGAGAACAGATTCACATAACGTTTGTTACCATATATGGTTAGAAATTTTCTATTTTTATAATGCTGCTGCTGCTGCTGTCAACTCTGCGACCCCATAGACCGCAGCCCACCAGGCTCCCCCGTCCCTGGGATTCTCCAGGCAAGAACAGTGGAGTGGGTTGCCATTGCCTTCTCCAATGCAGGAAAGTGAAAAGTGAAAGTGAAGTCGCTCAGTCGTGATTAATCTTTTACTGTGCCTAATTTATAAATGAAATTTTACCATAAGTATGTATGTACATTAAAAAGGATTTGTGCATCTGTGTGTGTGTGTGTGTATGTGTGTATGACAGAAAGGTAACTGGAATTACTATTAATAGGTTCTAGAAAAAAAACAACTTGTATATTCTTAGGCTGATGATCATTCAGTATGTGATATGTCAAAAACAATACTCTTGCTGCTTGATTAACCAAAAAAAATGTTGTGTGTGCATGTGTGAGCATAATTCCTCAGTTATTGAAATAATATTAAAATATTTTCCACCACTAATTTTAGTTACTCTTTTAATTAATATGATTTTTGAATTATTTTGATATCCTTCTTTATAAAAAGTACAATATATAAATAATTCTGGGTAGGTTTTCTTGTTCTTATTTTTTTTTAAAGAAAAGTACGTTATATAGAGTTGCTTACTCATTTATAAGTGGAATCAAGCCATTCTGATGACTATACTTTACATCATGTTTCTGTTTAATAATTTCTGTGTCCCTGGCATTTTATGGAGAATAGCTGCAGTGTCATGCTTACAGTTTTAATTTATACATTAAAAAAATTGCATTACAGTAATGTTTTACTGCATTACAAATGCATTACGGGAGGTAAATCTTACTCATATAATTACTTGAAAATAAAATGTTAATGACATAAATTTATTTTCTTTTATTAGCTATGGAGAAAGTTAACAAAACTCTTGAACTTGAAAATAAACCACTTGAATGTCTTAAATTTATCTTTGAATTTTTAATTCTTTCATTATTATTTGGGCTTGTACAGCTGACTTTTAACATAGATAAGTATCTGGGTTTTATAGTCTTTCTTCCTGACCCAAGGACACTTGTTCAGTTCATTTCAGTTCAGTCGCTCAGTCATGTCTGACTCTTTGCGACCCCTGGACTGCAGCACGTCAGGCTTCCCTGTCCATCACCAGTTCCCAAGCTTGCTCAGACTCATATCCATCAAGTTGGTGATGCCTTCCAACCATCTCATCCTCTGTCATCCCCTTTTCCTCCTACCTTCAATCTTTCCCAGCATCAGGGTCTTTTCCAGTGAGTCTGTTCTTCGCATCACGTGGCCAAAGGACACTTGTAGACATGACTATTTTCTGAAACTGTGTTAATGGTCCCTCAATAATTAAAGAGACATAGCATGAAAACAAAATATATTTTAAAATAATAAAGATAGGGTGCCTGTTAATTTGTTTCTGTGTTTCCAACCATAAATATGGAAAAACACATACTCCATGTGTGTCCTTGCCCCCGTACATTCCTGGGAGCTAGTCTGGTATTAACTCAGGAAGAATTATTTTGATTAAATTTCTAAGTCATAGATTCTGAAAAGAGTGACCTGTGCTAGTTTATTCCTTTCAATCTCTCTCCATGTTAGAGTTAGAACTATGGATTAGAAAGTGCTGGGCAACCTGAGGGCTTTAGGGTTAATAAAAATATTGATATTTGAAATGCATTCTTTATTTACTACATAATGGGTCAGGATTCCATGTGTATTGTTGGGAATTTGTACTATCTGGTCTTAGTTTTAGTATTGGTTTAAAAAATGGCTAACATCTACCTCATAGGATTTGTTTATTTTTTAAGTTTTAATTTTGACATAATTTCAGACCTTACAGGCAAGTTGCATGAACAGCACAAAGAACTTCCATGTATCCTTCCCCCAGATTACCAAATCTTAAGATGTTATTACATTTATTGATTCTTTCTCTCCTTAACATATGTGTTTGTTTGTGGACACACATACACAGTCCTTAACTGAAAGCTGATGATGCTCCTTTAGTTAAATAGATCAATAGGTATTTATTTTTTGCTATCTTATGTAGTAAAATTATCAAAATCAGGAAATGTGTATTAATATGATACTATTACATAATCTACTGACTTTATTCAAACTTCATCAACTAACCCAACAATATTCTTGATAGCAAAACAAATCTAACATCATGCATTACATTCAGTTATCATGTATCACATGTCTCTTTAATCTGGCAAATTTGCTCGAGGGCTTGTTTATATCTCATGACTATGTTTTCTTGGAGCGCAGGCAGGTACATGTTCTATCTCTGTTATACTGCCCCGTGATTGCATTCAGGCATATGCTTTTGGCAGGAATACCTCAGAAGTGATTCTGCATCCTCAGTGATTTATAACTAGACACGGATGTTAGTCCTGTTACTATTAGTCCTTAATCCTGTTACTATTCCTGTTAACTTTAATACCTTGGTTCACATAGTGTCTATTGACTTTTTGCACAGCGTTTTAACCTTTTTCTATTTAATAGTTATTGTGAAGACATATGTAGACCAAGTATCTTGTTGCTCTTCAAATGTCTACCTACTAGTTCAGCATCCATTGTTGTCTCTTGCCTAAATCTATTATTGCGATGTAAAATTCCATCTGTATTTGGAAATTCTGTACTTTCTATATTGTTGCAAAGGTCTAGCTGTATATTCATGTGTCAGTACCACACTGCTTTAATTATAGAGGCTTCATAGTGTGTTTTATTATCTGATATTGAAGCCAATTGAATTGATTTTTTAAAGTGTGTATGTATATGTAGTGTAGTGTGTTTTCTTGGTTATTCTTTAATGTTTAGATATTCATATGAATGCTTACGTCAGATTCTAGTGCCAACAAAATACATGCTCCTGCTAAGTCGCTTCAGTCGTGTCCGACCCTGTGTGACCCCAGAGAGGGCAGCCCACCAGGCTCCGCCAACCCTGGGATTCTCCAGGCAAGAACATTGGAGTGGGTTGCCCTTTCCTTCTCCAATGCATGAAAGGGAAAAGTGAAAGTGAAGTTACTGAGTCGTGTTCAACTCTCAGCGACCCCATGGACTGCAGCCCACCAGACTCCTCTGTCCATGGGATTTTCCAGGCAAGAGTACTGGAGTGGGCTGCCATTGTCTTCTCCAATAAAATACATATTAATGTTTAATTTTTGAATTAATTTAGGGAATGAGTCCTCTATTGAATTAACATATCTAAGAATAAGAAATATCTTCCTACTACTTTTTTCTTGTTCTTAGTCATGTCTGACTCTTTGTGACCCCATAGACTGCAACATGCCAGGCTTCCCTGTCCATCACCATCTCCTAGAGCTTGCTCAAACTCACGTCCGTTGAGTCGGTGATGCCATCCAACCATCTTATTCTCTGCCGTCCCCTTCTCCTCCTGCCTTCAATCTTTGTCAGCATCAGGGTCTTCTCTAGTGAATCAGCTCTTCCTAAAACTTTATTTTAATGTCATTCAAAAGTGTTTTAAAAGTTTACTCATACAGTAAAAATCTTGCACATTTTTTGTAAAATTCCCTTTTAGTTTCTTTTCTTCCTTCCTGATACTTTTTCTTTCATATCTACTATTATTTATGTATATGGAAAATGTTGATTTCCTATTAAGAGGGAGAAAACTTACAAAACCCCTATATTTAAAATTATAATCTTGAACTGAAGTTTGTTTGTTCATTGAATTTTTTAGCTTTTTAAGTATTGTTTGAACATTTCAGCTAACTCTAACATTTAAAAGATTTAGTTTTCACACACTTTCTATCAGTGCAAGAACATTTGTAGATGTGACTATTTCAGGTTGTTTTCTAAAAATGTATGTGTTTTTTCTTGATTGTGCCTCATAAATTGCAAGAATGTAGAGTGAAGCAGCACTCTGCACTTGTTTCTGCTGAGCTTGGGTGGCCTTGCGGCTTCATCATGCATGAATACCCTCTTGTTAAAACCTCCTCTGTACTGAAGTGTTTTGGTTGGGAACTCACTTGGGATATTGACTTTCACTTGGCCTCTTCTTGTAGTTTACTGAATCCTTTTCTTGTGTGAGTTAATTTTATTATTGTGTATCTGGGATTTTCCAGATACCTGAATGGACCACCTACACATAGAGATCATTTTATTGCATGTCATCTATCTGCTATTCTAATTAGTTTCCCTATTTAATTGAATAGTACTGGAGATAATGGACATGTTACTTTGTTTCTGATGTTAGTGTAAATGCCCTTGGTTTCTCCCCAAAAGTAAATTAGCGTATTTAGGATTAAGATATACTGCATATAATCGTAGAAGAAAATAATTATTTCTCATTCTCTTGTGCTTTTTTTTTTGTAAATCAGAAGTGAATATTAAAGTTCCTCAAAAGGTTTTTCAGAATCTATGGAGATATTTATATGATTTATTTCCTTAAGTATTAACATAGTATATTACATTATATAGTAACATTACATAAACATACTTACTAATACTGAAACAACTGAATCCTGAATAATTTTATTTGCTCTTAATATATCATTTTCTTACTGTGATACTAGATTCTATTTATTTTTGTTCAGTATGTACTTTTAGTTACTGTATAATTTTTGTTACATTATTTGTAAATGATATTAATATGTTTTTTCCTCTTTTGCACAATCTTTTCAGGTTTAGGTATCAATGTTATATTTAGAAATAATTCATGATACTTTGAGACAAATCAGCCTTTGAGATTGGGTAGATTCTTTTGTGATACCACCTTGCCCTTTTGTTCTTTCCTGAGGCACTTTTTTAATAACATTCTTAATATCTCCAAGGAAAATTTACAAGTTGAAATTTTTTATCTTTGATGTGGTTGTTTTAGAAAATTGAATTTCCCTAGGATATTCTCCAATATATTGACAAAAAAATGAGCTCATAGTTTTTGCAGATTAATTTTATTTCAAAGGTCTTTTTCTCTTAAGAATCTTTATTATGTTATTGTGTATTTTCTCTTTTTTTCCTTATAGTTGCATTTTTAAGCAACATATCTATTTGTTAATCAGGACTATGCACACATCTGATGAAAAGGACCCATGACCATACAAATTTCTTGAACTTTAAGCTGAATAAAGTGAATAGCTGGGACTTTAATAACAATTCCCTTGGAGAAGGGGTGAGTGTTTTATATGTCTAGGAAAGGGTATGTGCGGATATTTGGTGGCCAAAGTGATACACTGTGTTAGGAATTGATAACTATGCTAAAATATTCATTTATTGTCTCTGTCTTTAGTCTTCTATTAATATATAAATGGAAGTGTCAGTGTTTAAGTCAACATGTCACCACATAAAAGAAATTCTATGTTACTAAGTTCCCTTATAACAGAACTTAGCTAATGGTTGATGGTGAGTTATATGTGCAAATTCTAGGAGGGGCCCACAAAGGAAGGAAGAGGTTTCTGTATTTTTTTCCTGTACTTTCTATCTTCATATTGGCTAGACTTTAGATATTGTGCCTGGAGCAACCACTTTTGGCTCTGAAGATGATCTTGTGAATGGAATTTATGCATAAGGAAAAACTAAAGATGAAAATCTCTTGTTCTCTAGTGTAATATATACCACAGCATTCACGGAGAAATGAATGCGTATCATCCTTTTGTTTTGGGCTATTTTGAACTTTAATAAATGAAACTATGGAGTGAATATTATTTTGAATCTAGTTGCTCAAAAATATGCATATATTTGTAGTATATAGCAATAATTTGGTCTTTTTAATATTTATAACTAGTTTATTTTATGAATTCACCATAACTTATTTAGCTATATTATTGATGAGTATTTGCTCTGTTTCTACATTGAAATTAATGCTATTAAGATATTATTATATTTCTCTTTGGTAACTGTATATGTGTTTGTGTGTGTGTCTTTTGCACTTAACTGAATAATATGTTTATATTTAGTATTAATACAACTTCCAGTTTACTGCTAAAATTCATCAATTTATTATTTCTTGAAATATTAATCAAATTAATTTTATTTATTTTTATTTTTATTTTTTTTATTTTACTTTACAGTACTCTATTGGTTTTGGCATACATTGACATGAATCTGCCACGGGTGTACACGAAAATCTGCCACGGGTGTACACGAACTCCCAAACGTGAACCCCCTTCCAACCTCCCACCCCACATCATCCCTCCAGATCATCCCCATACACCAGCCCCAAGCATCCTGTATCCTGCATCGAACATAGACTGGCGATTCGTTTCTTACATGATAGTATACATATGCCTGAAAATTCCAATATCTAGAACTTCTGTGTATCATCCTCCATCGCTTGTCTTTCTTCCTAATTTCAACTTACTTATAGTATTCCCACAGTCATTTTGTATTACTTTATTTTTTAATGACAGTCCTCTTAGGTAAAAAATTCTAAATAATTCAAAGCTTCGGTTATATCATTTTGTATCTAAAAGGATTAACTTCTGCCTCTGGTTAACAGTTTGCAAGGAAGTTTTCTTAATTCAATCAGATATTGAATGTATTTGAAGCTTGGTTTCATTTATTTTAAAGCCTTTATTTATAGCTTGCTTTTACTCTTATGCCAGAACTTTTGATTCTTCAAAGGAAAGCCTGGAGTATTTACAATGTCTCCTTTCTGCACTGGCCCCTTACACTAGGTTTGTCTTTTTTTCTTTTTTCTTCCAGCACTTTGAACCTCCTAAGTGTTCTATTCTCATAGCTATTGCTCCAAATCAATAAAAGTCATTCCACGCATTGAGCTCTTATTTTTTGGCTTTAATTCTCATTAGCATCTTGCCACTACAAGTCCATGAGAGCTCTCCAGTGCGTCCAAACAAATTTATTTTTTTTCCCACTTTAAAGTTTTTCTAAGCTACTCCACCATTTCTGAAAGTAAAATCTGCATCTACAACCTCCTGTAAGCCCGTGTTATTTGGATTTCACTTTGCAATTTAGATGAACATAATACAGATAGTGCGAGCCTGATAATAAAGCTTTAGAACAAACTACTTGGCAAATAACTATCCTTATGTTGATAAACAATACTGATTTGCCTACATATTAGAGGCTGAATTTCTCATTTTTGGACACCATGTATGTTGTGACCTGACATCCATATGAAAACTGGGTGTCTTATCCAGAAGCACTTTATTATCACTTGGAATTAGACTGAAGTGGTCCCTAAAACACACTTCCTGTGGATCTTAATATTTCCATGTGAAGCGTCACGTATAACCATAAAGTTTATTACTAATTGTTTGAAATGAGTCCATTTTTCAGAAAACAGTATACCACATGTCAACACACTGACATTTACAGTACTACAGCTGAGCCCAGGAGCATCCTAAAAGCCCAGTGATGCTTGAGTGGCCTCTCATTGGTCAGAACTTCAAGTAGTATACTGCCCTGGCCAGTTTTCTTGAAAGAAAAAATGGCCTCCTGTATAGTAACCCATGACTTCACCAGTTTGGGGATTTGGAAAAGATATTAGTTCAGTTCAGTTCATTTCAGTCGCTCAGTCGTGTCTGACTCTTTGCGACCCCATGAATCACAGCACGCCAGGCCTCCCTGTCCATCACGATCTCCCGGAATTTACTCAGACTCACGTCCATCGAGTCCGTGATGCCATCCAGCCATCTCATCCTCAGTCGTCCCCTTCTCCTCCTGCCCCCAATCCCTCCCAGCATCAGAGTCTTTTCCAATGAGTCAACTCTTCGCATGAGGTGGCCAAAGTACTGGAGTTTCGGCTTTAGCATCATTCCTTCCAAAGAAATCCCAGGGTTGATCTCCTTCAGAATGGACTGGTTGGATCTCCTTGCAGTCCAAGGGACTCTCAAGAGTCTTCTCCAACACCACAGTTCAAAAGCATCAATTCTT
>SJYX01018917.1:62139-93602 GCA_006410675.1 Oreotragus oreotragus
TTCAGCATTACTGGTTGGGGCATAGACTTGGATAACTGTGATATTGAATGGTTTGCCTTGGAAACGAACAGAGATCATTCTGTCGTTTTTGAGATTGCATCCAAGTACTGCATTTTGGACTCTTTTGTTGACCATGATGGCTACTCCATTTCTTCTGAGGGATTCCTGCCCGCAGTAGTAGATATAATGGTCATCTGAGTTAAATTCACCCATTCCAGTACATTTTAGTTCGCTGATTCCTAGAATGTCGACGTTCACCCTTGCCATCTCTTGTTTGACCACTTCTAATTTGCCTTGATTCATGGACCTGACATTCCAGGTTCCTGTGCAATATTGTTCTTTACAGCATTGGATCTTGCTTCTGTCACTAGTCACATGCACAACTGGGTATTGTTTTTGCTTTGGCTCCATCCCTTTATTCTTTCCCTCATCCAAGGTAAGGAGCAGCAGCTGTGCTTTGCTGGAGCAGCCGTGAAGAGACAACCCATGCCCAAGGGAAGTGAAACCCAAGTAAGATGGTAGGTGTTGCAAGAGGGCATCAGATAGCAGACACACTGAAACCATACTCACAGAAAACTAGTCAATATAATCACACTAGGTCCACAGCCTTGTCTAACTCAATGAAACCAAGCCATTCCTGCGGGGCAACCCAAGGCGGGTGGGTCATGGTGGAGAGGGCTGACAGAATGTGGTCCACTGGAGAAGGGAATCGCAAGCCACTTCAGTATTCTTGCCTTGAGAACCCCATGAACAGTATGAAAAGGCAAAATGATAGGATGTCAAAAGAGAATCTCCCCAGGTTGTTATGTGCCCAATATGCTACTGGAAAGGATATGATAGGATAATATTTATAATAAAATAATTTGTTCTAGAGATTTGGGAAAGAGTACTGTTGAGGAAATCTTTAAAATAAGTCTAGAATGTTGAAGTACTTATATCCTAAATGAGTTCTCGTCAAAGTACTCCAATGAGGAGGTGACTCTAATAATCATGAGAGTTACCTGTGCATGACAGTCACCCCAAAGCTTGCTTAATGGCCCAACAGTGGTGGCCACTGTGACAGAGAATATAAACTACACATGGACTCAAGCTCCAGGTCCTCCTCTTCCTGGAGCTAAACTGGCTGCAGTCAGCACTGAACTCCCAGTTTGATATTAAGCCCCTGAGGTGAGGCATATTGCTCAAATTAGACCCCTGCTAATCATCAAGATTGCTGCAATTTATTCACACTGATTTAAACATTTATTCTGTATATGGAATTTATTCCCTACCTAGCAGAAATTTTCCATGACAACATTTTTATACTTGATACTTATGAATGCTTTATAGCATACAACATTGCTTCTGAATAAGAAACATTTTATGTTACAGATCTCACCACACTTTCCATCATTCAAAAGCTTCTAGCCTTGTAGAATTATTGGACAGTCTACCAAAGACATGTTTATGGAACTAGCTGGGATAAAATACCAGGCAATTCGATTGTGATCTACTATAGGATATGCTATATGTCCTGAACTAATGAAAATAAGTGTTTCTTTTCTTCCATAAAGAGTATAAAAGAGCTCAGACAGAGGTAAATATAGATCCCACCTTCTGCAATTACAATCCTTAAAAAATGCTGGCACTGTTTTTTTCCTTACCCCTGTGTGTGTGTGTGTGTGTGTGTGTGTGTGTGTGTGTGTGTGTGTATGCTAAGGTGTTTCAGTTTTATCCAACTTCTTATCCAAAGGAAGGGCTTATTGAAAAATCATAAAACTTAAGAAAGAAATTCCAGCAATACTGTCATTGATTCAGAAATAATCTCACCATCTAAGTTTTCTCAAACCACTTGTTGAGGGGGAAAAAAAAAAGTAGCTATATTGTTTCTTGTGGTTGATTTTAGTGATGAGGGGGACTATAGTTGCTAGCCTTCAAAGGAAAAGTGTGTTTGAGAAAATTGTGATTATTTCCATGATTAAAGCAGAAAAAATTAAAGACTAAAGTAAATTCTACTTTTAGGGCCACTAAGGAACTGATTCTTTCAGCTTGAAGGTCCTGTTCACCCTGACAATTCACACAACAAACAAAAAACTGAGATTCCTGCTGGGTAGAAAGGAACCTGATTTAGGTTATTAACTGGTAATTCCCTGTAAGTAACTTCATAAATAAGAATGAGGATCACCAAACTTACTTTCTTCCTTGATGTGAGGTGCATTTGCTTATGGATGAGTTACTTTTCCGTCCTTGTTCTCCATTCTCATAACTTTGTTAATCAACCTATGTCATGTAGATGCTATTTGACTTTGAACTTCAGAAGAGGATATAAATGTGATGTCTACATGAGAGGATTACAGGCATCACCCAGAGGTCCCAAATTCAAGCTGGACAACATTGGGGTCACTCATATTGGATAGAGACAATGGATAGATTGTAGTGGACATCTGTCATCGTTATTGCTTAAAATCCAAGATTCCCAAAATAGAACGTGGAAATTTACTCTCCTAGTATTCTTTGTAGCTAAAATGTAGGCAAATAACTGCTGTTCGTCCAATCAAATGCACTTTCAAGAGCTTTTGAACTGGCTATGAATAACATGAATAAAAGAGGCTTTAAGAAATACTGCATTTACTTACTTACATATGAGAAAGAAAAGGCACCCTAAAGTTTTACCATGATTCTTGTGAAGTGTTTGCTGCTTTTGATTCTGTGAAGTTAAGCCTACTGTTTTTTAATGATTTTTTAGAATTGAGTTGCCAGATGGATTCTATTATTTGTAAGAACCCTGAGCAATATTGAATGACTGTTCGTTTCTTGAAATATTTCTCTCCTAACTTGCTTGAATATAGACATGATGATAATTTAGAAAAGTTTTCATACAATGGAGGTTTGTAAAGATACTTTCTCTGAATCTTTAAAAATATGACAATGTATAATGAAAACATATATCATTATAGCTATCACATATGTGATATCACATATATATATTTACATATTGTATGCATTTGTTTAATTAAAAGAAAGGAGGGAGTGGAACATAGTTTCTAGTAACTCCATCTAGGAATGAATCAGAGCAGAAGAGCTTTTTTCAGTAGATAGTTTAAATTTGTGTACAATCTAAATCTTATTCTCACTCGTTCTTTTTTTCTATATGTGATTTTCTGTTACTTTTGTAGTATAACTCACTGTTTGTACCTTTGTTAATTCTTTTGGTGGGATGACGGTGGTTAAAATGAAGAAAGTAAATACAATTCTAAAAGTGCCTATCATTTTTTAATAGAAGTAAAATATTAAAGTTGGATGTTATTTATATTTTCATTCAAATTTCCTAATTTCTAGAAGAAGGTCAAACCTATTTTCTGTGTTTTAAATGCTATTTCTTTTAAATTGCTTTTCTTTCTTGTTTATAACAAGTTTATATAACCCTGCCCATTCTTATTCCATATAATCATTGGCTCATTATCTCAGTGTAAAAAGAAATCAAACTATTAAAATTCAGAATTATTTTTCTTATGGAAAACTTTTTCCTATCTTTTCATAATATAATAGTTCCTCCATAAGTAAAATAATAATACAGAATATATTAATTGCTTAATGTTTAAAATTGGAGCAGTATAGTCATCATTTTTTATATGATTTTACCTTCCACTTACTGTAATTTTTCTGTGCTGCAGTAGAATGTCTGTTCTTAATATGTTGTGATACAACAAAAAATGAAAAATATGTCATTCTCTTATCTATCCTCAGCTTACATATATATTTACATATTGAATAAAATAGCATTAACCCAAAGTTCGTGCATGCATATGTGTGTAGTTACTCAGTTGTGTCTGAGTCTTTGCAACCCTATGGACTGCAGCCCACCAGGCTCCTCTGTCCATGGAATTTTCCAGGCAAGAATACTGGAGTGAGTTACCATTAGCATGTAGTTAATGATGTATGCCGCTGAGAACCTTGTTCTTAACCAATTTTTCATTGCATTTCACATTCTTGATGTATTCCTCTATAAACATTGTCTTAATTTCTATTTTAATTCTTTTTTTTCCCTAAGTTTTCAGTTTTGAAGAAGAATTTTGATATATACCTCAAAACCTTAACCTTCTTAAAACCATAAATACCTTATCTTTAGATAACCATTTTATTGTATTTTTGATAAATAAATGTTGTTAATTAATGTTGTGATATTTTAAGTGTATATTGGAATATGCAGACTTTTTAACAGAAATTCCCAGATTATAAGAACATGAGTGTAACTTCCATGTGATCAGGATTTATGTAATTTTGTTAATTTCTCTTTTTCTTATGTAATGCCTAGTCACATTAGTCACATAAATTATTATTGAATAATAATTGTTTAATATAGTGAAAATGAGTATACTACCCAAAGCTATCTATAGATTCAGTGCAATCCCTATCAAGCTACCAAAGGTAATTTTCACAGAACTAGAACAAATAACTTCACAATTTGTATGGAAATACAAAAATCCTCAAATAGCCAGAGCAATTTTGAGAAAGAAGAATGGAACTGGAGGAATCAACCTGCCTGACTTCAGTCTCTACTACAAAGCCACAGTAATTAAGACAGTATGGTACTGGCACAATGACTGAAATATAGATCAATGGAACAAAATAGAAAGCCCAGAGATAAATCCAAGCACCTATGGACACCAGGGCTTCCCTGGTGGCTCAGAGGGTAAAGCGTCTGCCTGCGATGTGGGAGACCTGGGTTTGATCCCTGGGTCAGGAGATCCCCTGGAGAAGGAAATGGCAACCCACTCCAGTATTCTTGCCTGGAGAATCCCATGGATGGAGGAGCCCAGCAGGCTGCAGTCCATGGGGTCGCAAAGAGTCAGACACGACTGAGCAACTTCACTTTATGGACACCTTATCTTTGACAAAGGAAGGAAGAATATACAATGGAGAAAAGACAATCTTTTTAACAAGTGGTGCTGGGAAAACTGGTCAACCAGTTGTAAAAGAATGAAACTAGAGCACTTTCTAAATTAAAAGACACTCCTTGGAAGGTAAGTTAGGACCAACCTAGATAGCATGTTGAAAAGCAGAGACATTACTTTGCCAACAAAGGTCCGTCTAATCAAGGCTATGGTTTTTCCAGTAGTCATGTGTGGATGTGAGAGCTGGACTGTGAAGAAAACTGAGCACCGAAGAATTGATGCTTTTGAATTGTGGTGATGGAGAAGACTCTTGAGAGTCCCTTGGACTGCAAGGTCATCCACCCAGTCCATTCTGAAGGAGATCAGCCCTGGAATTTCTTTGGAAGGAATGATGCTAAAGCTGAAACTCCAGTACTTTGGCCACCTCATGTGAAGAGTTGACCCATTGGAAAAGACTCTGATGCTGGGAGGGACTGGGGGCAGGAGGAGAAGGGGACAACAGAGGATGAGATGGCTGGATGGCATCACTGACTTGATGGACATGAGTCTGAGTGAACTCCAGGAGTTGGTGATGGACAGGGAGGCCTGATGTGCAGCAATTCATGGGGTCACAAAGAGTCGGACATGACTGAGCGACTGAACTGAACTGAACTGAGAACACTTTCTAACACCATACACAAAAATAAACTAAAAATGCATTAAAGATCTAAGCATAAGACCAGAAACTATAACACTCCTAGAGGAAAATATACGAAAAACACTCTCCGACATAAATCGCAGCAGGATCCTCTATGACACACCTCTCAGAATATTGGAAATAAAAGCAAAAATAAACAAATGGGGTCTAATTAAAATTAAAAACTTCTGCACAACAAAAGGAAATTATAAGCAAGGTGAAAAGACAGCCTTCAGAGTGGGAGAAAATAGCAAACAAAACAACTGACAAAGAATCTCAAAAATATACAAGCAACTCCTGCAGCTCAATTCCAGAAAAATAAAGACCCAATCAAAAAATGGGCCAAAGAACTAAACAGACATTTCTCCAAAGAAGACATACAGATGGCTAACAAACACACGAAAAGATGCTCAACATCGCTCATTATCAGAGAAATGCAAATCAAAACCACATTGAGGTACCATTTCACACCAGTCAGTATGGCTGCAACCCAAAAGTCTTCAAAAAATAAAGGATGGAGAGGGTGTGGAGAAAAGCGAACCGTCTTACACTGTTGGTGGGAATGCAAACTAGTATAGCCTTTATGGAGAATAGTGTGGAGATTCCTTAAAAAAAGTGGAAATAGAATTTCCTTATGACCCAGCAATCTCACTGCTGGGCATACACACAGAGGACACCGGAAGTGAAAGAGACACGTGTACCCCAATGTTCATCGCAGCATTGTTTTTAATAGCCAGGACATGGAAGCAACCTAAATTTCCATCAGCAGACAAATGGATAAGAAAGCTGTTGTACGTATACACAATGGAGTATTCAGTTCAGTTCAGTTCAGTCGCTCAGTCGTGTCCGACTCTTTGCGACCCCATGAATCGCAGCACGCCAGGCCTACCTGCTCATCACCATCTCCCGGAGTTCACTCAGACTCACGTCCATCGAGTCCGTGATGCCATCCAGCCATCTCATCCTCTGTTGTCCCCTTCTCCTCCTGCCCTCAATCCCTCCCAGCATCAGAGTCTTTTCCAATGAGTCAACTCTTCGCATGAGGTGGCCAAAGTACTGGAGTTTCAGCTTTAGCATCATTCGTTCCAAAGAAATCCCAGGGTTGATCTCCTTCAGAATGGACTGCTTGGATCTCCTTGCAGTCCAAGGGACTCTCAAGAGTCTTCTCCAACACCACAGTTCAAAAGCATCAATTCTTCGGTGCTCAGCCTTCTTCACAGTCCAACTCTCACATCCATACATGACCACAGGAAAAACCATAGCCTTGACTAGATGGACCTTAGTCGGCAAAGTAATGTCTCTGCTTTTGAATATACTATCTAGGTTGGTCATAACTTTTCTTCCAAGGAGTAAGCATCTTTTAATTTCATGGCTGCAGTCACCATCTGCAGTGATTTTGGAGCCCCCCAAAATAAAGTCAGCCACTGTTTCCACTGTTTCCCCATCTATTTCCCATGAAGTGATGGGACTGGATGCCATGATCTTCGTCTTCTGAATGTTGAGCTTTAAGCCAACTTTTTCACTCTCCTCTTTCACTTTCATCAAGAGGCTTTTTAGCTCCTCTTCACTTTCTGCCATAAGGGTGTTGTCATCTGCATATCTGAGGTTATTGATATTTCTCCCGGCAATCTTGATTCCAGTCCAGCATTTCTCATGATGTACTCTGCATAGAAGTTAAATAAGCAGGGTGACAATATACAGCCTTGACGTACTCCTTTTCCTGTACTCAGCCATTAAAAAGAATACATTTGAATCTGTTCTAATGAGGTGGATGAAACTGGAGCCTATTATACAGAGTGAAGTAAGCCAGAAAGAAAAACACCAATATAGTATACTAACACATATATATGGAATTTAGAAAGATGGTAACGATAACCCTGTATGCGAGACAGCAAAAGAGACACAAATGTATAGAACAGTCTTTTGGATTCTGTGGGAGAGGGTGAGGATGGGATGATTTGGGAGAGTGGCATTGAAACATGCATATCATATGTGAAACGAATCGCCAGTCCAGGTTCGATACATGATACAGGGTGCTCGGTGCTGGTGCGCTGGGATGACCCTGAGGGATGGGATGGGAAGGCGAGTGGGAGGGGGGTTCAGGATTGGGAACACATGCACACCCGTGGCAGATTCATGTCAATGTATGACAAAACCAATACGATTTTGTAAAATAAGTAACCTCCAAAAAAGAAAAAAAAAGAAAATATTGAAAATTTCAAACAATGATATTTCAGTCTCTTAGATAAGCATCTGTCAATATTTCCAATGGATTCCCTTTCAGAGGAAAAGATAAAACAGTATTTCTTGTCTCCAGTTTAGTTCTATTCCATTTGGAAAATTCCTGTGAACTCTCAATCTATTTTTAAAATGGATGGATCTTGATTTCTGTTTCTTAATATGTCTGTGCTTTTTAATGTGAAAAAAATCCTGTTTTCCTAGTTTGTGAGATTATAAAATAAAATCAAAGTTTTCAGGATGTCAGCACACCATCACTGAGCCAGCCAGCTCCACTGGGGGGTTTGCCCGTGTAGACCCCTGGCTCCTCATTCACTCCACTATGCACACGCAAAGGCATGGAAAAGAAACTATTCCTTTCCTTCAGGATATTTCCAGAGTAGTTCTGTATAGGCCGTCTTGGTGTTTGTTACTGTTCTTTTTTTTTTAACATGACTAAATGTTTACCCAATTTGCCGTGTACTATGTATAAACTAAATTTGCAGGTATGGATCTGAGTATGATGATAATAAGTACCTGTCTGCATTTTTTATGTAAATTAGAAAGCTATTCATTTGCACTTCTGTTATTATTTATAATTATAGTTTTTTAAATTCATTCCAAACAACTTAAAATATTTACTTAAAAGTTTTAGATTAAATCAGTTGACCAGTAGCCAGTGTTTTTAAACAAAATATATTGTTTTTACTACCTGTATTTCTTCATATCTTTAAATGCTGTGGATATCTTAACTTTTTCTTAAATGAAAGAGTGGATGATATGTGTTGTTAGAGAAGGAAAATAGATAACGAAAGGTTTATTTTATTTTCCAAAGTTGGATCATGTCATCTCAGCATCCATTTGTCATTCCAGGAGCACAAAATATTTCAACATATGATTCTGGCAATAATTATATTTTATTTTTAAAGTTCAGTTATCTCTAGGTTGGAAGCTCACTTAAATACTGTTCTCTGTAAACTGAATTCTTAGGGCCTGATACAGCATCAGATACCTTGTAGTCATTTTTCTTTGCAGAGAAAATTTAACTTATCTTCCCCATGGTTCGTTCATTTGTTCACTTGAAAATATTTCTTTATTGAGTGCTACAGTAAACCAGACACTTCTGTTCTACAGTAGAGGAAGGTAAGAGACTACATCATAGAGAAATATGAGTATTTTATACTGAAATAAGTACTAAAGACAAAATAATTATGGAGAAAGCAAGTGTTAAAGAAGGGACTCTTAAGACCATAGGTAATGAGTCAAAGTCACTTCACCTGCTTCACTAGTGATGGTGGCTTTAAGACTTGGGGCACACAGACTGAACAATAAGATGCTTACCTGAGTTCTCTAGAAACTTGGAATCAGCTGTGTCTAGTTGGAGCTGAGCTGGTTAAAGGGGCAGAACCCCGGCCCTCCAGCTGGGCACGTGCTCATGTCCCTTGGTGACCTTTTGAATGAGCTGAAGGCTGCAGCTTAAGTTACACCTGCACAGAACCTTCTTCAGCCGGCTTGCCCTGCCATCCCCATGTTCCCTGTGCCTTGCACCTCCGACTTCTTATTACTTATCCCCCAAATACCCCAAGCCCCTTGTCTTCAGTGGGTAGACTCGAGATGTAGACAAGTGCGTTCTTCGGTCTGCTCTGCTGCGTGTGGATAAGCCCTGTCTCCTGAAGACCTCGGCGTCTCAGGGTTTGGCTCCTGTCTCTCAGGAAGAACCTGGTTTGTAGCAGTCTTTATATTATAAACCAGGCAAGGGGAAGCTCACTGTTATTTAAATAACAACGTAAAGGAATTGACTGAGTTAATCATGTGTTTATTGGGAGTAGAGACTTCTAGGCAGACTAAGGTCAGTAACAGAGACACTGTGAAGAAAGTGTGTTTAGTAAGTTCAAGAAAAACGGATGAAGCCAGAGGCTGGAGCAATGTAGGGCATAGGAATAAAGTCAGCTAATCAGGGTTTCACGTCTCTTGAGGCCCTTTCAGATCATTGTAGGGAATCAGGTGTTTGTTCTGAACAATAGGAGAAGCTGCTAAGGGGGAGTTAAACAGGAAAGCGGCCTGCTGAATTAGGCCTATTTTTCTAGCTTTATTGAGGTATAATTGAGAAAAGTTATACACGTTTAAGATGTACACATGATGTTTTGATATACGTAATATACTGTGACGCCACCAGGGCTCCCTGGAGGCTCAGACGATAAGGAATCTGCCCACAGTGCAGGAGACCTGGGTTGGGCAGATTCCCTGGAGGAGGGCATGGCAACCCACTCCAGATTCTTGCCTGGAGAATCCCTATGGACAGAGGAGCCGGGCGGCTACAGTTCATGGGGTCGCAAAGAGTTGGACTTAACTGAGTGAGACTAAGCACAGTACCATATACAGTGAAATGATCCCCACAGTCAAGGCCATTAATGGATCCATCGTCTCTCATAGTTCGTGTGTGGTGAGACCACTTAAGGTCAATTCTCTTAGCAAACTTCGGGTATCCGTTATAGTATTGACTATAGTTAACCAGGACATGTGCCTTCCAGAACTTCTTCATCCTGCATACCTGAAACTTTGTATCCTTGGGGCCACACCCCATTCCCTGCCCCAGGTCCTTGACAGCCCCCTTTCTACTTCTGCTCTTAGGAGTTTGAGTTCTATTTTTAGATTCTATATACAGATGAGATCATGCAGCATTTGTCTTTTCCTAGCTGGCTTCTGATTTTAAATTTAACAGTAATGCTCTAACTTCTGAAAATACAGTGGAAGGAAGCCAAGGGTGGAAAGAAGAGCTAAGCTTCTAGAGCAGCACCCCAGGTGAGAGATGCGCAGAAGCAAAGGGAAAGGGACCTGGAAGGAGCCAGCTTCACTGTGTCCTTTGCTCCCATTTGTACACATTTTCCATATCCCCTCATTATTCTAGCCCTCCGCCCACCTTGCGTATAACACATTGGTGCCTTGTCCTGGGCTTCACACAAAAAATGCCCCACTGCTTCTCTAACAAAAGGTATCAATAAAGAAGATGCTTCTAGAAAGCAAATTTCCGCCAAAAGTTTTTTGATTCTTCACAAATCTACGGTCCTCCGGGGTTCAGTTGGTGGAGTAATGACTTCCCCCTCACTAACTTGCATGATTGCTGGGAGCATTATATTACTTGTGATTTTTACAAAAGCCCTCCAAAGAAGGAGGACACTATGTGTCCCTCTCCTCCATACATAGTGAAATCTAAGACACAGTGTTTAAATATATTTCAGAAACTGTCCAATTGGCAAAGTGTGGTGCCAGATCTTAAAGCCACTTCTGTTTTGTTTCAAAGCTCAGAATTTTTTTCACCCCACCCTGCCACAGAACCACCTCATGTGTAATTTGCATCCTCATAGGTAATAAATAGCAATTCTAGTTAATATACCCTATGCAGTTAATGTAGGAACTCTTCCTTCCTCACCTCGGAATGTCTTCAAATAGATCACTGTACAACTGAAGTTTTCTATGATCTAAACTTCTTTTGAATGGGAGGTAATACTGATGTGTATTTTGATAACTTCCAAGTTGTTTATTCTCCTCCTAAAGAACCTAAGCTATTCTGTTCAATTGCACTGTTCCAACTATGTGTTTAGTTAGGCTTTTGCTCTTAAATTCTAATTTAGATGTTTTAATAATATAAAGTAATTCAAAATGTCTAAGTCAATTTAACTTATAGCAACTTAAATAATTAAAAATTAGCCCACTGTGTAACTTAAGCCCTTTCTCCACTGTTTAAATTAGGATTTAAATTGACTTTTATGTTTTGGATTGGATTTTAGAATTTCATTTAAAAACAACATAAATTTGTACAATTGTTTATTACATTTTGAAAATTTTATGGTTAACACCTAAGTCATTCTTATGACATTATATCATATAATGGTGATGATTATTATGGTGAGATTATTTTTAAATGAAAGATTCTAGGGATTCTAATTATACAAATTTCTTCACATTTTTCATAATTTCACTAATGGAGATATATGTTAGATTAGGTGAAATATAATTAGTTAGATATTATTAGAATTGAGCTTTTCAAAAGGAGTAAAGAGAAGAATGTTTTTCTGAAAGAATCCATACTACAGGCACATCCTGTGCTAGAAAAGTATTAAATAGTCTTGGGGAAATGCTCAAAGCAATTCAGGTTTCATTGTAGTTATTGAACTTTAAAATATTGTGTTCCAAAGGACATTTTTTATTTTGAATATATTTTGCCTTCAAGTATATGGTAACAGAGAACATTTTTAAAATATATAATAAAATAGAAATATATTTGGGATGCATATTAATATTTTATTTCTAATTTTATCAAATAATTAAGTTTAAAATGAATGTCTCCTTAAGATCATCAGATTTATGGAATGGACGTATAATTCAGTGCTGAAGGAATTTATCATTAAAAGGGCAATTTTCGTTGGTCATGCCATTTCTTTAATCTGTCTGTCCAAAATTTCATTAACTCTCTTGGCATTGAGGAAATCTTATACAAAGTTCTAAAGAACTGAGAAAAGTTTATACGCCTTATGTATGTATAAAATTTTAAAAGAGGAAGCCACAAAAGGGTACTTATTAGATTCTTTTCTCTAATTGCATCTGAAATGTCAATCAGCTTAAGTTTGAAATATTAGAATCATTATTAATGTGGATGTCTTATAGTGGTAATTATTAAAATAATATTAACCATGGTATCTAAAAAATAGACAATTCTCTTGCCTTAGAAGCACGACACTTTGCAGTGTATAGCACCTAACAATTAATAATCAAAAAACCAACTTCATCGTTTTTAAAAAAACATTTATTGTGTCAGATTTTAGTTGCAGCATTTAGGATAGTCCATCTTCATTGCAGCCTGAGGGGTCTTAGTGGCAGCATATGAGCTCTTTTAGTTGAATATTAACCTATATTCAGACACAAAATTGGGGAATGATTTCTAGAATGTAGTTTTGGAATATTTCTAGACATATGTTATTTATATCTGATATCTGTATTAACACATATTATGAATATATATATATATATAAACCTTAGATTCTTTAAGGTTATAAATAACTGGGCTGTGTCTTTTATTAATGTCCAAGCTTGCTAGCTCCTATATATCCTAGAAGAAAAGTTATACATTACAAATTTACTTTTTTTTTTCTCTCCAGCTTAGTGGCATTTACTAGAATAAAGTTTAAAATGCACTTTAAACCGTGATCGACAAGAATGGAAAGGATGCAGTCAATGCTTCTTTGTTAGTGCTCTTATAAAGGTCAGCTCCATAAATGTTTGTGCAACTCAGTAATTGTATCATAAGTTTATATTATCTGGAATTATATAATTTGTTTAACTTTGATTTTTTTTTTCTGTCACAGAAATAACTTCTTAAAGAGCTCTAAGAATTTTACTATGTAAAAATAAAGTATGCTCCCATTTCTACAGATACCATGGTGCATTTTTTAGATTTTTCTTACTTGAATTATTGAAAGATAATTCCATGTACCCCAAAAACCTTTATTTTCTGTATGAGATTGTGATTTCTCCTAATCTGTCATATATGTAACTTCCAGAATAATCCATTCTTAATTACTTTTCTTTTTCAAGATTGAGTAGTTTATTTTCATCTTGTATCAGTGAACTTTTCATCTATAGATTTCCATGATAAGAATATGTATAATTATGGTTGCCCTGTCAGCTAATATGTTATTTTGACAAGCTTCTCTTTAGTTTTATCTGGATCCTTCAAGAAAATGAAACTCAAGCTTGTTTTGGATAATCCATATTAACATGAAATGCACAAGTTTGCCTCAAAAGAATATAATTAATTCACAGATGATTGTTAAGCCAAACCCAATATGTAACATCTGTCATCATCACTGATATTTACAGTAATAGCTTCCAGACTTAAAGGTTTGTGCTGCAGAGTTGAAGGAAATTTTATGTGAGCAACTGAATTAGTAAAGTTTCCTATGATTATAAGTAATAAAAATCCACAGAGACTAGTTTAAGCAACAAGAGGAGGGGGATCATTTATTATATACTTTTCTTTATAAGCAGAAAGTATACAAACACTAGATTAAATGAAGAGAAATGGTTATTATAAGGTTATAGAATTGGTTCATGGAAAGCAAGGCCAGAGGTGGATCTAGAATTCAGATTAGGCTAAAATTAATGACTGCTGTGCTTCAGAGTTGGCTTCCCTGGTGGTGCCGTGGTAAAGAACCCACTCTCCAAGCAGGAGATGCAGGAGATGCATTGAGTGAACTCCGGGAGTTGGTGATGGACAGGGAGGCCTGGCATGCTGCGATTCATGGGGTCACAAAGGATCAGCACGGCTAAGTGACTGAAGTGAACTGAATATACATGTTTCAATGCTATTCTCTTATATCATCCCACCCTCACCTCCTCCCACATAGTTTATTCTTTAAATCTGTGTCTCTTTTGCTGCCTTGTATAAAAGGTCATCATTACCATCTTTCTAAATTCCATATGCTGCTGCTAAGTCGCTTCGGTCATGTCTGACTCTGTGAGACCCCTTAGACGGCAGCCCACCACGCTCTCCCATCCCTGGGATTCTCCAGGCAAGAACACTGGAGTGAGTTGCCATTTCCTTCTCCAATGCATGAAAGTGAAAAGTAAAAGTGAAGTTGTTCAGTTGTGCCCCACTCTTAGTGACCCCATGGACTGCAGCCCATGAGACTCCTCCATCTATGTGATTTTCCAGGCAAGAATACTGGAGTATATATATATATGTGTGTGTGTGTGTGTGTGTGTGTGTGTGTGAATATACTTAAACAGGAAATTTTGTGTGTTATAGTAAGCTGAATTTTCTACTTAGGAAAAAAGACTTTTTAGGAAGAGAACTACATTTGCTTTAATAGATTAAAACATAACAAGACAAATCTATCATACCTTAAGATGGTGCATTCCCAGTGGATGAATCATTCCTGACTAATAAATTATTATATCTCATATAAGTTTCCTTCTTTTTGAGTAGAGGAAATGTAGATTAATTTGTGTCCTGAAAGGTGTTCAATGAGCAAAGTTGTAATAGTTTTTCAATGGCCAGTGTCTGAACTGTGATTTTGATGTGAGAAAACATTGAAAGTACTCTTGAGCCCTTTCTCAATATAGTTAAGATCACCACTTGAAAAGCTGCAACGTCTGTGTCAAGTTACACACCTCCAAAGGATAGAGTTAAAGTTGAAGCTGAATAACATTCAGATCTCAATAGTAATATTCTTTCTTTCCAAATTTCTAATCTCCTAAGCCACAACTCCTCAAATTTCAGTGAAAGCTTAGTTTAAAAGCATATATTTTCTTTCTTTTATGATCTGGATTGTGCTGGCTCTTCCTTGCAGGGCTCAGGCTTTCTCTCACTGCAGTACACAGGGCCTTCTCTCTAGTTGCAGCACTAGGGCTTCTCTAGTTGTAGAACATGAGCTCTAGAGCACATGGGCTCAGTAGTTGCGACCCGCTGGCTTCTCAAATAGTGATGTGTGGGCCCAGGGCATGCGGGATCTTAGTTCCTCGATAAGGGATCAAAGCTACATCCCCTGCCTTGCGAGGCAGATTCTTAACCACTAGACCACCAGGGAAGTCTCGAGCATCTATTTTCTTAACAAAACTTGCCACATATCTTAAACACAACATGGTGAAGTAATTCCAAACAGTGACGGTAACAGAATGGAATTAGAAAGTAATGATAAGATGTTATTCCTATGACATTATAGATTTCCTCTCTTGAGAATATTCTTATCTATACTGAAAGCATATGGCAAGATAAACTTAACCAAAAGCACATAGAATATAAAAGAAAATGACATTGTTTGTTTTCTCTTGATAGTGCCGATGATAAAGATTTGCACTAAATATTAAATATGGTTAATGCTTGGTATAAAGTGTTCCAGTGAGGATGAATTTCTGTTTTATATTAAAATATCAATAGGGATGCTGAAATAGCAATAATATTCTCTGCTAGAAAAAGTATTAATAATAGTGTTGTAACACCTCAAAGCACAGTGAATATATCTCTCAGAAATATTATTATGTGCCGTGCAAACAAGTTTTATATATTGAATAGTATGTGCCAGGCAGATAATGACACTTATTTTAAAAAGGTTCTATATCTAAGAAATTTCTTTAATCCTACAAAACACTGCCAAGAATACATCAAGGATTTGTGGGGTGCCATTCGTATTTAAACAGATTTCTTGATAACAGCCACTTGAATAATGAGTGCAGAGAGAGAGATCAAGGATTCACAGTTAACACTCTTGAGTAAAAGCAATATAATCTTGGGATTTTTTGCACATTTTGTAAATAGGTCAAAGAGTACTCTATATTTCATCAGTTTCCAGAGTTTATTTAGTTAGCATCCAGTGTTTTCTTGCCATTCAGTTCTTATGCACTTCTCTCACTACCATTGTCTTTAATTTATCCTCAATATTCATTTGAACTCCACCTTTAGCTGGCTAACTCCTACTCTGATCATTTTCCAGCAATCTTTCCTGTTTGACAAAACTTTTACTTATCCAGTGGTGCTACAATATAATCACAGGAAGAATGGAAACAGTATTCAACTATTTTACGTTTATAGATTTCTAATGAGTACATTTAACTCACTCAGTCATGTCTGGCTCTCTGCGACACCATGGACTGTAACCTACAGGGCTCCTCTGTCCATTGGATCGGCAAGGGTACTGGAATGGGTTGCCATTTTCTTCTCCAGGGGATCTTCCTGACCCAGGGATTGAACCCAGTTCTCCCACATTGCAGGCAGACCTGATACCATTTGATACACTATTACCTTGACTTGGGAGAGTGTGTCATGAAGCAACACTATTTCAACACTTCATTCAATAACAACAAAATATCAGAAACTATACATATCATGGTTGTTATTTGGATCAACATAAATAAATGGCACATTACTATCCTTACTCAGTACCTAGATTTAAAATCTAGTAAGCAATAAGCATGAGTTTCCCTGGTGGCTTAGATGGTAAAGAATTCACCTGCAATGTAGGAGACCTGTGTTTGATCCCTGGGTCAGGAAGATCCCCTGGAGAAGGAAATGGCTACCCACTCAAGTATTCTTGCCTGGAGAAGTCCAGGGACAAAGGGTCCTGGCAGACTATGGTCCATGGAGTCACAAAGAGTTGGACACAACTGAGCAACTAACACTTTCACTTTCTTTACCGTGTTATAATCATCATGGTATCTTTTAAATACTATTAAACTATAAGATTGAGTTATCAATCTAACTGGGCTCTATTAACCAGGGACTTAATAAACCTATTGAAAACATGTGCTGCCTTTTTGGGGGGTTTTATATCATTAACCTCCAGTTCTCTTGCCTGGAAAATCCCACTGATGGAGGAGCCTGGTAGGCTGCAGTCCATGGGGTTGCTAAGAGTCGGGCACGACTGAGCGACTTCACTTTCACTTTTCATTTTCATGCATTGGAGAAGGAAATGGCAACCCACTCCAGTGTTCTTGCCTGAATCCCAGGGATGGGGCAGCCTGGTGGGCTGTGGTCTCTGGGGTGGCACAGAGTCGGACATGACTAAAGCGACTTAGCAGCAGCAGCAGCATATCATTCACAATTACACGTGCATATATTTACTAGGCTTGATTAACCTCATTGATAGACATTTTATTGGTCATTGCTTGCCCTGTCTGTGATTACTGGTCCTACTTTGGCATGCAACCTATATTTTACATCAATAAAATTAGGGTACTATTTTCATAACATTCATGAAAGGACCAATCAGTCCAATTTTTTCCTCAAACTTAAGATTTTATATGAAGGCTTTACCACAGAAACAAATAAAATTTGATAAACCTAAATTAAAGACAGTAAGAATTGAATAAAGTAGTTCTCAAAGTTGTCTAATATTTGAATAATCTAGGGAGCTTAAGAGACTACCCATGCTTGGGTCCCCCCCAGAGATACTGATGTGCTTTCTTGGGATGCAAACTGGGCATTGCCAGGTTTCAGATTGTTCCTAGGTGAGTATAACATACAGTCAGAGTTGAGAAGCACTACAAAAACTACCTCTCCACTTGAGAATCACTGTGCAGTGAGCCATGTTAACTGACAATCATAAGAAGATTGGGAGAAGCAACTATATTAATTGAGCATTTGCTACCTACTTGCTTCACAAAACCCAACAAAAGCTAAAAGCTTTACCCATTAAGAACTTTTGTTTACTAAGTTTATTACTTTGGTTTCTGCTATAAAGTGTGATTTTTTTTTCCTATGACAGGTGGCTTCTTTCCTCAGTTGTTTAACAGGATTTCCTGTTTTGCAATAATCACTGAAGTTTTTATGGCTAATCCAAAGCATAATGTTTTCAATCCATTTAACACCCAGACAATTTACATAGGCATTACAGAGACAGTATCTTCTCATCAATAAAAATGATACATAACCTGTTCTGAGTTACATAGAAAATAATTCTCAACAATCACCTTTATTATAGAATATGAAACAGATCCCAGAGACAGTTCCTTTAATGCTAGAGATTTACAGCATTGCATTCACAACTGCTTACTATGAAAAAAAAATAATAAAGGTAAGTATTTGAGATTTGCTCCCCAACCCATCTTGTTTTAATGAAAATAAGGAGGAAAATCTGTCATGTTAGTAATGAGATTCACTGTTTGAAGCATTATGCACTTCAAGGAGAAAACTCAATTCATTCGACAATCAGTGTTTAAAGTTTATTTGGATAACAGTAGCTCTCACTCATAAATAATAAAACAAGCTGTTAAAGGGTATCTGATAAATACTGTAGACCAGGAGGAGTTGAATATAATAGGAAAGGGTATGCTAGTTGAACAGAATAAAAATGCAATGGTTTATGTGACTGATATAAGCCAAAAAGAGAAAATGTAGGTACTCAAAAACAAACAAGAAGATATTGTATGTTAAAGAAAGGTTATGGAATTTATGGAAGCTCTTACCTCTCAGTGAGTAAACCTGATAGAAAATTTAAGTACACATGAGTGGAATTTATCTTTATTCAAGAAGAATAATCTATAATAGATTATTATAATAGTTAATTAAGATTGTTAAATAAGCTAGTTAAATAAGGTTGAATTTTTAGTTTACATATCTATTTTCCTTACTACACAAGAGGGTCCTTGAGGTCAAAGAAACTATCTGAACCTTTACATATTTTCATCACAAAGCACAGTCTGACACACAGAAGCCATTCCATATATGCTTGTTAAATAAATGACAAATTTTCATTAAATATTTATTAGGTTTCAAGTAGTGTGATAGGCATAGACTAAGAAAGTTACAAGATATCTTGAATAATTAATTCTTTATACCTCAACATTATACTGTAAAATTTATCATTTTAGTGTCTCTAAAGCATAATCCTAGAAACTTCTTTTAGGGTATAAAGAAATAATTCAAGTAAATGAGGTAGACTAGTTTCACAGGAATCCTCAATAGATGGGCTAGGAAATTAACTAACATGTTCATAGTTTTTTGGTAAGATTACATCTGATGATTAATTCTCAGAGGCTTCCTTTTGAGTTCCCTATGAGTTAAGTGGGATACTTGCCCACCTTAAAGATTAAATGCATGATGAGGGGCAAATATGTGAAAAATAAAAGAATACAAGAAAGTATGTCAAAGATAATGTATCTAACCTAATGATCACAAGATACAAGACTCTAAAATTTTTGTTTTTATTTATAAATGTCTCAATATCTGATTTAGCAACACTTGCTAACTATTTCTGTTGAAGAAATGTATGTTCAGAAGAAAACCTGAATCTTCCAATATAAATGTTGCTTGGCAAAAAAGAGATGACTGGCACTATCACTCCACTTATACTGCACTCTAATGGAACTTCCCTACAGCTCAGATGGTAAAGAATCTGCCTGCAATGCAGGAGACCCAGGTTTGATCCCTGGGTCAGAAAGATCCCATGAAGAAGGAAATGGCAACCCACTCCAGTATTCTTGCCTGAAGAATCCCATGGACAGAGGAGCCTGGTGGGCTACAGTCTATAGGGTCCCAAAGAGCTGGACATAACTAAGAGACTAACACACACACACTGCACTCTTAAATCCAGATATTTTGTCATAGAAAAAGATAAAATATTTGAATCGGTACTGTCATGCATTGCCAGACTTCATCTATCTTCATGGGTCCAGTCTACTTATAACATTTGTCATTAGTATGTGCTTGTTCTAGTCTTCAAATCACGCTGCTTAAGGGACATAACACATACAATAAATATTTAAAATATGATAATAAAGGAGTTTTTGGTGATTGAAAGACTCAATGAAAATTCTACATATATTGTTACTATAAAGTTCACAGAATTATGAATATTAGAAAACTATGAAAAGCTAGCATCACTGCAAAAGAACATGGTATAACATACGTGAACATGACTCATATATGCAGTATAAACTGAATAAGAATCTGTCCTCTAGTGGTGGCAAAAAAGCAATAGATCATGGAGTAACTAAGCCTCAGCTCAGTTATGGAGAAAAACATATGATTGAATGAAATGAACATGATTTATCTAGTATTTCAAAAGAAAGTGATCAGCAGATATCTCTATAGCAATAATATTGGCACAGTTTATTAGAAAACATTATCCAATAAATTGCCTAAGAAAGCTTCCTCTCCTAACTACTTTCAGAAATCAAAATATACGAAATAAGAAAGTGATATGCCTAAAGTGCAAGCAATATTGTAAATCAACTATACTTCAATTAAAACAATAAAAAAAAGGAAAGTAAACTTAAAAAAAAAAACACCAAAACTTTAAATGGATGAATTATATCTCCAATAAACCTGTAAACCAAAAAAAGATGAAAGCAAAATAAATCTTTTTATAAACTAAAACAAGGGGAATTTTCCATTTCAAAAGTGTCATTAATTTAGCAGTGAGAACATCCATATCACTGCATCTGATATGAAAATCTAAATTTAGAATAGAATTGCAATTGTTTCAATTGTTTGGTTGAGATCAGAGGCATAAATCCCAATCTGAACAGTATAGTTTAGAGTATCAGTTTCAAAGTACCAGTGGTTGAGTTATTCATAGACAGTACCAAACAAGGCATCTAAATTATGTACTGACTCAGATGGCACTGACTGAAGAGAAGCAAGGACTTTCAACAGTCACTAGAAAAAACTGACCAATCTGTGAAAATGCAAACAGTACATACAGGATAGGCTGAATTTGCAACTACATCTAACAGTATTGTAAAGCTAAAGGCCGGGGAATAGTGCATTTAATACACATAAGAGTGCTATTCAAATATACCTTGAAATTGCTTTCTCCGTCTCTACTTCTTTGAGTAAACTATATTTCAAAACCTTTTAAAACCCTGACTTATTTTACTTAAGATATCACTGTCTATTGTTTCCCATACATTCAGAATAGGGCATACAGTTGAAATGAATATGTATGATTTTATTTCAGACTGTCTTCAGTACTATGCCACACACAGAGTGAAAACATCTGATTATCAGAGATATAATGGGTGAATTTTGATGATGCAAGGTGAGACAATGGATAGGCAAAATACTTAGAACATTTTCAATAGAGGCTTAGAGTTTTTCAATAAGGGACAAGGAAGAGGACACAGTACAGGCACCCCCCACCCCATTCACTTTTTTGGCATAAGAGGAAAGAAAAGTAACATTTTTAAAGAAATAGCCCAAATTGGACAGTTCAGTCAACTGGGACCTTACAGAAAAATACTTGAAAAAAATATTCAACCCATCAGAGTTTTAAAAAGAAGACTCTTCTCAGCATTGATTTTCCTAGGATACTTCCATACACACCAAAGAACAGGTTACAACTGCCTGAATTAGGGCTAAGGAGTAGCTCACTGTTTGTGATATCAATTTCCTTATATTTTACATGCAGTCAGAGGACCCTAAAAAGAAGATTTATAAATTCTTATATAATCAAGCATTTGCTACTACATTAGTTGAATATGCCACATTTTATTTTGGAAAAGTAGAAGTCAGTTTCCTTTGGATTAAGTCAATTCAGTTAAGCTCATAAAAATTTACAAATTTAAAATAAGACAAATACAGCAAATATTTATAAAAAGTAAACATGATAGGATAGTGTGTTAGTGATATGTTCAGGGCAGGCCATCCCAAGATATACTGCCTCAGCATATTAATTATTTTGAATGAAACTAACAAGAAACAGCAAGTACAAGGAAACTCTGACCTTCCTTTGTCCCTCTAACAACAGGAAATGAATCTCCAATGAGAAAGATATTTTTCTCGTTCAAGGAGAAAGACAGAGATTCTCATGACCAGATTCAGAGAAGTCAGGGCTGAAAGGTTGCACAGAAAAACCTTGTTACGTTACTTCTTTACTTAATTTACTACCCCAAACCCAAATCCCTGCGTATTGTTAATCCTTCACAAATGTATTGTTTCTTTATCTGAAAGGTATAAAAGCTGCCTGCTTTGGTTACTTCTTTGAGCATTGTGAGCTCCCATACATATGAAATTAAATTTGGTTTTCTCCTGTCAATCTGTCTTATATCAATTTAATTATTAGACCAGCCAAAGAATCTAACAGGGAAAAGTTTTCATTTTCTACACTAGGAATTGAAAGGATACAGAAGAAATATGTACTTTATTAACATGAACTTACAATCCAGTTGTAAACACTATGTATATGTATAGAAATGGATGGACAGATCACAGATGGCTTTATGGAAGAAAGGTTTCCAGAAATAATGACAGAGGGACAGTTTTTAAAATGTCAAATGTAACAGAAATTCTGAAGATATTAAGCAGAAAATCTTGGGCAAATGATGAAAGGGTTATATTTCAACTGGAAGGAAAGATTATAACAAGAAATGTGTGGTGGGAAAATGCAGTTACTAGAGATGATTCCCTCAATTTAATAGTGAATTGCGGCAATGGCTAAAGAGTGTTCAGTCTACTTGGAGGGGTAGCTATTTCATATTTATTTTCCTTGACAAATGACATTTATGTATATTTAAAGGAAAAATGGAAGTGGAGTGTAGAAAGAGATTAAAGAGCTAGATACTTTAGCAATTAAAAGGGAACAAATGAGATACTAGAAAGAAAATCAGAGATATATTGGAATTACAAAGATGGTTTCCATCTTAGGACGTAGGACCTAAAGTAATTCAGGGTTGGAGGTTGTAAAAGAAATTTGAAGATAGTTGAAAAGGTTTGGGACAGTCACTCAAGCCCCAGGACATAAAGTTAATGAAAAGGAGCATAGAAAGACTAAATTTCCATTCACTATCCATTGAGTTAAATAATTGGTTCCAAAGCAAAATAAGAAGCTGTGAAGACACTACCAAAGGATTCAGAGGATACCTACAGTGCAAGGTCCCTGGAAGAGCCTATCTAGGGAACATATGTAGGAAAAAGGTAAATAGGTTTGCTTGTAGGTGGTAATGCTAAATTAGAGCACTTAGTGTGGGGAAGGCAATGGCACCCCACCCCAGTACTCTTGCCTGGAAAATCCAATGGACGGAGGAGCCTGGTGGGCTGCAGTCCATGGGGTCGCTAACAGTCGGACAGACTGAGCGACTTCACTTTCACTTTTCTCTTTCATGCATTGGAGAAGGAAATGGCAACCCACTCCAGTGTTCTTGCCTGGAGAATCCCAGGGACGGGGGAGCCTGGTGGGCTGCCGTCTATGGGGTGGCACAGAGTCGGACACGACTGAAGTGACTTAGCAGCAGTGTGATTTAACTTTCTTATAGCTTTATTAACATTCAATTGAATGCTTTATAAGGAAAACTGTTTAGTATAGAAGAAATAGCATTCACAATTGCTGCAGATTTAGCTTCATGCATTTGCTAGCTTATCATGCTGCAAAAGTATTATAAAAATTATCTTTCATTAAAGCCAAGGCCTGTGGATATATCTCTTCATAAACATACTCTTAGAATTAGTTTCATTTAGAGATAACCTTTAAAAAATATCTGAATATGCAGTGTTGTATTCAAATTCCTAAATTATACAGTTAGAGTAATTTGTGAGGAAGAAACTTCCCAATATTCCTGGGTTATTGAATAAGATAAGGGAACAAGTGTCTTGGAGACACCAGTAAAATGGTTAATATATATATTCCTTTACATTCTCATTACCTCCCTCTTCTTCATGTAGCCTTGGAGCAAATGGCTACACAAACGCCAGAGGTCTGGAAGAGGAGAGGCCAATGACAGACAATGGCTTTTATTTGCTTTTTCACTATAGCTACTCTTTCTGATACCCGCCAGCCTAGTATGAAAGAAGCCATTTCGTAAATTCACCTCAGGCAAATATAAATAAATAAGAAATATACTTCTTTGAGGATCTCATTAAGTTCTATTTCTGTCATTTTCAGTTTCGCACTTTTGTTAACATACTCTTTAACAAGCATGGCCATTTGGGCAAAACCTAAGGGCTCCAAAATCACTGCAGATGGTGACTGCAGCCATGAAATTAGAAGACACTTACTCCTTGGAAGAAAAGTTATGACCAACCTGGATAGTATGTTCAAAAGCAGAGACATTACTTTGCCGACTAAGGTCCACCTAGTCAAGGCTATGGTTTTTCCTGTGGTCATGTATGGATGTGAGAGTTGGACTGTGAAGAAGGCTGAGCACCAAAGAATTGATGCTTTTGGATGTGGTGTTGGAGAAGACTCTTGAGAGTCCCTTGGACTGCAAGGAGATCCAACCAGTCCATTCTGAAGGAGATCAGCCCTGGGATTTCTTTGGAAGGAATGATGCTAAAGCTGAAACTCCAGTACTTTGGCCACCTCATTGTGGTGTTGGAGAAGACTCTTGAGAGTCCCTTGGACTGCAAGGAGATCCAACCAGTCCATTCTGAAGGAGATCAGCCCTGGGATTTCTTTGGAAGGAATGATGCTAAAGCTGAAACTCCAGTACTTTGGCCACCTCTTCAGTTGACTCATTGGAGAAGACTCTGATGCTGGGAGGGATTGGGGGCAGGAGGAGAAGGGAATGACAGAGGATGAGATGGCTGGATGGCATCACGGACTCAATGGACGTGAGTCTGAGTGAACTCCGGGAGATGGTGATGAACAGGGAGGCCTGGCATGCTGCATTTCATGGGGTTGCAAAGAGTCGGACACGACTGAGCGACTGAACTGAACTGAAATCAAACATCACTAAAGGTCCACGTTTCAGTCTCTGTAGAGGGGGAGCACACAACAGGATTAGTTTTGAATTGCAAATGACTTTTTTTCTGGCTACAGCTGTAGATCTTATTGAATTGCACCTCAGTTAGAGGGTGTTCCTTATCTGGGCACCAGTGAGGAGGATTTGATAGTAGTACAGGTGGGAGAGGATGACAGATTAGACTAAACTACTGGTGGTGGAGGTAGAGAGAGGGCCTGGGGCACAAATTGCTCGACAAACAAATACAACCAGATCATGGCCCCTTTGAAGGCATAGATTCTGAGGGCAGAGTTCAGTATCAGTTCTGACCCCAGTGGCACTTCTCCTTAATGGTCTGATTCCTGATACTCTCCTAAAAACTAGCCTGCGATTTATCCTGTATCTTGACTCTCCCAGTTTCACCATGGCCTCCATTGTTACTGAGAGTACTCTTAAACTTGAATTTCTCCGTGCTTTGTTGCAAATTAAGCCAGTTCCTCTGGGAAGAGACTAAGAACTATTCATTGTATAGACTGCTTCTCCTCCCAGACAAAATCTCTAAACCACAGCTCTGAAGACAGGGATGGAGGCCATGACAAGCTTCTCTCAGTGGGACTGAGAGACAGTCCCACTCTAGAAGCTGAGTTTAGTGATGGCCTGGTGGCAGCAGCCTGATGTCCTCTAGGCTTGCTTCTCCTGATACAGAACCACCATCTCAGGAGCCCAGGAGAGAGGCCTGAGGACCTCAGCATCCTTAGTGGCTGTGCACAAGATGCTATCTCCATTCTCCATTCTGGCTGGGGTTGGGGGTAAGGATGGAAGAGGGAGCTCTTCCGTCTCTTCCCTTTATTCATCCAGGGCTTAATTTTAGCAACAGGCACTGGGGTAGGAGAAGAAACACTGAAGCCCTGCTCCTCCTGGGAAGAAAGCCCTCTAGCCAGGAGCTGTCGAGGAAAAGGAGCCCCACATTCTTCATTGTACCAACCAGGAGTAGGGCCTCCAACTTCACTGAACTGGGAAGGAAGTGAGGAGGAGCAATTGTGGTTCTAATAGCACAGACTTTCACCTTCTTACTGAATTTTTGTAGATGTTCTTGTGTAGTCGTTTCTTCATTTGCTGTTTCTCCTTAGGACCATTTGTGTTGCTGCTGCTGCTAAGTCACTTCAGTCATTTCTAGAGGCTTAATTTTTTTTTTTTTTTATGTTTCATAGGCTTCTGTGGGGAGTGAAACTAGTCAACAGAGCCCCTCCAGTTGTCCGCCAAGAGTTGATCCTCTCCCTATGGCTCCATCTTGGGTTGCCCATCCTACACTGATTCTGGGCATTGGCCAAGAGATTGCTAGGAAACATGATACAAACAGATGTTCACTAAGTGCTTGTTCTGTGAGGCTTGCCCTCTCCTGATGCTGGCAACCCTTTTACCATCATTTGAACAAGGCTGAGCTAGTATCCTGGGGGGTGAAAACTCAGAGAGGCCTCAGCTATGCCAGGTGTCCCAGACCTCACAGATTAGGCCAAGAGAGGTGGTATTAAGAAAGACAGGAGGACAGAACATGTCAGGTCAGGGATGCTAAAAGCAGTGAATCCTGCTGAGACAGCAAATAAGAGATGGACTGGAAGATTCATTTTATTTGGAAGTACTAAGATTATTGTTCATCTGAATAAGGACCATTTTATTAGTGAAATGAGATAAGAAACAGAATAAAATAGATTCAGGAGTGACAGGAAAGGGAGGGCATAGAGCTAGTGAGACAAGCAAAACTGAGGAAAAGTGTGGTTTTGTCAGGGAGCTGAGAAGTGGAGTGGGTTTCCCAGGTGGCTCAGTGGTAAAGAAATCATCTGCAGTGCAAGAGATGCGGGTTTGATTCCTGGGTGAAGAAGACTCCCTGGAGGAGGAAATGCCAGCCCACTCCAGTATCCTTGCCTGGGGAATCTCATGGACAGAGGAGACTGGTGGACTGTAGTCCATGGCGTTGCAAAGTGTAGGACAAGAATTAGTGACTGAACAAGAAGATACAGAAGACAAAGGGATAGTTTTCCCTGTGTATGAATTACTATTATCTTTTCATACAGAGGAGGATTCTGAGACTCTGAGAGGTTAAGTGCTTTGTCCCAGGTGAGGAAGTCAGTGAATCGTGGAGCTCCTATTCCCACTGCGTCTATTAGACTCTAGATCGAGGAGCTAAAGGAGCTTTTAATCTTTTTTGCTATGGTGCCAACAATAACTGTATGAAGAAACTAATTCAATGAAACTAATATCATGTGTTTCTCCTACCAGCATTATGAAAGCTCTACTCTTACCCCAGTGCATTTTCTTTACTGGACCATGTTGCTAATTTCTCATTAAGGCCAAGTATATTATTTAGGGAAGAATCTTCATCTATGGTCCAGGCTCCAGTTCTCTTAGTTTCATTGGTAACCTCTAGGCCAGTGCCACCTGGCAAGCATCATTTCCTCCTCGGGACCCATGTAAGGAGCTCACCCTGAGCTCTACAGTCCCCGTCATTGCTTAGTGAGCCCTCTTCTATGGGAGGGGCACACACCTGGGCTCATGTGTGCAGTATGAAAAAATGGACCAATCCAAATGAAAGTCAGACTCTGATGGATCTGGTTCTGAACTCTGACCCTTTCTCAGATGTTCTGTTTGCCCTCTCCCCAGAAGGAATGATGTTTCAAAATACTAAGTATTCACATTTTATAATATCCAGGTACCTTAATCGTACAGTAACAACAAATGTGCAGTTAAGAGCTGCCAGAAGCACTTATGCTGCACCCCAGGGACAATGATGGCAACTGAAGGAAATAAGAGAAGAAAAAGTAAATGAGGAAATGCAAGAGGAAAGGCCACTGGGGACCGAACAACACACTAATAAGATGACATATCTGCAGGAAAAATCTGGAAATGGTGCCATGGGGCAGACCCCAGACAGACCCTAACATTGTCCAGGAAACAAGTACCTTCCTCCAGGCAATCTGACTAACTGCAGGGCAAACCAGAGAGATGTTAACTTAGTGCGGGAGAATAAAATATGGAAGACAAGAAAGAGCTATGTGTTCCCTTTCTGGTTTTAACAGATCCTTACTTGAATTGTTTTCAAATCTCTGGATAGATTTCAAAAGCTCTCTCTTCTACTTTCTCCAGGTTAAAATACTGTTTAGTCTCAAGAAAGTCATGCACTGGGATTTTATCCAGGTGCATGTCCTATTTGATCACCTTGCAATTCCCTCCTTACTCCCTGGAGATGAAGATACTCTTCAGCATGACTTGTAAGATGACCCTACATGGGCTTCAGTGATTGCTACTTCCTCCCTCACATCTACCTTTCTCCTTCCTGTCTTCTCTCTTTCTCTCCCTCCATCCTTTCTTATTCCCCTCCTCCCTTTCTCCCTCTTTCCTACCACCTTAACCTTCTTTTCTCTGCAGTGCTCATAGAATTTGAACCAGAATGTTTGATCATAAATCCCATGAAATATTGATGACATGAAGTATAACTAACCACCCTGGATGTTATGGTTACTTTTAAAAATATGCACTGTGATCTCTTAAAATGTTAGAGTGCAAAGTTTTCTGAAATGTTATCAAATATATCAATCTATTGAGAATATATCAAATATATCAATGTTTTAAATATATCAAATGCTATCAAATACATCAATCTACTGAGTATAATCATACCATTATTACTTTACCAGGTTTTCTGTCACTTCTTTTGAAGTGTATAGGAGTATTTTAGTTAATTTTTCCCAGTTTCTATGTTTTAATATCACATTCCTGGCACAGCATAAATGGTTGAAATGGCAGTTTTCCATAAGCTTTTCTAGCATTTTGATAGGAGTATATCAGAGAGAGTATCATTTATTGTTGACTAAAACATTAAAAGATAAAATAATGTCATTTGAATCAAATGCTTTTCATGAAAAATCACTATAAGTTTATCAGAAAAATATTGAAAACACTTTGGATCACAGCTGAGTCTTTTATTACAGAGCCTGAATTAGAGTCTGTGCTGTTTTCCATATAGACCAAACTTAAGATGCAGGATCAAATAAAGATCTGGGATCCTTTAGCACTCCAGTACTCTTGCCTGGAAAATCCCATGGGCGGAGGAGCCTGGTGGGCTACAGTCCATGGGGTCGGTGAGGGTCGGACACGACTGAGTGACTTCCCTTTCACTTTTCACTTTCATGCATTGGAGAAGGAAATGGCAACCCACTCCAGTGTTCTTGCCTGGAGAATCCCAGGGACGGGGGAGCCTGGTGGTCTGCCGTCTATGAGTCAGACATGACTGAAGTGACTTAGCNGAGTTGGACATGACTGAGCGACTGAACTGAACTGAAGGGCAATTGGACTCAGGTTTAGCTAAAGAGGGAGGGATCTTGAAAAAAAAAAAAAGTCTAAGTGGAAATTTTTAGGTTAGTTCTAAGGGAACCAGTTTGTGATTGAGCAAGAAAAGTTACTTTGTTATAATATTAACCAGGTTCAAGCAATTGTACTTCTCTCAAGTTGAAAATAAACATTGCTAAGGGACTCTATTGGAGAAGACCTTTGAGAGCCCCTTCGACTGCAAGGAGATCCAACCAGTCCATTTCTAAAGGAAATCAGTCCTGGGTGTTCTTTGGAAGGACTGATGCTGAAGCTGAAACTGCAATACTTTGGCCACCTCATGCAAGGAATTGACTCATTGGAAAAGACTCTGATGCTGGGAGGGATTGGAGGCAGGAGGAGGAGACGACAGAGGATGAGATGGCTGGATGGCATCACTGACTCAATGGACGTGAATTTGAGTGAGCTCCGGGAGTTGGTGATGGACAGTGAGGGCTGGCGTGCTGCAATTCATGGGGTTACAAAGTCGGACATGACTGAGCAGCTGAACTGAACTGAGCTAAAGGGACTCACAGGAGTCTTCTCCAACACCACAGTTCAAAAGCATCAATTCTTCAGCGATCAGCTTTCTTCAAAGTCCAACTCTCACATCCATACAAGCTTTCTTCAAAGTCCAACTCTCACATCCATACATGACCACTGGAAAAACCATAGCCTTGACTAGACGGACCTTTGATGGCAAAGTAATGTCTCTGCTTTTTAATATGCTGCCTAGGTTGGTCATAATTTTCCTTCCAAGGAGTAAGCGTCTTTTAATTTCATGGCTGCAATCACCATCTACAGTGATTTTGGAACCCCAAGAAATAAAGCCTGACACTGTTTCCACTGTTTCCCCATCTATTTCCCATGAAGTGATGAGACCAAATGTCACGATCTTCGTTTTCTGAATGTTGAGCTTTAAGCCAAATTTTGCACTCTCCTTTTTCACTTTAAGAGGTTTTTTAATTCTGTCATAAGGGTGGTGTCATCTGCATATCTGAGGTTATTGATATTTCTCCCGGCAATCTTGATATCAGCTTGTGTTTTTTCAAGACCAGCATTTCTCATGATGTACTCTGCATAGAAGTTAAATAAGCAGGGTGACAATATACAGCCTTGACATACTCTTTTTCCTATTTGGAACCAGTCTATTGTTCCATGTCCAGTTCTAACCATTGCTTCCTAACCTGCTTATAGGTCTCTCAAGAGGCAGGTCAGGTGGTCTGATATTCCCATCTCTTTCAGAATTTTCCACAGTTTATTGTGATCCACACAGTCAAAGGCTTTGGAATAGTCAATCAAGCAGAAATAGATGTTTTTCTGGAACTCTCTTGCTTTTTCCATGATCCAGCAGATGTTGGCAATTTGATCTCTGGTTCCTCTGCCTTTTCTAAAACCAGCTTGAACATCTGGAAGTTCATGGTTCATGTATTGCTGAAGCCTCCTTTGGAGAATTTTGAGCATTACTTTACTAGTGTATGAGATGAGTGCAATTGAGCGATAGTTTGGGCATTCTTTGGCATTGCCTTTCTTTGGGATTGCAATGAAAACTGACCTTTTCCAGTCCTGTGGCCATTGTTGAGTTTTCCAAATTTGTTGGCATATTGAGTGCAGCACTCACAGCATCATCTTTCAGGATTTGAAACAACTCAACTGGAATTCCATCACCTCCACTAGCTCTGTTCATAGTGATGTTTTCTAAGGCCCACTTGATATCACATTCCAGGATGTCTGACTCTAGGTTAATGATCACACCATCATGATTATCTTGGTCATGTCGATCTTTATTTGTGCAGTTCTTCCGTGTATTCTTTTCACCTCTTCTTGAGATCCAGCCAGTCCATTCTGAAGGAGATCAGTCCTGGGTGTTCATTGGAAGGACGGATGCTAAAGCTGAAACTCCAATATTTTGGCCACCTCATGCGAAGAGTTGACTCAGATGTGTATAAGAGACAGGTTCAGGGCAGGCCATCCCAAGATATACTGCCTCAGCATATTAATTATTTTGAATGAAACTAACAAGAAACAGCAAGTACAAGGAAACTCTGACCTTCCTTTGTCCCTCTAACAACAGGAAATGAATCTCCAATGAGAAAGATATTTTTCTCGTTCAAGGAGAAAGACAGAGATTCTCATGACCAGATTCAGAGAAGTCAGGGCTGAAAGGTTGCACAGAAAAACCT
>SJYX01018917.1:96294-106434 GCA_006410675.1 Oreotragus oreotragus
TTTGTTTTTTTCTCTTTAAATGTCACTAGCTTCTCTATGAAATGTAATCTTTATAAGGGATGTAGAAAAACTTGTCTATCTCTGTACTTTAAACCTCTGATTTGGAATCTAAAACTAGTCTGTTTGGTGAGGCCTCTGAAGTCATTTAAATGTAAATAGCTGGGGCAGTCATTGAGCAGCTCTAGGTCCTTTGATGTTTGAGTCTCTAGATCCTTTGATGTGTGAGACGCTGCTGCTGCTGCTGCTGCTGCTGCGTCACTTCAGTCGTGTCCGACTCTGTGTGACCCCATAGACGGCAGCCCACCAGGCTCCCCCATCCCTGGGATTCTCCAGGCAAGAATACTGGAGTGGGTTGCCATCTCCTTCTCCAATGCATGAAAGAGAAAAGTGAAAGTGAAGTCGCTCAGTCTGTCTGACTGTCAGTGACCCCATGGACTGCAGCCCACCAGGCCACTCCGTCCATTGGATTTTCCAGGCAAGAGTACTGGAGTGGGGAAAGCATTCATTTAGATGTTTCTTTCTTGGCTAATATGGGCCCCCTTTTTATTTTAAACAAATGCAGGATCCTTATATTTTTCACTTTGAATTAAACTGAAAATAAAAGTCATATTTTATAATCTAAATTTAAAAGTCTACATAGGTGAAGTTCAAGAATTCAAGAGATTATTGAACTTTTTATGGAAACATTTGCAATAAATTCAAAGTTAATGAACATTCTGACACCATATATTTAAGGTTTATAGCTTCCTGAATTTAATATCCAACATCAAATGTATATATAAATGCAATGAACCAAAAATAAAGGGCATCACAGGACAGACTTAACCTCCATAGTATATGTTAACCATATTACATCAATCTAGGAATGGAATGAAAGGGTTTGATAAGGAGTCTGTAGCATCATCTCTTCTACTTTTGAGCTCTATACTCTGGCAAGTCACTTAGGCTCTCTGTACCATGATTTCTTCATCTGTAAAATAGTTTATAGGATTCATGTTAGGACTAAATTTGTAGTAGGTATAGAGACACAGATGTGGGAATAGAAGTATAGATATATACATATATCCACTTATATGTGTGCACACATACACACACAATGCTTTGAACAGAGTAAGCACAATATTAGTGAGTTAATTTTACTGTATCTATTTTGGTATAGAATGGTGCTGGGAAAAATGACCAATTGCTCACAGCTGTCCCTTTTTTATCCTCTGCTTTTGAAGCAGGAGAGAAGTAGGCAGAGCACAACCTTGAAAAGAATGACACAGTTGTTGAGAAAAACATGATGCCACAAAAACTGGATAGAACCTTCTAGGTCCAAGATGGCAGAAGATTTCACTTCCAGGGGACCTTGAGCCTCATTGCATGTTCATTGTAATGCATTAGCACATGCTAAATGTCATACCCACTGGCACCATGATAGCTTGGAGGCCAACAGTGAAAGACCCAAAAGTTGGTGGTATCCCAATTCTTTGAAGTCTCTGCCCCTTCCCAGAAATAGTTGGAATAATCCATTTGTTAGCCTATGAAATTACCTAGCCCACAAAAACTAGCAATCCGTATCCCCCAGGGACCTCTCACATTCTGAGATGGAACAAATTTTGCCTATGGAGTGTGCATCTGCTTGAATAAATTGGCTTCTATTCTACTTGGACTCTCTCTTAGATCCTTGACTGTGCAAAGCCAAAGACCTTCCCTTGGGAGCCCATCCCAAGGACTTGCCTGAGACCTGGGATATCACCATTCTCTTGCTACCTCCTCTCTTACAAGACTTTGTCTTGACTAAACTTAAGTCAAGCATCTCTCTTTCTTCCAGGTTCCAGAACTCTGCTTGCTCCCAGGCAATGAGCAAACACTAAAACTGTGGAACGCATCCTCTTTATAAGGATCTCCTGGGAATCAGCTGACCACAGCAAGACACTTTTTCTGGTGGATCCCACTGGTCTCTTATCATGCTAGTCCAGTTTCTTCTTTAAAAATTCTGTTTATTTCTGCTTACCCTTTTTAATTAAAAAAAATAAACTTTTTTTTTGTTGGATTTTAAGAACCTGCAGATTTGTGAGATCAGACCCTTCTCTCTGTTTTGAATAAAATCTCTCCCTAAGCCCAATTTGTTTTGATTTGACCAAAAAAAAAAAAAAAATCCTTCACTAAAGCCATTTACATTTTTCCTTATATTGAGATTATATTAATGTTTTAATATTCACAATTAAAATGTTTTAAGTTAAAATTTCAGGAGCCAGGTATTTTCTGAATTCACCCCAGACATTGTATACAAAGGCCTAATTTTTAAAAAATAAAAAAATACTTTTCTATTTGTAGAATAACTACACTAGATAAAATTTGCCTTTCTGTTCTTCAAAATTCCAACTTATGACTGAGCAAACAGTTTCATTTCTAAATTTATCAGATGATTGAGAATGTTGGAACACCTAAAATCTGTAGCGCTTCTCTCTTTCACTTTATATAGCTAGTAACATTTCATTACCTTTGCTTCCTTCCTTTTAATTGTAAGACTCTTCTATGACCTTTTGACTTCTGGGAGGAATTAATTCTCAAAAAGTCATCATTCCAAGGTCACAATGATAAGATAGTTCAGAAAGGCGTTTGGAAATTCAGAAAGTGAAAATTTTATAATGCTGATATTTTAGTTTATCTCTCAAACACTAATGAAAATACATTTTGTCATTCTACTCAGCCACCATTTTCTGGTAATTATCACACTTGATAAAGCCATCCAGGACTAACAGAGTACCTCGAGCATAGTCTAGACCATCCTTTGGTAAGTTATTTTTCAAAAACAAAATCTAGTCTTCCAAACTATAGGAGGATATTACAAGAAAAATAGTAATAATCTTACAAAAAATCACATTTAACCTAGCATATGGTTACAGCAATGTTTTGGTTCCTAATATGAACAATATTTAAGGCTTACTGATTTTAATTTCCAAAATGTTTTCCATCAGAAGCTTAAGGGAAACCTATTTCTTTCAATCTCAAAACATAGTGAAGAAACCAAGGCATAAATTTTAGGAAATAAGTGTCAGTGAATTATTTTTATTTTTAGTGGTGGCACAGTCTAATAAATAATTAAAATTTAACAATATGTGTGACCTAGTTTATTTTTTTAATAGTAAACAACTTCAAATTTTTCTAGAAAGCTAGACTGTTCATATATATGTGAGCAGAATGTAAGATTTTCACATTAAAGGAGGCAAAAATATACATGTAAAGTCTCTTCAAAAAAAAATGTTAGGAAAGCTAGACAGCTACATGTAAAATAATCAAACTGGACTACTTTCTCACACCATATAGAAAAATAAACTCAAAATGGATTAAAGACCTAAATATAAGACCTGAAACCATAAAAATCCTAGAAGAGAACATTGGCAGCATGCTGTTAACAACATATATATATTTTTTGGGGGGGTCTGTTTCTCAGGGAATGGGAACAAAAGCAAAAATTAAGCAAATGGGACTACATCAAACTCAAAAGTTTTTGCATAGCAAAGTAAGCCATCAATAAAATGAGAAGGCAACCTGTTGAAGGGGAGAACATATCTGCAAATGATATAACTGATAAATGGTTAATATCCAATAAAGAACACTTAAAATTCAACACAAGAAGACAACTTGATTAAAATGGGCAGAAGAACAGAAGAGACATTTTTTCAAAGACATACAAACGGGCAACAGACACCTGAGAAGATGGTTAACATCACTAATCATCAGGGAACTTTAAATCACACCTGTCAGAATGGCTATCATTAACAGAAAACAAATAACAAATGTTGATGAGGATGTATGAAAAAGGGGACCCTTTTGTGTACTGTTGGTGAGAATGTAATTGGTATAGATAACTGTGGACAACATTATGAAGTTTGCTCAAAAAATTAAAAATAGAACTGCCATATGATACAGCACTGCTGCTGCTAAGTCGTTTCAGTCGTGTCCAACTGTGCAACCCCACAGCACAAAAACACTAAATCAGAAGGATATATATATACACTCCAACTCTCATTGCAGCATTATTCACAATAACCAAGATATGGAAGACACTTAAGTGTCCATCAGTAGATGAATGGGTAAAGAAAATGTGGTATGTATGTATATATGCAATAGAACATTATTCAACCATTAAAAATCATGTCAGTTTTGACAACATGGATGAATATAGAAAGTATTTTGCTAAGTTAAATAAATCCGACAAGACAACAACTGTAGGATCTTATGTGCAGAATCTAAAAAACAAAACAAAACAAAAACAGACTCATAGCTATGGAGAACAGAAAAGCGGTTGACAGAGGAGAGGGAAGTGAATGAAAAAGGTAAAGATGATCAAGAGATAGAAACCTCCAGTTTTAAAACAGGTAAGTCATGTGGATGTAATATACAGCATAAAAGATATAGTTAATAATATTGTGATAACTTATATGGTTGTATATGGTTCCTGGAGTTATCATGGTGGTGATCATTTCATAATGTATCAAAATGTCGAATCACGATGTAATATATCTGAAACTAACATAATATTGTACATCAACTACATTTCATTTAGAAAAAAATTCACATTGAAATATGTCGTTTTATTTTTATTATTTATTTTGAAATGTAACATTTTAAAGCCCAACTTCTCAGAGAACATCAATCTACTGATTAACCATGTTTATAGTATTTTTCTCTGTGACCTTATCCAACATCATCATGCTTCATATTTCCTCACTTCTGCTGTTACTGTTAATCATGACTGGCACCAACATGGTCCCTTCTATTGCTAAAATTTATCATAAAATAACTGTATTACCAGAACATTCACAAAGTGATGCTGTCATCATTATGTTGTTTTGGCACACTGGGAAAAGAGAGTGTTGGTGAAAAATAAAATAAAATAAGCCTTGAAAATTGCTTCCAGGACTGTGTAAGTAATAGAACATGTAGAGACAGCTCAGCTTGAAGCTCTTTTAAGGCAGAACTACAACATATGTCATCCTAAATACTTACAGTTTTAAGTGCACTTAGTAGCTACTGTAGCTTCAGAGAGTTAAGAAAAGATTAGTGCAACGAGCTTTGAAGCCAATTTTCTTCGAAACGGGCATCTTACCTTTATTGTCCTTTTCCCCTCAGATCTCCGCTGATTTAGGGTAAAATGCAGGCACAGGAAGCAAAGTAAAACAAAACAAAAACAAAAAACCAGTTTCAGTTTGTTATTGCAAGTACATTAAAAAATGTCAATATTCTCAGTGTAATAATACACAATTTTGGTTTTCTAGTGAAACTATTTTTATTTGTTGCATTCTTCAGTGGTTTCAGAAAAAGTATATAACAACATTGTAAATATCATGCAACAATATGTAGAACAACATAAAACTTTCGATTGGCATCACAAATTGTCATATGCTTAACTCACATAGGCATTAGCCAAGAAAAGACATCTTTCCAGTAAGATATTCTCATATTATATCATTTATTTTCCATTCATTTTAAAATGGCTAAATTTTCATTTCAAGCATGAACACATTTCTTAAAAAAAAAAAACTACGTTGGTTGGAGATTCATGATTTAGAAGTAAACATAAATATCTATACAGTTTATTGATTTTTGTGGGTCTTAGCAACACCTTAATTCAATTCTATTCAACTAAATCCTTTTTGCAGCCATCCTGGTAAAATCATTCTTTTCGCTTTTATTTAAGACTTCAACCTCAGGAAATGGGCAATAAACTGATTTTGAAGACTCCATAAGCATTTAGGCCATTTATCCCTTGAATTCATTCTCTTTTGTATGGGATGAATACATCACATGATAAAGTATCATGTATCTAACATTTCTAGCTAATTATGGTCCCTAAAGTCCTTTCTCCTAATATTTTATCACACTTTCCTATAATAGTTACAGTTGTGTAAATGTTTCTTTGAGCATCACAGAAAATTGGGGAAGAGATAGGGTTGAATTTAAAATAAGCATATGTACAAAAAGTGATACAATAAGTATAGTAAGAAATGAATGCTGTTGTACAGTGCTTTGATATGATTTCATATTTAGACAAATATTAAGTTGTTTTGATCTAAGAACAAAGCTTTTAAAAGTAATACTGTTTTTATTTTTTTTATTTTCTTAAATTTTATTTTTACTTTATTTTACTTTACAGTACTGTATTGGTTTTGCCATACACTGACATAATCCACCACAGGTGTATACAAACTCCCAATCCTGAACTCCCCTCCCCTCCTACCTCCCACCCCATATCATCTCTCTGGATCATCCCCATTTTGATAAGTGAGTTGAAGTTGTTATGTCAAGGTGTCATCATCAACATTTGCAACGTTGATAAGTACTCAGTAGTATTTCAGATACTAAGGGGCACTGCTGGGGTCTTATCAGTTAAGAACAAATGAACATGTAACTATGGCAAGAAGATATTACAAGTACAAATATCCAGAGTCTATGAGAACCATCTGAGTGTTCAGTCCAGACAAGGTGACTCTTGCTGATCTAAATAGCTCTCGGACTTTGGAGTAGTAACTCCTGCCTAGGAAGGTGGATCTCTGCTTCAGTTCAGTTCAGTTCAGTTCAGTCGCTCAGTCGTGCCCAACTCTTTGTGACCCCATGAATCGCAGCATGCCAGGCCTCCCTGTCCATCACCATCTCTNCTTGCTGTCCAAGGAACTCTCAAGAGTCTTCTCCAGAACCTTTCTAATGTGCATCAATTCTTTGGCACTCAGTCATCTTTATGGTCCAGCTCCCCCATCCATACATGACTACTGGAAAAACTACAGCTTTGACTATACAGATCTTTGTCGGCAAAGTAATGTCTATGCTTTTTACTATGCTGTCCAAATTTGTCATAGATTTTCTTCCAAGGAGCAAACATCTTTTAATTTCATGGCTGTAGTCAACATTTGCAGTGATTTGGAGCCCAAGAAAATAAAGTCCGTCACTGTTTCCATTGTTTTCCTCATCTATTTGTCATGAAGTGATGTGACTGGATGCCATGATCTTAGTTTTTTGAATGTTGAGTTTTCAGCCTGCGTTTTCACTCTCCTTTTTCACCTTCATCAAGGGGCTTTTTGGTTCCTCTGTAATGGCACCCCACTCCAGTACTCTTGCCTGGAATATATCCCATGGACGGAGGAGTCTGGTAGGCTGTAGTCCATGGGGTCGCTAAGAGTCGGACACGACTGAGCGACTTCACTTTCACTTTTCACTTTCATGCATTGGAGAGGGAAATGGCAACCCACTCCAGTGTTCTTGCCTGGGGAATCTCAGGGACGGGGGAGCCTGGTGGGCTGCCGTCTCTGAGGTCTCACAGAGTGGGACATGACTGAAAAGACTTAGCAGCAGCAGCAGCATACTTGCCTCTACACCACAGGGTGGTGTCACCTGCATATCTGAGGTTATTGATATTCCTCCCAACAATCCTAATTCCAGCTTGTGCTTTATCTAGTCTGGCATTTCTCTGATGTGCTCTGTATATAAGTTAAATAAACGGGGTGAAAATATACAGCCTTGACGTACTCCTTTCCTAATTTGGAACAAGTCCATTGTTTCATGTCTGGTTCTAACTGTTGTTTCTTGACCTGCATACAGGTTTCTCAGGAGACAGATAAGGTAGTCTGGTATTCCAATCTCTTTAAGTATTTTCCACAGTTTGTTGTGATCCACAGAGTCAAAAGCTTTAGCACAGTCAATGACACAGAAGGATTTTTTTTTTCTGGAATTTTCTTGCTTTTTCTATGATCCAATGGATGTTCACAATTTAATCTGTGGTTCCTCTGCCTTTTCTAAATCCAGCTTGAATATCTGGAAGTTCTTAATTCATATATTGTTGAAGCTGAGCTTGGAGAATTTTGAGCATTACTTTGCTAGCGTGTGAGATGAGTGCAACTGTGTGGTAGTTTGAACATTCTTTGGCATTGCCTTTCTTTGGGATTGGGATGAAAACTGACCTTTTCCAGTCCTGTGGCCACTGCTGAGTTTTCCAAATTTGTTGGTATGTTGAGTGTAGCACTTTCCTTCTAATTCTGATTAGCCTTGAATCAGCTACCTTAGTTACCTTGATCATGCTATGATTTCCCTGGGCCTCAATCCTCCTACCTAGTTAGAGGCAACATTTATTGAATGCTCACTACAAGTGCCAGTCATCTTAAATATATTTTCTCACTTCATCCTCAAAACCACCCTAGGAGGTAGGAAATATTCAATTATTGAACCCATTTTTATTCATAAGGAAACCAAAGCAAAACAAGGTTAAGTAATGCATCCTGGATTATACTGCTAGTAGGTGGCAGAGGTTCAGATCTGTATTATCAGACAGAAGTGGTTATGGAAGCATTAGAATTGTGTGTGTGTGCATGTGTGTGTGCATGTGAAAGAGAATAAAAGTGTATAAGAAAGAGAGAGAGGATGAATGTCTGATGGGTTTTTCTGGTTGTGTTACATGATGTATGATCTCTTTCATGATAAAAGATTTACCAACTCTCTGGACAAACTATAAGACACAATGAGATTCTGCTCAGGTCGCATGCCTATAGAGATACCATTCCTGAGCCTACCTCAATAACCATGTGGACCTGACTCTCCGTGTCAAACACACATATATTACTTTTGACATAAAGAAACAACTTTCCCATAGAAAGTCTCCTGCTGTGATTTGTATATTAGATGATATAAAGTACCCACTCACTAAATCCAGAAAAACTTGTTTTTGTATAGACTTGAATTAGAGAGATTTTCATTTTCAGTTCAGTCAGTTCAGTTGCTCAGTTGTGTCCAGTTTTTTGTGATCCCATGGATTGCAGTACACCAGGCTTCCCTGTCTATCACAAACCCCTGGAGCCACTCAAACTCATGTCCATTGAGTTGGTGATGCCATCCAGCCATCTCATCTTCTGTCGTCCCCTTCTCCTCCTGCCCCNGAGATTTTCATTTTCAGTTCAGTCAGTTCAGTTGCTCAGTTGTGTCCAGTTTTTTGTGATCCCATGGATTGCAGTACACCAGGCTTCCCTGTCTATCACAAACCCCTGGAGCCACTCAAACTCATGTCCATTGAGTTGGTGATGCCATCCAGCCATCTCATCTTCTGTCGTCCCCTTCTCCTCCTGCCCCAAATCCTCAATAAATATTCATGATGGTTATAAAATAAAATGCTAGATTTTTTTGGACTGAAGGCAAATATCTTCTTTGTCTTAGTGTTTCTGGAACACAGATACTCAATTTTTGTTGAATAAATACATTAATAGTTAAACATCTAACCATGATTCGAATAAGAAGTGCAAATACTCAGTCATGTAAGACTCTTTGCAACCCTATAGACTGTAGACTGCCAGGCTCCTCTGTCCATGGAATTTTTCAGGCAAGAATACTGGAGCAGGTTGCCATTTCCTACACCAGGGAATCTTCCTGACCCAGATATCCAACCCACATCTCTTGAGTCTCCTGCATTGGCAGGCAGATTCTTTACTACTATACCACCTGGAAGGCCATGATTAAGTGTGTGCTATTTGAATGAAAATGCAAAGCTCAGGATATCACTTAGTACAACCTGGGCTGCCCTCTCTCTTGACTGTTTGAGTCTAGATCTTTATTTGGTGGACAAACCCCTTCTCTATCAAGGTCTGTATTCAGTTAAATTATTTTGTTGTTATCTTCTGGCTTATCAAGAAATTGGTTTTATTATTGATATATTTTTAATTTCTTTTGTTTTTGCCTCATTTATGAGTAATTTAAATTTAAATAGGTAAGAAAAAATTGTACCAGCTGCTTTTTTTATGAAACAATAGTTTTAACTCAGCATAGGTCTGAATAAACTAACATCATGTATGGCCCGAAAAACACTTAAAGCAATGATGTCAATTGAGTCGTAAGGCAGAAGAGAAACCTCAAAAGAATCACTCTTAAATCATCAATGGTAACATTTATTCAATTGTGCCAGACATGATTCTAAGTTCTTTTTAAGTATTAACTTACAAGCCTATGTGCGAAAGATAGTAAATACAATATTATGCTCTTTATATTTTTGTGTAGTCTCAGCATCACTGACTCAATGGACATGAGTTTGAGTAAGCTTTGGAAGATGGGGAACAACAGGGAAACCTGGTGTGCTGCAGTCCATGGGGTTGCAAAGAGTCAGACACAACTGAG
>SJYX01018918.1:0-10420 GCA_006410675.1 Oreotragus oreotragus
CCCTTGCCCTTCCCTTTGCTGAGCCTGGGACAGCCTCTCCCAACCCTCCCATCAGTGCCTGGGAGGAGGGGAAGGGCCCTGGGTGGTTCTAGCCTCCTGCATTAATAATGCAGACCTGGGCTTCATTATTTCTTGGGCTCCAAAATCACTGCAGATGGTGACTGCTGCCATGACATTAAAAGATGCTTGCTCCTTGGAAGAAAAACTATGACAAACCTAGACAGCATATTAAAAAGCAGAGACATCACTTTGCTGACAAAGACCTGTCTAGTCAAAGCTACGGTTTTTTCCAGTAGTCATGTACAAATGTGAGAGTTGGACCATAACGAAAGTTGAACCCTGAAGAACTGATGCTTTTGAACTGTGGTGTTGGAGAAGACTCTTGAGAGCCCCTTGGACTGTGAAGAGTCAAACCAGTCCATCCTAAAGGAAATCAGTCCTGAATATTCACTGGAAGGACTGATGCTGAAGTTGAAGCTCCAATATTGTGGCCACCTCATGCGAAGAGTTGACTCATTGGAAAAGACCCTGATGGTGAGAAAGATTGAAGGCAGGAGGAGAAGGGGACGACAGAGGATGAGATGGCTGGATGGTATCACCGACTCAATGGACATGGGTTTGAGCAAGCCCCGGGAGTTGGTGATGGACGGGGAGGCCTGGTGTGCTGCACTCCATCAGGTTGCAAAAAGTAGGACACGACCGAGTGACTGAACTGAACTGAACTGGGGCTTCCGGCTGCTGACCCTTCCCCTCTGGAGGTGGAGTCGGAACCTCCCTGGAGGGATACGTAATTGTGTCTGACTTCCCCTTACCTGAGTCTCCCTGGTGGTTCAGACAGTAAGGAATATGCCTGCTATCCATGAGATCCCTGGGTTTGACCCCTGGAATGGCAACCCACTCCAGTACCCTGGAGAATTCCATGGACAAGGAGCCTGGTGGGCTACAGTCCGTGGGGTTCTAAAGAGTCGGCATGACTGAGCTGCTAACGCCCGCCCCTGCATCCAGGGTGGAGCACAGAGAGCCGGGCCTGAGGCTCGTGTCTCCAGGTGCCCCTGTGTGATAGGGTCTGTGAGGACGTGTTCCTGGCCCTAGCCCCCGACTAGATGGCAGAGCTCTGTGTGGCGGCGTGGACCTGGGCCTGCTACACAGAGGTCTGCAGGAGCTGGAAGCCAGCAGCACCCTGGGGTGCCGGCTGTCTGCACCGGGGCTGAGGGCGCTTTGTCCCCTCTGTCTCAGCTGTCACCCTCGGGCTGGGTCCCGGTGGCAGCGACCCTGAAGATACTACAGCCGGGATGGGAGGGTCAGGACTTTATTTCTCAGAGCAGACAGAGCTCTAGTAGGGTGCCTCAGATGGCCTTTCCCTCAATGGTGTGTCTTTGGGATTTACAGGAGAACGAGGTTCGCCTGGAGTCCCTGGGAAGGCAGGGCCGGCCGGACCCAAAGGAAGCACAGGTGATGAAGAGCTGCGACCCCCCAGCAGGACCCTGGGGCCTGTCTACAGAGACGGAGAGTCAGGCCGAGAGGGGCGGGGAGGCGGAGAGAGAGATGGGAGCGAGACAGAGCGGGAGGGTGGCGGGAGACAGACACGCGCCTGTCTTACCGCCTGCGTCCTGAGAGCCTCGAGGCGGCGCGTGAACCTGCCCAGGGTCCTGGGTCCCCAGCAGCCTACTGTGACCCAGGGAAGGATCCCAGGCCTCAAGTCCCCAGCCGCCCACCCGCTCCACCAAGACCCAGGCATCTGAAAGCCGTGTGAGCCGCGGAGAGTGTGTGTGGCTCAGCCTCACGCCCACCCCTAACCCCCGAAGAGCTGAGCCTGGGGTGGCTTCCAGAGTGGTCGGTCACTGTCCACTGACAGGCGTCCTCTGTGCCCCCTGTCTCTCCCCAGGAGCCCAAGGGGAGAAGGGTGCACGTGGAGAGAAAGGTGAGACCCTCCCCTCCCCAAGGGCACCCGGCAGGCTTTGCAGGGGGGTGGGGGGGGTGGTCCCCGAGGCCTGGGTCACAGGAGGTGCCCTGGGGCCCAGGAGAATGTCTGGGTGAGGAGCTCAGACCACGCCCCTGGCCCCGCCCATCCAGCCTATGGGTGGGGGCAGAGGGGCGGTCCTGGTGGTTGGAGGCTGGAGGAGCCAGCCGTTGCCAGTCTTGCCCCTGGGAGACTGGCAACACTGATTTAGTGCATGACTGTGGATGTTTCGCTTTTTTTTTCTGATTTATGCCCATTTATTTAAAAATTTCTAAAAGTAAGAAAAGGTAAAACACCAAGACACAGTCAGGCTTCCAGGCGGTGCTGGCGGCCAAGAGCCTGCCTGCCAGTGCAGGGGACGCAAGAGACGTGGGTTCGATCCCGGGCTTGGGAAGATTCTCCCAGAGGACGGCATGGCGACCCACTCCGGCATTCTTGCCTGGAGAATCCCCGTGGACAGAGGACCCTGGCGGGCTACAGTCCGTGGGGTCGCAAAGAGTCGGACACAACTGAGCTCTCACAAGACACAGTTACATGCTTTGACGACAAGTACAAAGTGTGCTGGTTGGGGCCAAGCACACCCCAAATACCCCCCAGGACTTTCCATGACCAGAGGCTCTGAGGGAGACACTGGTGGTGGAAAGTGATGGGCCCAGAGGAGCTGACCCTCAGTGCTGAGAACCTCAAAGCCCAGGAGAGGTGGCTGGTACGGCGGCCCAGCCAGTTCCCCAAGCGACAGTGCTGGCCACTGGCCCTGCAGGCCCCGTGGCTGAGCCTCGGAACTGCTGTCCAGGGCTGGGGGCTGTCTGTCCTGGAAGAGCTGCCCAGGCCTGGGGGCTGTCCGACCTGGAAGAGCTGGGTGACAGTTTCCACTGTCAGTGCCGTGTTCACAGAGCAGAGGGGGTGAGGGGCACGGGGCTGCTTCCAGATGGGTGACATGCGTGTCCTCTCTCCCACAACAGGAGAGCCGGGGCAGCTTCATTCCTGTGCCACAGGTGACTGCACACACGCCGACCCTGGCCCCCGGACCTCAGCCAGGACCTGCTCCCGTGGGGGCAGTTGACCAGAAGGCCAGCTGCACAGAGTCTGGTTCTACATCCAGAGATGAAACACTCTCTGCATATCTCTCACCCCCCAGTTACAGGCAGCTATTGCCTGAATGACATGTGTCTTCCACAGCAGTCCTCCTGGGGGGGCTTGTAACTTTCCCGGGAAGGCGGGGTGCCCAGACCACGGTGGGACAGCTCCGGGAGGTGGGGTGGCCTCCGTCTGTCCCAGGCTTCGGTGCCACTCTCCCCCAGGCAGGCACCCCCTCCTCCGCCCCCTCCGCTGCCCCTGCCCTGCCCAGGCTCCTGACCTGGCATCCACCCCCCATTTCCCTTCCCAGGACCTCGGACCTGCAAGGAGCTGCTCACCAGGGGGCATTTTCTGAGTGGCTGGCACACCATCTACCTGCCCGACTGCCGGCCCCTGACCGTGCTGTGTGACATGATCACGGATGGCGGGGGGTGGACCGTGAGCTGGCTGGGGTCCCAGAGATGGCCACGTGGCTTGTGGGCAGTGGCGGGCATGTCCGGGAGGCTCCTCTGGTGGGAGAGCAGTCTTTAGAGGCCTTTGTGAGACTGTCTAGCCCCAGGCTCAGGCTGACCCTGTCCTGTCGCTGAGGTTGGGAGAAGCAGAGGTGTTGGGCAGGGGAAGGAGGCCCGTAGCCTTGAGCTCGGGCTGAGGCCCGGAAGCACCCCTCCTCTCCAGGCCTGTAGCTTTGGGCTTGTCACCTGCCCTCTCTGTCTCCACGTTCTCCCTGGCCACGTGTAGGTACTCCCCCGACGGTCCCTGGGGTTTCTAACGAGACGTTCATCGGGGCCCCAGCCTGTGGAGTGCTGTGAGCTACTGGTGCCGTGCTCACGGGTGGTGGGGTGCCCCGTGGGGGACGGCAGCAGGGGCCTGTCTCCCAGCTCCCCCCTCCACGCACAGGTTTTCCAGCGAAGGAGGGACGGCTCTGTGGACTTCTTCCAGACCTGGACCGCGTACAAGCAGGGCTTCGGCAGTCAGCTGGGCGAGTTCTGGCTGGGGAACGACAATATCCACGCGCTGACTGCCCAGGGTAGGGCTGCAGTGGGGGCTCTGTGGCTTGGGGGGGCTGCAGCCCACAGCTCCTGACTCTACTCCTGGGCCGTGTGGAGCAGAAGGCCTTGCCCCCTGCATCCTCCCCTCTGACAGCAGGAAGGCTATGCCTGTGCCAGCCGAGGGCACGCTTCTCAGACTCTCTGAGGGTCAGAATCGGGATAAGGGGGGTTATTGGAGGGAAGATGTCTTCTGGTCTCAGGACCAATCAGACCTTAGAACCGGAGAGAAGGAAGTGGGCAGGAGGCCGTCTGGACTGGGGTGGCCCTCCTCTTTCTGCCAGCCGTCAGTCCTGCCTTGAAACTGGGCTCTGAGGCCCACGGAGCCCCTTCCCTCCTTCTCCCGGTCACTGCACGTGGGGGTCCTGACACGGGCGTCCTCAGCCCACTGCTCTGTTTCATAGAATCAGCCTCAGGGGTGTTCCTGAGTTTTCAACTGTAAACCTGTGAACCCTATTTTAAATTCTTCCACTACCTCAGGGCAACCTTGAAGGTGTCCACTCATAGGCCTAAAATTCTTTTTCCTGCCCTGGCATCCACAGCGGTTTGCAGGAGAATTTAGGGCTTCCAGTAGAGCGAGGCTTCATTCCATTCAAGGAGCACCAACCGTGGGGTTTTGGGTGAGGCTGCTGGAACAGAAGGGGAGACGCCGGAAGTCAGGGAGCCCTCCTGGAGCCTCACATCCACCGGCCCCTCGCACCTTCCCCGCTGAGTTATCCCCGGTTGCCAGGTTCAGACACCCCTCCAGAATCTACCCAAATTCCCACCTCCTTTGCCTGGAGGTGGAGAGTCCCTTCTGCGGAGACCCAAAGACCTTCCTTCAACAGGAACCAGTGAGCTCCGGGTAGACCTCATGGACTTTGAAGGCAACCACCGATTTGCCAAGTACCAGTCATTCAGGATGGGGGATGAAGCTGAGAAGTACAAGCTGGTCCTGGGAGCCTTTGTGGAGGGCAGTGCAGGTCAGAGGCTGCATGGGGCACTGCGGGGCCGGGCCTTCAGCTCGGGGTTGGGGAAGCAGAGAAGCTGCTGGGGGTCCTGGCTCTGTCTCCCCAAGAGACCCTGGGCTGGGGGCTCCACTCTCGGGGCCCGGCTTCCCCATCTGTGATTGCAGACAAGAAGGTGCCTGCGTTTCTGTGTAACGTGGGGGCCTGCGATGCTCTGAGGTCACTGACCCCATCCCACCAACACCTGGAAGGGGACAGTCATCTCACAGCAGCCCTTAGAGCCCTGTTCCCGAGTGGCTCCACGGAACACCAGCCCCGCGGGATATTCTTTGCCAGAAAGAACCCCTGGTCACAGACTGTGGGAAGGCAACTCTTGTGGCTCATCCTGGAGCTCCCAGGGTGCACTCGTGTTCAGGAATGGTGCCAGGTACCTGCTGGGCTGTGTTGAAGCAGAGTTCCAGAGAGCAAGGCCCCTCTGGGATGCCGGAGGGGATGGCAAATGGGAGCTTTCAAGCACCTGTTTGACACACGTGGCCTCCTCTGAGCCGCCAAGGAAGGAACAGGGCAAGGACCCTTGACCCATGGTGTAGGTGAGGGCCAGGCAGGCACGGGGGACGTGGATACTGTGGGGGCCAGAGGGGAGCTGCACGCCCGGGACTGAAGCTGGAGCCAGGGCCCCTGGTGAGGTGGTGCTGGGCCCCTGGGATGACCAGGGCAAGCCAGGGGGTGGGGGCAGGGCCCAGGTGAGAGGCGCGGGCTTGGGGAAGAGAGGGCCTCAAGAGAGGGCCCCCCTTGAGGGGGCCTCTGGGGACCCAGGAGGAAACAGGTGAGGCTGGAGGGATCTCGCACCCTGCTGCAGAGTTCCAGGACCAGCAGGCTCCCCTGCCCCACGGCCAAGGTGGGGGTCTCTAGAGGGAGGTGCGCTGGGCGGGCGGCAGGGCCCCCCGCTGGCGGCTCCCTCTAGGACCAGCGACACCCCACTCTGCCCGCTCCCCTCCCCGAGCAGGTGATTCCCTGACGGACCACAGAGATCATTTCTTCTCCACCAAAGACCGCGACAACGACGAGAGCTCCTCTAACTGTGCCGTGCAGTTCCAGGGGGCCTGGTGGTATCACAGCTGTCACTCCTCCAACCTGAACGGCCGCTACCTCAAGGGGCCGCACACGAGCTACGCCAATGGCATCAATTGGAAGTCGTGGGGCCGGTACAACTACAGCTACAAGGTGTCAGAGATGAAGCTGCGGCTCACCTAGCCGCCCGCAGCCTCCACGATCTTTGCTCCGTCCCCAGGGATGGCCAGGCCCCCGAGTGGCCCCCGCTGCCCTTTCCCTCTGTTTGTAAGGCCCCCCAGGATTTAGTCCCTCCTGTCGGCGTCTGAAGTCTGAGCTCCACAGCCTCACCAGAAGAATCATGGTTTTAAAGAGTTTGCTTTCTGACATACTTTTCCTGCCGGTTTTCATTTGCATCTTTGAACTTGAGCTTTTCTGAGCATTTCTCCCATGACCAATCTGCTGCAGGGGCTTCTGGCCCGGCCGAGCCAGGGACAGTTTGGGCCCCCCACCCCGCTCCCCATAGCACATGCAATCCCCGATGTCCCCCCAGCATCAGCTGCAGCCTTAAGCTCCCGCTGTTAATAGATGGGGCGGTCCCCTCCATCCCCTAAAAGCTCCTGCCTCCTCCCACCTCACTCCCAATATCACACACTTTTAAACAGGTCACCGTGAGACTAGAACACTCTCGTTAAAAGGAGGGGCGTTTGCTATAAATAGGGGTTTTCTGCTTCCAGTCGGTGCAGTGTGTGCTCTGGGCCAGCCTCCCCCGAGAGCTGCTGAATACAGGTCCACATGGGACAGAGGCTGCGTCTGCCCAGCAGAGGGAGGGCAGCTGGGCACCCTTGTGCTAAACCCCAAGGGCAGGAGCCTCACTCCGCTCAAGCCCTGGTCCCTGGACGATCGCAGACCTCAGTGTGCGAAGCTCAACAGCCTGATGGGAGGAGGGTTCTCTGCCTCTCAGGCCAGGGAGATGCCTCTTAACCGAGAGTGCAGAGGGGCTGGGGGAAAGGGAGAGGCTGACGGGTTCAGCCGCATTCACTCAAGGCCCTCTGTTTCTCAAAGGACTGCGTAGGAAACGGAAGGAAACTCGCCCGGGCACAGAAATCCCTTGTGATAGGTGTGTGCACGTGCTGCTGCGTCCAGCTCTTTGCGGCCCCATGGACTGCAGCCCACCGGGCTCCTCTGTCCGTGGGATTCCCAGGCAAGGATACTGGAGCGGGTGGCCGTGCTCTCCTCCCGGGGAGCTTCCCGACCCAGGGAGTGGACCCGGGCCCGCTGCAGCTCCGGCACTGGCAGGCGGGTCCTTTGCCGCTGGTGTCCCAGGGACGCCCTTTGTCACACATAGGTTGCTAGCTTTTACTGCTTCCTCAACTCATTACCAACAGCTCAGGGGCTGAAAGCACGGGGGAAAGTGTTATCACAGGGCTGTGTAGGCTGGAAGTCTCGTGTGGGCGTGGCGGGACTGGAAGCAAGTTGACTCGAGCCCAGGTTCCTTCTCTAGGCTCCAGGGAGCGTGCTCTCTCCCCGGTTCCAGCTTCCGGAGCTCCTGGCCCTGCTTGGCTCAGGGCCCTCCCTGTCCTCAGGGCAGCAGGAGCGCAACCCTCTGGGTGCGGCGGGAAGAGTCCCTGTGCTCTGAGGGACTCTGGCATCCGGCCGGGCCCACCTGGGCATCTCAGGCCCTCTCTCTGCCTCCAGATCCTTCATTTAAGCGCCTCTGCCAAGCCACTGTCGCCGTGTAAGGCGACACACTTCCAGTCCTGGGGCTCAGGCAGGAGCTCTTGAGCAGGGGGAGCATATTCTGTCTACCACGACCCACTTGAAAAAACCAGCATGATCTCACACCCAGAGCATTTAAAGAGCCCCTTCTTGGTGCTTGGTTGCTAAGTCAAGTCCGACTCTTTGCGAGCGCATGGACTGCAGCCCGCCAGGCTCCTCTGTCCATGGAATCCTCCAGGCAAGAGCACCAGAGCGGGTAATCATTCTCTTCTCCAGGGGGTCTTCTCCATCCAGGGACTGAACCCACGCCTCCTGCACTGCAGGCAGATTCTTTACTGCTGGGTCACCAGGGAAGCCCAAAGAACTTCTACCAAGCCACAGAATTGTAATCACTTAATAAGAAGGGTTAAGAGATTTGAACAGGCACTTCATAAAAAATGATACCTACAGGACCTATACACTTATAAAAAGCTTCTCTATGTTGTTGCAAATTATAACCAAAATGAGATGTTATTCCATGCTCATCAGGACCAATAAGATTTGGAAACCTGAGCACACCAAGTGTCAGTGAGGCGGCAGGGTTGCAGGAGGCAGTGTGAACGGACGCCACCAACTTGGGAAGGAGTTTGGTGTTAATTATTAGAGCAGAAGACACACAGGCCCACACCTGGCAATTCCACTCCTGACGTGGAAAGGACCGTCGTGTGCCTCAGGGACCACGGCCAGGAGAAACTACAGCCAAACTCTTCACAACAGCCCCAGGCTGGCAACCACCCGAGGCCCCCGGAAGAGGGCGGATAGTCACGAAAAGACGGCTGTGTGTGATGCCACACAGCGGTGGGGCTGGACAGCTCTGACCACACCCAGGATGGAGACACAAGATGGCAGCTGGGGGGATGCCGGGCTGAGGGGCAGGCGTGCTGCTGGCTCTGCACCCACTAGGCTGGTTTCCAAGTTAAAGAAACCTGCAGTCTTTGGGACGACCATCTGCCCCGACGTGAGAGCTGGACCATACAGGGCTGGGTGCCATAGAATTGATGCTTTTGATTGTGGTGCTAGAGAAGACTCTTGAGAGTCCGTTGGACTGTAAGAAGATCCAACCAGTCCGTCCTAAAGGAAATCAGTCTTGAAGATTCATTGAAAGGACTGATGGTGAAGCTGAAACTCCAGTACTTTGGCCACCTGATGTGAAGAACTGACTCATCTGAAAAGACCCTGATCTGGAAAAGACCGAAGGCAGGGGGAGAAGGGGGCGACAGAGGATGAGATGGTTGGACGGCATCACTGACTCAATGGACATGGGTTTGAGCAGTCTCCGGGAGTCGGTGATGGACAGGGAGGCCTGGCGTGCTGCGGTCCATGGGGTCGCAAAGAGTCGGACACGACTGAGCGACTGACCAACAGCAACAGCTTAGCTGGTAAACGCATACCAGGAGGACAAGAGGCTGTTTGTACTAGGGTGGGCGGCGCGGCGACGGGGACCCCACGGGCCGTTGGGATTCTGAGCGGTGATGACCAGCCCGTGGGCCGCACAGTAACAAAAGCAGCCAGACCTCACTTTTCCTCTTAGGGACTTTCGTGTACACACTTACTTCATGATTTTATAACTATTCGTAAAGGAAGTGCACACCGCAAATCTAGGAAGGCTGGCAACCTGCGCGTCTTTTCCTGACGTCCATGGTGACTGACTCAGTACCTGATGGAGGCTCCCTGCAGCCCACCCAGGCCTGGCGGGACCCCACGAGGTGCTGACCGCCACCGCTCATCAGAAGTAAAGTCCGCTAGTTAAAACTGCACTTTTCTTCCTTAAGAGGTAAGCATCTTATAAACCCAGGAAGACTTGTAAGTCTAGAAGTGATTAATATACCAAAAGCCATACAATTCTGACTTTCATATTAAGAAATCTGGATAGCTTTGGAATCTCATGGTCCCTTAAGGTCTAAAGAACCTGGTCTATTGTAAAGAAAGCCTCATAAATCCAGAGTTAAATATGTAATTATCCAGTTGACTTAGCCTCGTAATGCTATCTAGAAATCTTAGTACGTTTATTCACCGTACTGGAATACGTAAGAAACTCTGGGCTCATTGCATTTGTAAGTGAAATCATTAGATTTCTAAAAATTAATTAGTACTAAGAAGGTTTTGTCCGCTACGCAATTGAAATGCCTAAGAAGAAATTGAATATATTACCCTTATTATCATAGCTCAAAGTTTTGAAGGTTTAATGAACTAGATCTGTAGTATTCAAAGACCCTTAAAAGTGACTGCTAAGATTTGCAAGCCTTACAAATGGAAAAATGAGATGCGTATGTCGAATGTGAAAGATTAGGCAGTCTTTGAATATGTAGCTTTCAGAAATCAAATGTATTTTAGAAAAGCAGAGTCTTTCCTAAACACAAGTGCCTATCAGACTCAGATCCTCAAAACTCAGTGATGGCACTGGCGGGGCAGGCAGAGGGTGTGTATTTCAGCCGCCCCCCAGTTCTGCTCGCAGCACCCGCTCCTGAGCAGGAGAGGTGGCGAGGCCCTTCCTCAGGGTCTCAGTGGGCAGAGTCACTCTCCCAGGCTTGTTCTCATCACCTCTCTCTTATTAGTGAATATTTTTATTGCCCGATTTCCCC
>SJYX01018919.1:0-14316 GCA_006410675.1 Oreotragus oreotragus
ACACCAAACACACTACGATTCTTCCAGTCATACCTCTGAGTTATTTTTGGATCCACTTTCTCTCTCGGACTTCCACCTGGCATATCAGTTGGCCCCCAAACTTCATCAAGTCTCCCTGTGTAGAGTTTTCTTTTATTGCCTACATGCTAGAAAAACAAGTCACTACCCCAGGCTCCTCACCTCTGTCTCTAGCTTAATCCATGCTGCAGGCTCATTACATTTGAGACAATACATTCCTGGTGGCTAAGTCACGCAGGTGTCATTGGAGTGTGAGAGCAGCCTTCGCTAGGCGGCTCCAGGGCCTCCCCCACACGCCATCATCCCCCAAGCCTTGGCACTGGCTGATCCCTTTGCATGGCATGCACCCCACCCTCTCCCCTTTGTCCTATTTGGTCAACTTCCTCCTGTCCTTTAAAATGGAACTGAAGCGTCTCTTCTTCTTTCACCCAACGTCACCTCCAGAGGAAAATTTGATCTCTTCCTCTTTCACCATGACCCACCAGGACTCATACATTCCTCTCCTAGTGCGTGGAGTTGCACCTGCCTTCCTGCTCGGCCCTGGCTTTCAAACTACTATTCTCAATCTTTGCTGTGTATTAGAGCCACCTCTAATAACATGATTTAAAAAAATGCTAATGCAAGGATCCTTACCCCTGAGATTCTGGTTGGGTGGTCTTGGGTGAGGCTCTGGCATTTTTCAGTAGACCCCCAGGGGACTCTAATGTGCTGTGGGGTGAGAAACATGGTATTAAGGCTCCTGTAGGAGAGGGCTTTGGTCTTATTCTCTGATCCTTGATCAGCCCTCCAGTAAGCACCTTCTAAACCTTTACTCAACTAGATGAAGGGCCCCAGGTCCTCTGCCTGTCCTCTGCTTTTCTCTCTTCTCACTGAGCATCTTCACCATTCCTAAAAGAAGTGAGGGGTGGGGCGGGCACCAGGAACAAAACCTCGGTAAAATGCCACTTGAAGGTTTAGAGAATTAGGCCACCTGGAGTCAGCATAGGTAGGAGGAGACACAAAATATGATCACAGTATTTCAAATATGGTAAAATAAAAATGGAGAAGGAGCACATTGTAAATATCCATTTCCCCACCTTCAAACGTTTCTTCTCTCCTTCTGGACCCAGAATGTGGGAAAATGTCTCATCATCCAGCACTCCTGCTCCCCGTCCGTGCCTTTTCCCTGAGGGATTTCAGAGAAGAAAAGCAGTGCTATGTTTATGCTTTTCTAATGTTCTTATCCAACCATCCCTCAGTAAAAAGGAAATCTGGGAACATTTGAGAAAACCCCCAGCTTCCTCTCCAGCACCCCCTTACTCCAATATTCAGTGTTCAGTCTTTCTCCCTTTCTTCTCCCTCTATGGCACCCCACTCCAGTACTCTTGCCTGGAAAATCCCATGGATGGAGGAGCCTGGTGGGCTGCAGTCCATGGGGTAGCTAAGAGTTGGACACGACTGAGCGATTTCACTTTCACTTTTCACTTTCTCGCATTGGAGAAGGAAGTGGCAACCCACTCCAGTGTTCTTGCCTGGAGAATCCCAGGGACGGGGGAGCCTGGTGGGCTACCATCTATGGGGTCGCACAGAGTTGGACACGACTGAAGTGACTTAGCAGCAGCAGGTGAAAATAAGTGATAAAGGGCTGTTTCCTTTCTTTTTTCCCTGTGATAAAATTATCCCATCCTCCTTATACAAAGTTCAGAAAATTAAAAAAAATGAATAATAAAAATAGTGATATTGCCACCATGAAAAATTAACAACTGTTAAGATTTTGGTGGGTTTGTTGTATACTGCATATTTATATAAGGAAAAAATATATATGTAATATATATAAGAGTACGGGTTTATATGTGAGAAAGAAAGAGAATAAAGCACATATTGACTTTCCATGTGGGAAGATCTGTCTTCATGCTGCACTAACTTGCTTCTAAATCTACCCAAAGAATAAACAGTCCCACAACCATTGGACTGAAGTGTTCCTGAAGATTCCAAAGAAGAGGTGGAAGAGGCTTGTCACCTTGCTCACCCACAGCTCTCACCATCATTGCCCTGACCTCAACCTCAGCCTTCCTCTCTGCCCAAGTTCATTTTCCCTGGCACTGGCTTCCGCATGCCAAGATCATTCTCCCAGCTTCTCTGTGCGTCCTTTTCTAGACAGAGCAACTTAGTTCACCTTTCATTCCTTCAAGCTGACATCCTCACCCCTGTCCTCTAAGTGGAGAAAGACCTTGTGGTTTCTAGAATATGTCATCTTAGAGAGTAGCAGGAGATTGCTAGTACAAAAAAAGAGAGAGAGAGAGAGAGGGAAAGAGAAGGAAGGAATTATGGAAGGGAAGGGAAGGGAAGAGGAAGGTTGCAAGGGAAAGAAAAAAGAAAAGGAGAGAGAGAGAGAAAGGAGGGAAAGAAGGAAGGAAACGTAAAAGGAATTAAATATACATAATTTTAGAAAACCATTAGGTCATATTACCTATAGTTTTGCACCCTTATTTTCACACTCAATACTACATTAGGGTAGCTATCCTCTTTTTAATTAGAAAGCGAACCAAAGACTCACAGAGAATGAAAATGCCAACAGCAGCTCTCTGGTGTGTGTGGGACTCTGGGCATGGAAGGCTTTCCTTAGTGAAGGGAAACCTCCTATGTCAGGACAGTTCAGTTCAGTCACTCAGTCGTGTCCGACTCTTTGTGATCCCATGAATCGCAGCAAGCCAGGCCTCCCTATCAATCACCAACTCCCAGAGTTTACTCAGACTCACGTCCATTGATTCTGTGATGCCATCCAGCCATCTCATCCTTGGTCGTCCCCTTCTCCTCCTGCCCCCAATCCCTCCCAGCATCAGAGTCTTTTCCAATGAGTCAACACTTCTCATGACGTGGCCAAAGTACTGGAGTTTCAGCTTTAGCATCATTCCTTCCAAAGAAATCCCAGGGCTGATCTCCTTCTGAATGGACTGGTTGGATCTCCTTGCAGTCCAAGGGACTCTCAAGAGTCTTCTCCAACACCACAGTTCAAAAGCATCGATTCTTCGGCGCTCAGCCTTCTTCACAGTCCAACTCTCACATCCATACATGACCACTGAAAAAGCCATAGCCTTGACTAGACGGACCTTTGTTGGCAAAGCAATGTCTCTGCTTTTGAATATGCTATCTAGGTTGGTCATAACTTTTCTTCCAAGGAGTAAGCGTCTTTTAATTTCATGGCTGCAGTCACCATCTTCAGTGATTTTGGAGCCCAGGAAAGTCTGACACTGTTTCCACTGTTTCCCCATGTCAGGACAGACCATATTTAACAAGAGCATTACCCATGACATAGGTACATGGGGTCATTTTTCCTGCCAGTTTTCTGTGGAAGTTGTTGGCTTCATTTGTTGAAGACTATTCTAAAGTACTATTCTTTAGTAAGGGCTTCCCTGATAGCTCAGTTGGTAAAAAATCCACCTGCAATACAGGAGACCCCAGTTCGATTCCTGGGTTGGGAAGATCTACCAGAGAAGGGACAGGCTACCTACTGCAGTATTCTGGCCTAGAGAATTCCATGGATTGCATAGTCCGTGGGGTCGCAAAGAATCAGACACGACGAAAGACTCTCACTTTAACTTTTCATTCTTGAGTAAAGGAGACAGGAATCTTGAAAGACACAGTGGCTCACAGGAGTCCTCCCTTTAGAGCCAGGTGGGGAGACCCTCCCATATGTGCACACTTCATCGTGACAGCACATGAACCTACCAACACAAGTGGATCTTGGGAACAAACACCAGATATCCTCCATCCTCTGCAGATTCCTAGGTCTTGGTGCAGGACTGCTGGTAAAAGGCTGCGTGAATTGGGGGATGTAGACACACAACAGAAAGGATTCCAGGTGAATATGGAACTAAGATGCAAGGAAAGTTATACTTTTCTTCTCCTGAACTGCCCATTAGAGAAGATTCAGATTTAGACTCTTGAATGGGAGTTGGCAAATCACGGCCCAGTGGCCAAATCCAGCCACACTTGTTTAAGTGTTGCTATACTGTCTTCTGACTTACAGTAGCTATAGTGAAGCATTGTGGCAGAGACCACATAAGTCACAAAATCTAGAGGATTTACAACCTGGCCCTTCGTCGAGAAGATTTGCTGATGACTGACCTAGAGAAATTCATTCTAGCTGCAGGGAGTCCCAGATGGAGGACTCCTAGTCTGCTTTGTCGCTATCTTCTGGTTGTGGAGTAAACTTCATTCTTGGTAGAAGGGAGGAATGAGGGGAATGTCTGCCTTTCAGTCGGAGGGGACAGGTTTGTCCCAGAATCTAAGCCCTCAGGCCTGTTAGGACAGAATCTGTAGGGGGGAGGATGAACCGGTTTCTTAGAGCCAGATCAGAAATCAACTTCCTCCAAGAGCTTCCCATCCTCCACACCCAAAACCATAACTGTAGAAACACCCTCTATCAAGCTTCTCTGGGGATCTGAAGGGGCTTGAATCATCCTAGTGCTAACTGGGGAACATTTTACAAGAGTTAGACCACAAAGGAAGGTTTAACCCATGGAAAACCTTTCTGTGAGGGATTTGTTCTTGAAAAACAATGCAATATGATAGTGCAAGGCTTTGTCTTTGGAGTCAGGCAGGCATGGGCTTGAGTTCTATTGACTGAGGGACCAGGGCAAGTTACTGCTGTTCTGGAAACTTCTCTTGAGTCATCTGAAAAATAGGAAGAAAAATAGTAGCCTCCTCATAGGGTCATTATGAGAAGTAGATTAGATATTGTACCAGACAAACTATTTGGCACAATTCACAACACACACAAATAGTGTTCAGTGAATGTTATCATCATGAAGACAATCTTCTGGCTAACTAATGTACAAAGAGAGCATCATTGTCATTCTCTAAAAAGTTTTCTAGCACATTGTTATTAATGGTCCTGGAAATTTTTAAGCATTTAACAAATGATAATAGAGATCTAAGTTGCAGTTACTTTGGCAAATGGAGCATCTTTGAAACTGTTTGTTTGAATCCGTGAGAAGAAATAGATTTTATAATAGAATGAATTATGTACACTTGTGTGTGTGTGTTTGCAGTGGAAAAAAAATGCTCATGGTGTGTATAACCTTCCTATACGCAATGCACTTTGATGTTTTCTATTTGCTTAAATGATGGACATAATCCACTCAAATTTACAACCCACTGAGGGGTCGAGATCCACAGTTTGAAAAAACACGCTCCAGGGAATCATTGACTTTGAGTCCTGAGGCATGAATGTCTCCTGTTTCTAACATTTTGGGCAGTTGGGAGACTTATAACACCTCCCATGATGATTTGTTTTATGTTTCTATGTCTTGCATCCTTAATTATATCTTTTGAAATCAAAACAGAGTTGTTTGTTTTCTTAGAATATTGCACAATTTTCTTTTGGAGTGATGGAAACAAAAGAGTTCTCAAAGATTGTTTTTAGGTGCAAATGAATTTGTGTTTCTGAAAATTTAAGAAACAGATTTTTCTGTCTTCCACAGGAAATTTTATAACTCAAATTATGGAAGATAAACAGATACCAAAATTATCTGTCTAGTGTGGTCTACATTGGGATGTGAAAGTTTCTCAGAAAAGGAATTTGAAGTCATATAGATTTACCATATTGTGTTAGCTTCAAGTATGATTCAGTTATACATGTATATTCCTTTTTCAGTTTCTTTTCACTTATAGGTTTTAACAAAATACTGAGTATAATTCTCTGTGCTAACAGTAGGTCATTATTGGCTATCAATTTTATAGTATGTGTGCATGCTCAGTCAACCAGTCATGTCCAGCTCTTTTTGACTTCATGGACTGCAGTCCACCAGGCTCCTCTGTCCATGGGATTTTCCAGGCAAGAATACTGGAGTGGGCTGCCATTTCCTACTCTAGGGAATCTTTCTGACACAGGGATTGAACGGTGTCTCCTGCATTGGCAGGTGAGTTATTTACCTCTGAGACATCTGGGAAGCATGCATATAGCAGTTGAGTATCTGTTATTCCCCAAAATTCTAATTTATCTCCTCTCCTCTCCCTGAGAAGTGATACTAAGCAAAATATATATGAAAAAACAAACAAACAAACAAAAAACATGATCAGTCCTTCTAGTTCATTTCTCCACCTACTCCTACACTATGCTGCTAATGAAATTGCTGAAAGCCTGAATGCCAATGACTTATCATCAAGATGTTCTGTTCTAACTCTTCTTCCTGTATCTACACTCTTCCTAATGTTCTAAATTATGATTCCCTCTGTCACTGACAGAAACACAGCCAATACCTACTGTTTTTGCCCAAGTGTCTTAATCAGAATTCTGACCATAAAGATTCTAGGTTGAGGCTCTGAGACTTGGAGGCAAATTCCTGCTGCAGGACTCTACCTCGACCCTGTGCTTCCAGCACATTCTACTACCCACCATTCTGAGCCAGACCAGCCCAACCAGCAGAAATCCAAGTCCTCAGCCTCTTTTCCTATTTCACACACATTTTCTAATCTTAGTCCCTTATAACCTGTTGGCCTTTGCCCCCAGCACAATTCTTAATAAGCTACACTCAGCCAATTTAGGGAAGCTATTTGAGTTTCAAGTTTTAAAATTTTTGCTTGAATCTTTATCCTTCCAACATGATACCTGAGATAAATGCTACAGAGAAAATGCTAAAAAATATTAGTGCTATAGTGTTGACTCTTTTTCTTTCTTCCTCCCTTTCTTTCTGTTTCTTCCTTCCTTCCTTCCTTCCTTAATTTCTTTCTTCCTTCCTTCTTTCTACTTTGATGAATATTCTACCTTTTCTTCAATGAATTATGAGGTGAGGGATATTTTTTAAATTGCTTAAGAGAAAACTATACGATTCTCCCTCTAAAATTTCGAGAAACTTGTGTTTAAGATTTCATCACACCTGGTGTGTTCATAGCTGAGTCCCAGAGGTGAGATGAGAACAGGACATTTTCTGTAGAGCAGTAATTAAAAGGACAATAACCTGGTCCTTCTCTTTGTTATCTGGTAGCTGTATGGCTCCAGAAAGTTTCCTTACTCTACCTATGCCTCAGCTTTTGTTATCAGAAAAATGAGGCTAGTAATAAATAGCATGTGACTCACATCATTGTTGTGAAGATAATCACAACAAGATCTTAGCATACTCACTGGTCCCAGGCAAGCACACCATCCATAATAATAAAATTATTATTATTATTGCCATAGGAGTTCTCATCCAGTCAGAACCCCTACAGGAGGAAACATGTGGTGGTGATAAAATGTTTGTTTATTATCTTGGTTGTGGTGACAATTTCACAGGTGAATGTATATATTCAAACCCATCAAACTGCATACATTGAATACATGCAGTTTCTGAAAATGTTAATTACATCTCAAAAAAGCTTAAAACAGTAGAGTGCAAATATGGATGGGGCACCAATAACATCTGTCTCTGCTAGAAACCAAACAGACTATTAATAGATCTGTTTTTTAAATTGTTTTTTTTCTAATTGAGAAGAGAAATGGCAGAAAACAAACAAGCAAAAAACCAAAACAAACAAACCAAAATTCCGCAAAAGCCAGAGCCCGTAATCCAGGCTAGAAAGAGGACTAACGTAACAGAGGGAAAACTACCTCCGGTCTCAGTGAGAATTTCCCACCTACAGGGGTGGGATGGGAGTTTCANAAAATGCCACTTGAAGGTTTAGAGAATTAGGCCACCTGGAGTCAGCATAGGTAGGAGGAGACACAAAATATGATCACAGTATTTCAAATATGGTAAAATAAAAATGGAGAAGGAGCACATTGTAAATATCCATTTCCCCACCTTCAAACGTTTCTTCTCTCCTTCTGGACCCAGAATGTGGGAAAATGTCTCATCATCCAGCACTCCTGCTCCCCGTCCGTGCCTTTTCCCTGAGGGATTTCAGAGAAGAAAAGCAGTGCTATGTTTATGCTTTTCTAATGTTCTTATCCAACCATCCCTCAGTAAAAAGGAAATCTGGGAACATTTGAGAAAACCCCCAGCTTCCTCTCCAGCACCCCCTTACTCCAATATTCAGTGTTCAGTCTTTCTCCCTTTCTTCTCCCTCTATGGCACCCCACTCCAGTACTCTTGCCTGGAAAATCCCATGGATGGAGGAGCCTGGTAGGCTGCAGTCCATGGGGTAGCTAAGAGTTGGACACGACTGAGCGATTTCACTTTCACTTTTCACTTTCTCGCATTGGAGAAGGAAGTGGCAACCCACTCCAGTGTTCTTGCCTGGAGAATCCCAGGGACGGGGGAGCCTGGTGGGCTACCATCTATGGGGTCGCACAGAGTTGGACACGACTGAAGTGACTTAGCAGCAGCAGGTGAAAATAAGTGATAAAGGGCTGTTTCCTTTCTTTTTTCCCTGTGATAAAATTATCCCATCCTCCTTATACAAAGTTCAGAAAATTAAAAAAAATGAATAATAAAAATAGTGATATTGCCACCATGAAAAATTAACAACTGTTAAGATTTTGGTGGGTTTGTTGTATACTGCATATTTATATAAGGAAAAAATATATATGTAATATATATAAGAGTACGGGTTTATATGTGAGAAAGAAAGAGAATAAAGCACATATTGACTTTCCATGTGGGAAGATCTGTCTTCATGCTGCACTAACTTGCTTCTAAATCTACCCAAAGAATAAACAGTCCCACAACCATTGGACTGAAGTGTTCCTGAAGATTCCAAAGAAGAGGTGGAAGAGGCTTGTCACCTTGCTCACCCACAGCTCTCACCATCATTGCCCTGACCTCAACCTCAGCCTTCCTCTCTGCCCAAGTTCATTTTCCCTGGCACTGGCTTCCGCATGCCAAGATCATTCTCCCAGCTTCTCTGTGCGTCCTTTTCTAGACAGAGCAACTTAGTTCACCTTTCATTCCTTCAAGCTGACATCCTCACCCCTGTCCTCTAAGTGGAGAAAGACCTTGTGGTTTCTAGAATATGTCATCTTAGAGAGTAGCAGGAGATTGCTAGTACAAAAAAAGAGAGAGAGAGAGAGAGGGAAAGAGAAGGAAGGAATTATGGAAGGGAAGGGAAGGGAAGAGGAAGGTTGCAAGGGAAAGAAAAAAGAAAAGGAGAGAGAGAGAGAAAGGAGGGAAAGAAGGAAGGAAACGTAAAAGGAATTAAATATACATAATTTTAGAAAACCATTAGGTCATATTACCTATAGTTTTGCACCCTTATTTTCACACTCAATACTACATTAGGGTAGCTATCCTCTTTTTAATTAGAAAGCGAACCAAAGACTCACAGAGAATGAAAATGCCAACAGCAGCTCTCTGGTGTGTGTGGGACTCTGGGCATGGAAGGCTTTCCTTAGTGAAGGGAAACCTCCTATGTCAGGACAGTTCAGTTCAGTCACTCAGTCGTGTCCGACTCTTTGTGATCCCATGAATCGCAGCAAGCCAGGCCTCCCTATCAATCACCAACTCCCAGAGTTTACTCAGACTCACGTCCATTGATTCTGTGATGCCATCCAGCCATCTCATCCTTGGTCGTCCCCTTCTCCTCCTGCCCCCAGTCCCTCCCAGCATCAGAGTCTTTTCCAATGAGTCAACACTTCTCATGACGTGGCCAAAGTACTGGAGTTTCAGCTTTAGCATCATTCCTTCCAAAGAAATCCCAGGGCTGATCTCCTTCTGAATGGACTGGTTGGATCTCCTTGCAGTCCAAGGGACTCTCAAGAGTCTTCTCCAACACCACAGTTCAAAAGCATCGATTCTTCGGCGCTCAGCCTTCTTCACAGTCCAACTCTCACATCCATACATGACCACTGAAAAAGCCATAGCCTTGACTAGACGGACCTTTGTTGGCAAAGCAATGTCTCTGCTTTTGAATATGCTATCTAGGTTGGTCATAACTTTTCTTCCAAGGAGTAAGCGTCTTTTAATTTCATGGCTGCAGTCACCATCTTCAGTGATTTTGGAGCCCAGGAAAGTCTGACACTGTTTCCACTGTTTCCCCATGTCAGGACAGACCATATTTAACAAGAGCATTACCCATGACATAGGTACATGGGGTCATTTTTCCTGCCAGTTTTCTGTGGAAGTTGTTGGCTTCATTTGTTGAAGACTATTCTAAAGTACTATTCTTTAGTAAGGGCTTCCCTGATAGCTCAGTTGGTAAAAAATCCACCTGCAATACAGGAGACCCCAGTTCGATTCCTGGGTTGGGAAGATCTACCAGAGAAGGGACAGGCTACCTACTGCAGTATTCTGGCCTAGAGAATTCCATGGATTGCATAGTCCGTGGGGTCGCAAAGAATCAGACACGACGAAAGACTCTCACTTTAACTTTTCATTCTTGAGTAAAGGAGACAGGAATCTTGAAAGACACAGTGGCTCACAGGAGTCCTCCCTTTAGAGCCAGGTGGGGAGACCCTCCCATATGTGCACACTTCATCGTGACAGCACATGAACCTACCAACACAAGTGGATCTTGGGAACAAACACCAGATATCCTCCATCCTCTGCAGATTCCTAGGTCTTGGTGCAGGACTGCTGGTAAAAGGCTGCGTGAATTGGGGGATGTAGACACACAACAGAAAGGATTCCAGGTGAATATGGAACTAAGATGCAAGGAAAGTTATACTTTTCTTCTCCTGAACTGCCCATTAGAGAAGATTCAGATTTAGACTCTTGAATGGGAGTTGGCAAATCACAGCCCAGTGGCCAAATCCAGCCACACTTGTTTAAGTGTTGCTATACTGTCTTCTGACTTACAGTAGCTATAGTGAAGCATTGTGGCAGAGACCACATAAGTCACAAAATCTAGAGGATTTACAACCTGGCCCTTCGTCAAGAAGGTTTGCTGATGACTGACCTAGAGAAATTCATTCTAGCTGCAGGGAGTCCCAGATGGAGGACTCCTAGTCTGCTTTGTCGCTATCTTCTGGTTGTGGAGTAAACTTCATTCTTGGTAGAAGGGAGGAATGAGGGGAATGTCTGCCTTTCAGTCGGAGGGGACAGGTTTGTCCCAGAATCTAAGCCCTCAGGCCTGTTAGGACAGAATCTGTAGGGGGGAGGATGAACCGGTTTCTTAGAGCCAGATCAGAAATCAACTTCCTCCAAGAGCTTCCCATCCTCCACACCCAAAACCATAACTGTAGAAACACCCTCTATCAAGCTTCTCTGGGGATCTGAAGGGGCTTGAATCATCCTAGTGCTAACTGGGGAACATTTTACAAGAGTTAGACCACAAAGGAAGGTTTAACCCATGGAAAACCTTTCTGTGAGGGATTTGTTCTTGAAAAACAATGCAATATGATAGTGCAAGGCTTTGTCTTTGGAGTCAGGCAGGCATGGGCTTGAGTTCTATTGACTGAGGGACCAGGGCAAGTTACTGCTGTTCTGGAAACTTCTCTTGAGTCATCTGAAAAATAGGAAGAAAAATAGTAGCCTCCTCATAGGGTCATTATGAGAAGTAGATTAGATATTGTACCAGACAAACTATTTGGCACAATTCACAATAGTGTTCAGTGAATGTTATCATCATGAAGACAACCTTCTGGCTAACTAATGTACAAAGAGAGCATCATTGTCATTCTCTAAAAAGTTTTCTAGCACATTGTTATTAATGGTCCTGGAAATTTTTAAGCATTTAACAAATGATAATAGAGATCTAAGTTGCAGTTACTTTGGCAAATGGAGCATCTTTGAAACTGTTTGTTTGAATCCGTGAGAAGAAATAGATTTTATAATAGAATGAATTATGTACACTTGTGTGTGTGTGTTTGCAGTGGAAAAAAAATGCTCATGGTGTGTATAACCTTCCTATACGCAATGCACTTTGATGTTTTCTATTTGCTTAAATGATGGACATAATCCACTCAAATTTACAACCCACTGAGGGGTCGAGATCCACAGTTTGAAAAAACACGCTCCAGGGAATCATTGACTTTGAGTCCTGAGGCATGAATGTCTCCTGTTTCTAACATTTTGGGCAGTTGGGAGACTTATAACACCTCCCATGATGATTTGTTTTATGTTTCTATGTCTTGCATCCTTAATTATATCTTTTGAAATCAAAACAGAGTTGTTTGTTTTCTTAGAATATTGCACAATTTTCTTTTGGAGTGATGGAAACAAAAGAGTTCTCAAAGATTGTTTTTAGGTGCAAATGAATTTGTGTTTCTGAAAATTTAAGAAACAGATTTTTCTGTCTTCCACAGGAAATTTTATAACTCAAATTATGGAAGATAAACAGATACCAAAATTATCTGTCTAGTGTGGTCTACATTGGGATGTGAAAGTTTCTCAGAAAAGGAATTTGAAGTCATATAGATTTACCATATTGTGTTAGCTTCAAGTATGATTCAGTTATACATGTATATTCCTTTTTCAGTTTCTTTTCACTTATAGGTTTTAACAAAATACTGAGTATAATTCTCTGTGCTAACAGTAGGTCATTATTGGCTATCAATTTTATAGTATGTGTGCATGCTCAGTCAATCAGTCATGTCCAGCTCTTTTTGACTTCATGGACTGCAGTCCACCAGGCTCCTCTGTCCATGGGATTTTCCAGGCAAGAATACTGGAGTGGGCTGCCATTTCCTACTCTAGGGAATCTTTCTGACACAGGGATTGAACGGTGTCTCCTGCATTGGCAGGTGAGTTATTTACCTCTGAGACATCTGGGAAGCATGCATATAGCAGTTGAGTATCTGTTATTCCCCAAAATTCTAATTTATCTCCTCTCCTCTCCCTGAGAAGTGATACTAAGCAAAATATATATGAAAAAACAAACAAACAAACAAAAAACATGATCAGTCCTTCTAGTTCATTTCTCCACCTACTCCTACACTATGCTGCTAATGAAATTGCTGAAAGCCTGAATGCCAATGACTTATCATCAAGATGTTCTGTTCTAACTCTTCTTCCTGTATCTACACTCTTCCTAATGTTCTAAATTATGATTCCCTCTGTCACTGACAGAAACACAGCCAATACCTACTGTTTTTGCCCAAGTGTCTTAATCAGAATTCTGACCATAAAGATTCTAGGTTGAGGCTCTGAGACTTGGAGGCAAATTCCTGCTGCAGGACTCTACCTCGACCCTGTGCTTCCAGCACATTCTACTACCCACCATTCTGAGCCAGACCAGCCCAACCAGCAGAAATCCAAGTCCTCAGCCTCTTTTCCTATTTCACACACATTTTCTAATCTTAGTCCCTTATAACCTGTTGGCCTTTGCCCCCAGCACAATTCTTAATAAGCTACACTCAGCCAATTTAGGGAAGCTATTTGAGTTTCAAGTTTTAAAATTTTTGCTTGAATCTTTATCCTTCCAACATGATACCTGAGATAAATGCTACAGAGAAAATGCTAAAAAATATTAGTGCTATCGTGTTGACTCTTTTTCTTTCTTCCTCCCTTTCTTTCTGTTTCTTCCTTCCTTCCTTCCTTCCTTAATTTCTTTCTTCCTTCCTTCTTTCTACTTTGATGAATATTCTACCTTTTCTTCAATGAATTATGAGGTGAGGGATATTTTTTAAATTGCTTAAGAGAAAACTATACGATTCTCCCTCTAAAATTTCGAGAAACTTGTGTTTAAGATTTCATCACACCTGGTGTGTTCATAGCTGAGTCCCAGAGGTGAGATGAGAACAGGACATTTTCTGTAGAGCAGTAATTAAAAGGACAATAACCTGGTCCTTCTCTTTGTTATCTGGTAGCTGTATGGCTCCAGAAAGTTTCCTTACTCTACCTATGCCTCAGCTTTTGTTATCAGAAAAATGAGGCTAGTAATAAATAGCATGTGACTCACATCATTGTTGTGAAGATAATCACAACAAGATCTTAGCATACTCACTGGTCCCAGGCAAGCACACCATCCATAATAATAAAATTATTATTATTATTGCCATAGGAGTTCTCATCCAGTCAGAACCCCTACAGGAGGAAACATGTGGTGGTGATAAAATGTTTGTTTATTATCTTGGTTGTGGTGACAATTTCACAGGTGAATGTATATATTCAAACCCATCAAACTGCATACATTGAATACATGCAGTTTCTGAAAATGTTAATTACATCTCAAAAAAGCTTAAAACAGTAGAGTGCAAATATGGATGGGGCACCAATAACATCTGTCTCTGCTAGAAACCAAACAGACTATTAATAGATCTGTTTTTTAAATTGTTTTTTTTCTAATTGAGAAGAGAAATGGCAGAAAACAAACAAGCAAAAAACCAAAACAAACAAACCAAAATTCCGCAAAAGCCAGAGCCCGTAATCCAGGCTAGAAAGAGGACTAACGTAACAGAGGGAAAACTACCTCCGGTCTCAGTGAGAATTTCCCACCTACAGGGGTGGGATGGGAGTTTCA
>SJYX01018921.1:0-45150 GCA_006410675.1 Oreotragus oreotragus
GGACTCGATGGACGTGAGTCTGAGTGAACTCCGGGAGATGATGATGAACAGGGAGGCCTGGCGTGCTGTGATTCATGGGTTCGCAAAGAGTCGGACACGGCTGAGCGACTGAACTGAACTAAAGTTTCATTATAAGGGACTGGAATGCAAAAGTAGAAAGTCAAGAGATACCTGAAGTAACAGGCACATTTGGTCTTGGAGTACAAAATAAAGCAGATCAAAGGCTGACAAGAGTTTTGCCAAAAGAATGCACTAGTCATAGCAAACGCCCTCTTCCAACAAGGACTCTACACATGGACGTCACCAGATAGTCAATACCAAAATCTGATTGATTTTATTCTTTGCAGTCAAAGATGGAGGAGCTCTATATAGTCAGCAAAAACAAGACCTGGAACTGACTGTGGCTCAGGTCATGAACTCCTTATTGCCAATTCAGACTTAAATTGAAGAAAGTAGGGAAAAACCACTAGACCATTCAGGTATGACCTAAATAAAATCCCTTATGATTATACAGTGGAAGTGAGAAATAGATTCAAGAGATTAGACCTGAAGACAGAGTGCCAGAAGAACTGTGGACAGAGGTTCATGACATTGTACAGGAGGCAGTGATCAAGACCATTCCAACAAAAAGAAGTGCAAAAAGCCCAAATGGTTGTCTGAGGAGGCCTTACAAATAGCTGAGAAAAGAAGAGAAGATAAAAGCAAAGGAGAAAAGGAAAGATATAAGCATCTGAAATCAGAGTTCCAAAGAATAGCAAGGAGATATAAGAAAGCCTTCCCCAGTGATCAATGCAAAGAAACAGAGAAAAACAATAGAATGGGAAAGACTAGAGATCTCTTCAAGAAAATGAGAGATACCAAGAGAATATGTCATGCAAAAATAGGTACAATAAAGGACAGAAATGGTATGGACCTAACAGAAGCAGAAGATATTAAGAAGAGGTGACAAGAATATACAGAAGAACTGTACCAAAAGGATCTTCACTACCGAGATAATCACGATGGTGTGATCCCTCACCTAGAGCTAGACCTCCTGGAATGCGAAGTCAAGTGGACCTTAAGAAGCATCACTACGAAAAAAGCTAGTGGAGGTGATGAAATTCCAGTTATTTCAAATCCTGAAAGATGATGCTGTGAAGGTGCTGCACTCAATATGCCAGAAAATCTGAAAAACTCGGCTGTGGCCACAGGACTGGAAAAGGCAGTTTTCCAATAGGTTGGCCACCTGATGTGAAGAACTGACTCATTTGAAAAAACCCTGATGCTGGGACAGATTGAAGGCAGGAGGAGAAGGGAATGACAGAGGATGAGATGGTTGGATGGCATCACTGACCTGATGGACATGAATTTGAGTAGGCTCCAGGAGTTGGTGTAGAACAGGGAAGCCTAGAGTGCAGCAGTCCATGGGGTCACAAAGAGTCTCACATGACTGAGCAACTGAACTGAACTGACCTTCTCATAGCATTTGTGTCAGAGACAAAGCATTGTTTTTAGAGATGGCAGTTACTTCTTTTTTAATATAAATTTATTTTAATTTGAGGCTAATTACTTTACAATATTGTATTGGTTTTGCCATACATCAACATGAATCCACCACAGGTGTACACGTGTTCCCCATCCTGAATGCACCTCCCTCCTCCCTCCCCATAACATCCCTCTGGGTCATCCCAGTGCACCAGCCCCAAACATCCTGTATCCTGCATCAACCTTGAGTTGGTGATTCATTTCACATCTGATATTATACATGTTTAAATGCCATTCTCCCAAATCATGCCACCCTTGCCCTCTCCCACAGAGTCCAAAAGACTGTTCTATACATCTGTGTCTCTTTTGCTGTCTTGCATACAGGGTTATCGTTACCATCTTTCTAAATTCCATATATATGCATTAATATGCTGTATCGGTGTTTTTTCTTCTGACTTACTTCACTCTGTATAATAGGCTCCAGTTTCATCCACCTCATTAGGACTGATGCAAATGTATTCTTTTTAATGGCTGGGTAATACTCCATATGTACCACAGCTTTCTTATCCATTCCTCTGCTGATGGATGAGACGGCAGTTACTTCTAAAAGATGACATTGTTAGAAATAAACTCTTCTGATGGAGAAAAATTCCAGTGGTTTTGTGATAAGCACTTTCTCCCTCTACCATGCCTAGCGAGGCTTGCGGAATATTGTATAGATCAGGGAGCAAAGAACCAGCTTTCTTCTTAGCCTGTGGTAACAAGAACTTGGATATTGAATGCAAGCCACTTGGGTGTGGGATGCCAGGAAAGTGGTAATAGACAGGAGAAGTGTCTCTGTAGAGAATAGAAGACTTGTACTTTGGCTTAGTTAGAACTCAGGGAGACAAATGGCTTATGAGAAACTCCAGACTGTGGTAGCTATGGAATATTAGGATCGTGATGTCTAAAATATAATTTAAAGTTTCCTTCCTTTCCCCTCACTTATACTATACTCAGCCTTCAGTAAAAGATGACTATGTACAGTAGGCTTGTGTGGAGGTCCTTTAGGAAAGGTCAGAGGAAGGACAGGGGAAACAGGGAAACAAGGACAGCAGCTGAGGAAGATGAGTCAGGAGAAGAAATTTGGAACAAGTGATAATCAGAATACAAGTCCCTCAGAAATCCTTTAACAACGTGGAGGCCCTGATCTTCCCACAGCATGTGAGATAAGGGCTTGAATTATTTGCTTTGGGGGCATTAAAGGACATTTAACCCCAGGATGCTGGAAGACTTAGAAAAACAAGTTACATTTATAAATTTTATTTTCATATATTGAGTTTTCAGCATTAAAAAGTTGCATCTTGATTATAAAGCCCATATTTCTCCATTCATTTATTTTGGCACCTCTTCTCTAGAAGAGATTTTCTGATTCTCTCACTTCCAAACTCCAGGCTGAATGGATTATTTCTCTGCAGTCAGTATGGGGCCTGCATATTTAATTCTCTGCCCAGTACTTTATGCTGTGCAGGAACAGGGGGCTAAGAGGCAGCCCAGGTTCTGGAGCCAGACAACCTGAGGTGAGTCCTTTTGTTTCCTCCACTTATAAAGTGTACAATCTTGGACAAGTTACTTAACCTTTCTGTGCCTCAGAATTTCCCATTTAAAGGAAGATGGTAATAGTACCTATAGCATAGAGTCTCTGTGAGGATTCAAGGAGTAACAAACACTAAGCACTAGGAAAAATGTCTGATGTGTAGTAAATATTAACTTACTATCATCACAGAATAAAAGTCTTATGGAAATATTTATTGAGTGGATAAGTACAAGAGCAATTCCTTGAATTCCAGGAGTTATTTTCTGTCTCTGTACATATAGGTGGATGCACAAATGTGTTACCTGGATTAGAGATCCCTGAAGTTGGGACCTGTGCCTTCCCATGAATGTTATTACAGGACTCAGCACTGCTGTGCACAAAGAGGAGAATGCTTGCCGCTGTGTGATGATGAAAGTAACCAGCTTCAGCTGGTGTGGTTTTGCTCTTGTGGAGTGTACAGAGCAAGAATATTGTTTATCATGATCCAGGACTCCCAAGAAGTATGGAGAAGAAGAGTGTCCTTAAATAGTAAGACAGCCGATTTTCAAATGCTGTTTCTGTATTTGTGGGTGTGTGTGTTTAGTCTCTCAGTTGTGTCTGACTGTTTGCCTGTAGCGTGCCAGGCTCCTCTGTCCATGGAAATTTTTAGGCAAGAATACTGGAGTGGTTGCCCTTTTCCTCCTCTCAGGGGATTTTCCCAAATCAGGGACTGAACCTGCATCTCTCGTGTCTCCTGCATTGGAAGGCAGATTCTTTACCACTAGCACCGCCTAGGAAGCAGTGTATTTGTGGGTAATATGTATTAAACAGGAATTTTAATTGAGGAATACAGAGCACTGACATTGCAAAAAAAAAAAAAAAAAAAGACGTGAATTCAAGATTGGACCTGTTCTGCTATTTACCAATTCTGAGATCTTGTGTATTTCTACCCATCTATTGATCTCATGATTTAGAAATGATTTAGAAGTAGCTTCCAAAATATTATTTAAAAGAAGTCAAGGTCAAAGACAAGGGCAAACTGGGAAAAAAAACATTGTGACTTACATGACACACAAAGTTCACATCATTGACAGTTAACACTCTGACAAAGCAATGAGAGAATGAACTACTCAAAAGGTAAATGACATGAATAATCAATAAAGAAGAAATAAGATATAAAATGATTTCCAATCTAAATAATAACCAAAGAAAAACAATTTAAGGCAAAAATGAACTTTGAATTTTCTTTATTAAACTGGTACTATTTTTAAAATATGAGAATAACTAACTACATTCCCAGATAACAAGAGGAAACAGAAAATAAGCATTCTTCTAAACTGCTGATGGGAATAAAAATGATTGCAACTTTTCTGAAAGACATTTTGGCAACATTTATCAAAAGTCTTGAAAATGTACATCCCATTTGACCCAAGAATTCAACTCCTTAGGAATTTCTTCTAGAGAAATAATAGGACTAATATGCAAAGTAAATTACCACAGTGTTCGTTGAAGGTTTGTGTAATTAAAAATTAGAAATAACAAATAAAAATCACTGGCAAATTGAATAAATTATGGTATGTTCATACAAAATTTAAAACCAGTATATTATATATTATATATAATTCAAATATTAATATTGCTGATATATAAGCATTATTATAATAGCAATTAAATTATTAATATGTAAATGATTAATTTGGGCTTCCCTGGTGGCTCAGATGGTAAAGAATCTGCCTGTAATGGGGAGACTTGCGTTTGATCCCTAGGTTGGGAAGATCTCCTGGAGGAGGGCATGGCAATCTACTCCAGTATTCTTGCCTGGAGAATACTATGGACAGAGAGGCCTGGTGGGCTACAGTCCATGGGATTGCAAAGAGTCAGAGATAACTGAGCAAATAAGCACATGCACACATGATTATTTATACTGATATATTAAAAATTATTTATAATATATGATGTATATATTATAGAAAGATCATACTATATTACTAGTTTAATAAAAAGTTATTAGATTACAAAGCAGTATGTACAGTTCTGTCCTATTTTTTTCTAAATATGTGTGCCCATGTACACACAAAAAAAATAGTGCTGTTATTAATGCCTATTTTTGGTATTGAGATTATAAGTAATTTTTTTGTTTCTTATTTAAATTGAATTCTTTTCAGGCAGCATGGGTTACTTTAATAATTAAAAAATATATATTTTCATTTTGATAAATAAAGCACAAAAGGGAACTAACAACCCAGTACTAGTTGATACAACTTCACATTACTACCTTGGTTAAAATCCACAGCAACATCTACAGTTCAGTTCAGTTCAGTTCAGTCACTCAGTCGTGTCCAACTCTTTGCGACCCCATGAATCGCAGCACGCCAGGCCTCCCTGTCCATCACCATCTCCCAGAGTTCACCCAGACTCACCTCCATCGAGTCCATGATGCCATCCAGCCATCTCATCCTTGGTCGACCCCTTCTCATCCCGCCCCCAATCCCTCCCAGCATCAGAGTTTTTTCCAATGAGTCAGCTCTTCGCATGAGGTGGCCAAAGTACTGGAGCTTCAGCTTTAGCATCATTTAGCCACCAGTTAAGTCTTCTGAATATCTCACCTTGGTCAGGGTGCACCAGTCTACAAGGAAGACAGCCAACTTTTCCTTTGAGGTCAACTCTGAACACTTCCATGAAGAAAGTGCTACTCAGTTTTACAAAATTGAGTTCATTAACAGCATTATCATCCTTGTCTTTGGTCATATTTTTTTTCTCTGCTCTTCCTAAGGTAGCAAATAATCCACCAAAAGCCAATTTCATGTTTGTGATGGGTTCCTATGCAACTCCACTCATTCAAATGAAGCAGGGTGGGGGAAGGAAAGTCTTTAAAATGAATACAACCTTCTTCCTGCTAGAATTTTAATGTTCTCCAAGACCCATTAGTACACAGACTTGCTAGAGTCTAGTGGCATTTGACCTAATTCTGGGAGAGTCCCGAGCTAAGGGACCCTCAATAATCCTGCTGAGGCCTATGTGTCTTATTTATAGAATCTCCAAATGGGATGCAGGATGCTCTATACATAGATTCAGAAACTGTATAATGAAAAGTTTTAAGTGCTTAGACAAGGAGATTATCATTTTATTTATTTGAAAATGTAAGGAAAGACTCTTAGCACTTTACAACCCAGAAGCCCTCAATACACTAGATTTATAGCTGAATAGTTTGTAGAGAAGGAAAAGCTGACACTGAAGAAATAAATTCAGTAATTTTCAGGAAACTAATTCAGTGCAGACAGTATTATTGATGATTTAATTTTTTCAAGGTGATGCCTTAACTGTGCCATGAAAGAATTTAATAAAGAGAAGCCTTAAAATAGCACAGCTTTTAAAAAAATGTAGTTTAAATTTTGTTCACATTTCTAAGATATTGATTATTAGCTAAGCACGAAAAGGAATTTCCTCTTGCTTCATGAAAAAAAGTGAATTTTGTATGCAACTCATCTTTGCTAGCATTTATTTATGTAAAAACGTTCTGTAGCATAGGGTCATTTCTTTATGAGAATTTACATTAATTTTTAAGTACAGGTATTTAAAGACTTCGATTCATTCCAATTATTCTTAACCCAACCACGCTTTCCTAATGCACAAATTTCTTTTTTAAAAAATCAAAGCATTTTCATAAAATCTTCTAGGATAGAAAACATTTGCCAATTTAAATGTGAATAACAACATCTGTAGTTATTTGGAATGTAAGGGAGATGCTGAACAGTGCTTCCGGGAAAACCCAGAGGAGAACTGCTACTCAGACACAAAACTATTTTTTAAGTAAACTCTATGCCAGTTGGTGCAACAGATTTAGAATGCAAAGTTTTCTTGCATTAAACTTAAAAGTGTATTTGAGTCAAGTATATTGTTTCCATCTTAAAATATTTACTCTTAAGGTTTTTTCCCCCATATTTGTTGAATCAAAATGTCATTAGATGAAAAATTTTTTTTAAAACTTCTGTTCTATGTCATAGATTAACTGTGGTTACAAAGCTTTAATTTGAAACAAAAAATTTAAAATTCTACTTGTTCTGTGAAATGTATAAGTTTGAAGAACTTTCCTCCTGTGCTTAAAATGTGCAGTAATGTTGTGCAACTTTTCTGAATTCTGCTCTGACCTTTAATCTTCTGGGAATTGTTTGTTTATTTGTGGCAAATGCAGTTCCTTGTTTGTAAGACAAAAGTTCATAATGATTTATGAGAAACACATTTAGGTTTCTAGATCATGCCACGGGGCTATCTTAATAGATATAGAGAAGCAAAATTTTTTGTGAAGACCAATAGAGGGAGAAAAAGGAAGGAAGGCATAGCCAAAGAGAATATTTTGGATTTTCCTGACACAGAGAGTTTTTAACAAATGATTAACAGTGTCTGATAAGTTCCAAATATAGAGCAATTTGTTTATTCTCTGATCGCACACATTTCCATTAGCTGTGCAACAGCAGGATGTTTTTCTTTTGAGTTTTCGTCATTTGTGCATTACTGTCAGAATTTTTGTTACAATAGCTTTGAGATGAGGTTAACAATGGAGTGTCTTCTCTGAGGGAACTGGTTTTGTCTCAATAGGACCTTTCCATTTAAAGATTGTATTCATCGGGGTTATGGTTTTGCAAACTAGGTAAAATGTCTCTCCCGTTCTTTGCGCTAACTTTTAGAAACCTCATCTTTTAAAGTGAGATTACTCTGAGTGAGGCCATGTGCTGATTTGTTAAACGAAGTGGGAAGAACTTGGAGTGAACCCAGAGGGAGAGCAGTGCCATTTATTTTCAGAATGTATGAGCTCCCTGGAAGGTGGGCACATTTCCAAACCACCAGACAAGAATGATCAGACAGGGGTTTTTATGGATCGGTGTCCCCCTGACTGGTAGCTTGTTTTGTGGGGTCATCACTGGGTGAGGCCGAAGCTTAGTTTACTGATGTTTTTTCTCTTCAACTCCTGGGAAATTTTACTGTGCATACAAAGCAAAAACAAAGGTTTTCTTTGCATAGTTACAAAGCAGTAATGATTTAAGTTTCCTCTATGGTTCACAGCTTCTCTAGATTTATTTTCTTTCTAAGGGCCTGATAAAACTCTCTAGTTTGTATCTCTCTGGATCCTTTATCTCAAACCTTAAAATCTTATTAGATATCTGCTGTGTATAAGACACCATGGGCAGATCTAAAGACAGCTGAGCTATGGTCTCTGGCCTAGAAAGATTTCCTAATCTAGACAGGGAGGTAAGACAGACATGGTCTCAGGGGTTCCTAAATCAGCAGGAGCAATGAAAAGTTGAGGAGTCCCTAAATTTACCTGTGAAGAGTAGCAGAACATAGCATCCAGATGAATGAAAGGTTAAGTCTAGACCTTGTAAAGCTAGAAGCAATGGGTGAGGAACAATGGCTACAAAAACTTGAGTGAATCACTTTGCCTCTTGGGACCTCAGTTTCTTTACCTATAAATCTAGATTTGATGACATTTTATAAACTTTCCAGCTCCAACGTGTTATGACTCTATAAAATGGGATGGATTGTTGAAATATGACAAAAGTACTCTTTCATTTTATATGACCTTAGAAAGAACAATGCCCTCAGATGATGTGACATTTTCCAGCTCTAACTTGCCTCATTAATTCAGAATTGAAGCAATAACAGATGAGATTGACAGTGAAATTGAAATTAGCACATAAATTACATAGAAAACTATTAATTTGGTATAGCAAAGCCATGGTTATTCACAAAGTTTGGGATAATAGTTTTGTTGGGAAATTTTCTTCATTGGTTAAAACTGCATGAATCTCTTTGGCTTAAACTAATTACTCTTGAAATTCAAACTAATTGAAGAGAAGTTTTCTATAATGATTATTAAAGACTTCAAGTCTAACGCAGAGAACAGGAACTCAGTAAATAAGAGTCTCTGCGCTTCCCTTTATTCTTTCTTGTTTCATCATAGCTCCCAGTTTAAAGGCATTAGAGTCTATAGAGCACATTAGTTTACATGACCTAGTGCTTTGCTGAGCTTTTCTGTAAAAGGAAGAAAGTCTCGGAAATGAGCTGAAGTGACCAAAAGCCCCTTCTCAATAATCAGTTGTGATCTGCAACCCGTCAGAACTCCCCAGCATGGAGGCTATCAGCTAAAGTATAGCCAATTCCAATTTCTTTAAACTTTGTAAAGGATAGTCTGCAGTGACCTCAAATTCAGTCATACTTTACAGCTTAGGGAATCAGTCATCTGCCTTTATATGCTTTTCATAAACATTAAATACCAATGTAGCTCTCTAATAGCCAATGGAATTTACTGAAAGTTTGGAACATGTAGCAAAGAATACTTAGTATGAAGAATTTTCAACATGTATGTTTTGTCTGTTTCAAGAATATCTGTTGCAATTATAGACTCAAAATCTGAAAGAAGAAAAAAAGTCATGACTTTCCTCTCAACTGGAACTTTTTGTCACTGTGTTCATAGAAAGTTGGCTAAGAGTAATTCTAAAGGAGATCAGTCCTGGGTGTTCTTTGGAAGGAATGATGCTAAAGCTGAAACTCCAGTACTTTGGCCACCTCATGTGAAGAGCTGACTCATTGGAAAAGACTGATGCTGGGAGGGATTGGGGGCAGGAGAAGAAGGGGACGACAGAGGATGAGATGGCTGGATGGCATCACCGACTCGATGGACGTGAGTTTGAGTGAACTCCGAGAGTTGGTGATGGACAGGGAGGCCTGGCGTGCTGCGATTCATGGGGTCGCAAAGAGTCGGACATGACTGAGCGACTGAATGGAACTGAACTGAAACCATTTATAGTATGTGGTTATGAGTAGCAAAACAGTATCGAATATAATTACATAGTAGCATTGCTATTAATTAGCTAGTAGAGCATAATGATGCTTCTGATGATGCATAATAGTACAGATCAAGTTTAACATCAGGAAAGAAAACAAAGGGATTCCAAGGACCCCTTCCATCAGGTACACAGAGGATAGTTAATGCAGCTGGTGGAAAAAAAGAAATTAAGAGAAATGTCTGCTAGACCAAGTAAAATGACCAAAAGTTTCCCAAAGATCTACCAAAAAATCAAGGAAGCCCATGTTTTGTATAAGCACAATGGAAAGAAATGAAACCTTCCAAAAGAGAGCGCTTACAGTGAGTTTTGAGCACTCGCAGATGCAAAGATTGAGGATTATGTAAATATTATCTCCAGGGACCTGAAATGTGAGAAAAACAACCCATCACCAAATGAAAAACTGCAGACTTACAGGTCTCGCAGAAGAGGATCAGCAGCAAGGGAAAGAAGGTAGTATGGGTGTGGATGCGCTCCCGCAGTCTAGTCCTCTTCCCCGCTGAGGAGCCAGTGATGGTCAGCACGACGCGCTGAACCGCGCTTTCAGTCCTGATGGGTGAATGACATTACTGCATGTTAAGACAGAACGCTGGTCAGAGATCTCCCAAGGGAAGGAGATCAGGAGCTTGGACGTGAGCACGGTTTCTAGCAAGGTCACTCCACTCTAGAGAAACTTTGCAATTAAGCCCCTTGGAGCTCATGTGTGTAGGTGAGACACCCCAGTGAGCATGCCCCAATAGTAATAAATACTCTAAAAACGTTCTTCACTAGTTTTGGGAAATGAGGTATGTAAAGTTAGGGCCCCAAATAAATCACCAGGATAACAGAGAAGGTAGCACCAGTGGGTTTTCCTTCTTAGTTCTTCCCTCATGCTTTGACTCTGAATAAAATAGAACGAACACTTTTAAAAGATCTGACTGAAGCTGAAGCAGCATGTTCGTCTGTCTAGGGTGCCAGTGTGTCTCCTTCTAGCCATTGTACAATGCGTACAGCTGTCAGTTCAACACTTGGCATGAGTCACTATCAGCACTCAGTCATTTTCATGAAGACACCCTAGAGGTGCTGGTGTAGAGCCCTTCTGGGTTAGCTGGTGCGCTGGCTTCCTGATCAGTAGTGGCAAGATTCCAGCACCCCCTAAACCCAACTCAGATAAAAATACAGTTGTTCAGCCTATTTCCATCTGGAAACTACAGTTTCCTTTTGTGTTTCATTAACTCTTTTCTGCTTATCTTACTCGAAACATCAAACATGCTACAACTGGTCTTATTGGAATCCCTTGGAAAGAGTGGTTTCTAAATATCTTCAAACTATCTCGCCTAAAAGAGGCAAATGTCTGGTGACCAATGAGTCCCATCTGTTTCCAACATCTAGTTGAACAAAGAAATCATTAACAAATTATTTGTTCCTACAAACACAAACGTTTTAGTAAATTTATTGCTATGAATCTATATGATATATATATGTGTGCATATGTGTAGTACTACACATTATCAGAAATCACGAGCTTGTGGACAGGAGTATATGTTATAGAACAATGTCCTGAGAAATAAAAAAGTAATTTTATTACATATAAGTTGATAGTATACTTCAAATTACTTAAATCTTCCTAGCCTATTCTTTTATGAAAGACCAACTATGTACCCACTTACTCTCAAGTATGCTTAGCATTGGATCACAACGGGATTCCTGCTCTCTGAGAGACAGGCATGGAAGAGGATCGGTATGTGGCCACTTGTATGGTCGAACTGTTCAGATCAGTAGAGGTTCCTGCTAGGCATGTCCCAAAGTCTCCCAAAGAGGAAAAAGTACAAACCAGTGTTCACACTGAAATGTGACCAGTGTGAACGCCAAGCTGCTCCAAGGAGTCATGGCCAAAGAAAACACAAGTCCAATCCCCCTTCTCCACAAGTGATCAGTGGGAGGCTTACTTCTTTCTCTGATCTTGGGCTTATGATCACCAAATACAATTTTAGAAAGACACTAGCTTTCCCCACCTATCCCTGCCATGTTGCCTTCATGTCAAATTGTTTCCAAGTTACTCTTCTCGATGGGGGATAGACACATGGTTCACTCATCTGGTGGGATTCTGAAAATGAGAAAAAAACTTCCAGTTTCTTTTTATAATTTAAAAATTGATTAGATACCCCTCAAAAAAGAAAAAAAAAAAGCACACCCATGTGATGAAAAGAGACAGGAAAGTAGCTGAGTTCTGTTTTTCTTTTTTTGCTTTGCTCAGCTCTGCTACCTTGGGCTTCAGATGTGTATTTTTGTTAAGGGAGTTTCAAGTCTTAGGTTTGACTAGGAAATTTATAATCCCGTGAGAGGAAGTAAATGGGAGTGGTTTAAGAGAACACTTTGGAACTAGACTTACCTGATCCATATCCAAGTCCTACCACTTCCTAGCTGTGGTTCAATTGCCTCGACCTGTCTGACTCCCTGCGACCCCATGGACTACAGCACACCAGGCTTCCCTGTCCTTCACTATTTCCCGGAGCTTGCTCAGACTCGTGTCCACTGAGTCGGTGATGCCATCCATCTCATTCTCTGTCGTCTCTTTCTTCTCCTGCCCTCAATCTTTCCCAGCATCAGGGTCTTTTCTAATGAATTGGCTCTTCACATCAGGTGGCCAAAGTATTGGAGTTTCAGCTTCAGCATCAGTCCTTCTAATGAATATTCAGAATTGATTTCCTTTAGGATTGATTGGTTGGATCTCCTTGCTGTCCAAGGGACTATCAAGAGTCTTCTCTAACACCACAGTTTAAAAGCATCAATTCTTTGGTGCTCAACTTTCTTTATAGTCCAACTCTCACATCCAAACATGATACTGGAAAAACCATAGCTTTGACTCTATGGACCTTTGTCAGCAAAGGAATGTCTATGATTTTAAATACGCTGTGTAGGTTCATCATAGCTTTTCTTCCAAGGACCAAGCGTCTTTTAATCTCATGGCTGCAGTCACCATCTGCAGTGATTTTGGAGCTCAAGAAAATAAAGTCAGTCACTGTTTCCATTGTTTCCCCATCTATTTGCTATAAAGTGATGGGACCAATGCCATTATCTTTGAATGTTAAGTTTTAAGCCTTTTTTTTTTTTTTTTACTCTTTCACCTTCATCAAGAGGCTCTTTAGTTCCTCTTTACTCTCTGCCATAAGGGTGGTATCGTCTGCATATCTAAGGTTGTTGATATTTCTGCTGGGAATCTTAATTCCAGCTTGTGCTTTATCCAGTCCAGCATTTTGCATGATCATGATGTACTCTGCATATAAGTTAAATAAACAGGGTGACAATATACAGCTCTGACATACTCCTAGTTATGTGACTTTGAACACTCACTTAAACTTCATTGTCTTCACCTGTAAAATATGGATACTGTTAGTATCTGTCTCTTAGAGTTAGTATGAAGATTAAATAAAGTAGCCAATGTAAGATGTTAAGCATAGTACTGGGCACATAGGGAAAATCAATATATTAGTTGCTATTATTATTTTCAATTTGGCAATGGATTTTTTGTTTTTATGTTAGGTTCCATCTGATAATTAAAGTATCCACTGCCTCTCCTTCCAAGTCCCTCCTCCTTAATTTTAAATATGGAAAGTCAGAGTCATGGAATGGTATTACAGAGAATGGTGCTATGGAGACTTGGACTTTGCGCTCCAGTGAGGTGCAGAAGCAAAGGAAGGCAGGGAATAGAATCAGGAGCGTTTCTCCACTGGTCTGAATTAAGCCACAGAGCTTGTTAGTCCTGATAGTCTGTGAAGCCCCATGGGCCTTTCACTCCACTTTTTTTGTCTGATCTCAAGTTAAAGGTGCCTCCCTCTCCTTCAAAAATTAAGGCTAATTGTCAGAATATCTGTGAATTTTCAAACTATGCGGGGATGATTTTGTGGAAAGTACCAGCAAGTAGCACAGTCTCTTCAGAGAGTGATATCTTGTTATAATTAAGGGAATGGGCAGCTTTGCTTCTCTTGCAGACATAGCCATTGCCAGTGAAATGGTACTGTGCATAGGACTAAGGAAATAAGCAGATACTTATTTGCTTAATTGTGTTCTGTAAAGTCACTGCAAACACTGAATCAAGGTATATTGAACCACTGCTCCTAGGAGAAACAGGGTTAGGTCCCTATGAGCTTCTGGTCACAATATTTTCATTAACCAACATATATATTGCCCTATTTTATATGTTTCTGTTTAAAGACACCTTATTTAATATATACTGATGACTCATTCATACTTAACTCACGGCCAGCAGCAGGCTTATCTAACACACTTATTTTCCCCATAAGACCCATCACAGCCTGTTTGCACTTAGGAACAGTGGACAGGACTTCAGCACTATCTTTAAGGGCCATGTTAAACAGCAAAATCACCCAAAAAAGGCATAAAAATGTGAAAAACACGGCGTTAAATAGATTGCAAAAAGGACACTTGTTGACAGTGAGAGGAGCTGAAAGAAGAAGGCAGAGTGTGACCCTGTTCAGTGTCAGCTGGGAGCATGTGCCTCAGACAGCTCACAGTTTCCAGTCCTGTGCACATCTACGCGTGACTGCAGAAACACTGTGAGTGTTGATTTGGAGGCTGCAAATAAATTTAGTGAGCAGGTAAATTCACAAATACAGATTCTATGCATGAAGAGGCTGGACTGCACTAAGCTGTTTGCCAGTTTGCATCTCTTCCAGCAATGCATGTGAATTCCTCCATTCCACGTCTCACAGCACTTGGTGGTTTCAGACTTCCATTTTTACAATCTGGTGAATGCATGTACTTCATGATAACCGTCAATGCCTTGAACATATATGGCACAAAGTAGGCACTTGAGGTATGTTCAGTGAATTAGCACACAGCTAGCCCACAGAATCAGATTAAGCTGCAAATTAAGATCAGTTCCATAAAATTCAGGCTCTGTCAGAACACTGTGATATCTTTTTCAAATGTCATAGGTGAATAGGTTTAAGAACTCAAAAAAAGTTCCTAAACACAGATGTATAAGAACTCAAAAAAGGTGGTGTTTTCCTGTCTTACCTAGTCAGGTCAGTCACATTTGTCAGATTCACAAAGAACAAAAAGTACTTTAAATATGTTTATATTATTGTTTTGTAATTTTTTTCTCTTTACTCATTTAGAAACATTCAAGGGATTTATACCTATTGCACACAAAAATGAAAATGCCATGCATGGTATAGAAATATTATTGCCTCTATTTACTCCATCCAGTATCTTTTCAGGACTGAAAACAAAACTGCTTAACTTTCAATCAAGTTTGAGACTGCACCAATCTTAACCAGGAGGAATAAAGTCTAATACATAGCACATGCCTGTTTTGTATTCTCCTGTTTAATATAGATTTTTTTGACCTGAGTTTCAAGAAATGATTAATTAGCTTTTATTCATGAGTGTTTATTTTCTTTCTTTCTTTTTTCTTATTTTTATTTATTTTTATTTTTTTGACTGTAGCCATGAATTTATTTTTTTATTTTTATTTTTATTTTTTTTAGAGCTTCCATTTTATTTTACCTTACAGTACTCTATTGGTTTTGGCATACATTGACATGAATCTGCCACGGGTGTACATGAACTCCCAAACATGAACCCCCCTCCCACCTCCCACCCTACATCATCCCTCCAGATCATCCCCATACATAAATGTGCTTTTGAGCTTTGTGTCCTCAGTGTAGTTTGGACGTTTCTTCCAAGACCATAGTATTCACGTTCCAAGTCTCATGTGAGATGCCAGCCTTATTTGTTTAATTGCTTGAAATATTTTATAGCCATATAGTATTTAATTTGGCAATTCCATACTGAAGCATAGAAAGGAAAGTGGCTCTGAGTTTCACTATGATGTTCCAAGGCAAGTCAGGGCATCCCCAACTTTTCAGTCTTCTCTAAAATGGCTTATTTACGTTACTCTCCTCTATGAGACAAAGAAGGACTTTTCTTTTTTTTAAGTTCTTTTGTTTCTAAGAAAGTGGATTAATTAACTATTTGTGAGATTAGCTAATTAAACTGATAATATGCCTTCAACAAGTAAAGTTGCAAAAGGTGGGATCTAAGAAGTTTCAAGGCTCAAGAGCACGCTCCTCTAGGACCCCTCTCTCAGTGAGACGGTCCTTCACTGTTGCCCATGGAAGGTACTGGAGAAGTGATTGTTGTTTTTCTTATGTTTTTCCTGACCTAGCATCTTTGTCTGTTTATACTGCTGTAACAAACTACCATAGACTGTGTGGTTTAAAGGCACACATTTGTTTCTCACAACTCTGTAGTCTGAGACGTCCACAGTGCAGGGGCTGGCAGACTCAGGGTCTGGTGAGGCCCTGCATCTTGTGCTCCTGTATTTGGAACAGAGGCTCTTCACCATCTTAGACTGACTCTACCTCGTTCACTGCTTTGTGTGTGTTCTAATTTTTTTTTTACTTTTAAAAATTGTATTATGTTAGTTTCTGCTATACAACATCGTGAAACAGCTATAGGTATACATACATCTCTCCCGTCTTGAGCCTCCCTCCCGCCCCATTCCCCATCCAATTCCTCTAGGTCATCACAGAGCACTGAGCTGAGCTCGCTGTGCTATATTGCAGCTTCCCTCTAGCTATCTATTTTGCACACGGTGGTGTGTGTAAATCAGTGTTATTTCCCCAATTCGTCCCTCTCTCTTCTTCCCTAATCTGTTACTCAGTCTCATTCACTTCTGATCTTGATAGTGATGCTCAGTCTCTCAGTTGTGTCCGGATCTTTGCAACCCCATGGACTGAAGCCTCCCCCCGGGCTCCTCTGGCCAGGCAGGAATCCTGGAGAAGGGCATGCCCTTCTCCACTTGATAGTGATGTTGTTTTCCAATTTGTTGGTTGCCTAAGGCCCTTCATCTGGCTTCCCAGGTGCCAGTGCAGGAGATACAAGAGATGCAGTTTTGATCCCTGGATCAGGAAGATCCCCTAGAGGAGGAAATGGCAACCCACTCCAAAATTCTTGCCTGGAAAATTCCATGGACAGAGGAGCCTGGTGGGCTACAGTCCATGGGGGCTGCAAAGAGTTGGACACTCCTGAAAAACCGGGCATAAAAGTCCCTTTGTCTCATTCAGCTTATTCTGCGCACTCTTCTTTACCCACTGTTATTTTAAACATTCCACAAAGTTTATATTCAAGATCCTTAAGAGGTATTTCTGTATTTTCCCTGACTGGCATAGCATAAAACTTCACACCTTTCTTTTCTTTCTTTTTTTCTTCTTTTTAATTCTGGCACCTGTTCCCAATAACATTACTTATATGACTTGGAATATGACCTCTACATAAGGGAATATTGCCTCACCCCATTTCCGTCACTGAAACATAATTTATGTCTCTTAGAGTTTTAAACATTACTAGATTCAAATAGCTGACAACCTCCAACTCCACCTAAAATTTTTCAAGTGTTGGAAGTAAGAAAGTTTATTTTCGTCACAAAACATGGATGATTATCTTCCTATGTGAACTTCTAAAAGATGCTGAATGTTTTCAGTAGTACTGAACCTGCATTGATAACTTATTATAATTAGGAATGTATATAACCCTCAATGGAACAAAACTTGAACAAAAATATATAATGATGTACTGTATTCCCTGTTGCAGAGCAATGTGTAGGAATATGGGAGACATTTAATACACATATCTTTAATAAATGAAAGAACATTTACAAGATTTTCCAAGTCAGAGTATCCTGGACAATGCAGATTCAACTAATAATGAACTATACTTTGCATCTATTACACTGATAATAGTTTTTAAAGCTAAGGGATTCTCTGGTGGCTCAAATGGTAAAGAATCCACCTGCAAGGCAAGAGACACAGGAAATGGTTCAGTCCCTGGGTTGGGAAGATCCCCTGGAGAAGGAAATGGCAACACACTCCAGTATTCTTGCCTGGAGAATTCCGTGGACAGAGGAACCTGGTGGGCTATATATTCTATGGGTTTGCAAAGAAAGACGCCTATTGTTATGGAGGATGTTAAGAGATGGTATTTTCATGCATTGTTTATGACAGTGTGGACTGTTAAAGCCAATTTGGAAGAAACTTGGCCCAGTCTATTAAATTATAATACACGTACCCTTTAGTTCAGCAACCCAGTCCTGAGACTCCATTTCTCAGGGTGACAGAAATCATCTACAAGAACATATATTCTTATAGGTAGATACATATGAATATAGGTTATATTGCAATAAATATGCAATATATATTTTATGTTCACTTGAGGGAAGGGAAAAAAAAAATCTGAGTATTCTCCAGCAGTGGGATATTAGATAAATTATTATATCTAGTATAATATTGTACAGTCATTAAAAAATATAATAGACCTGTATCAATTGACTTGGAATGTTTTCTATGAAATATTACTAAGTGAGAAAAGCAATAGAGAAAAGGCTGTATAATATAACCTCTATTTGTAATACAAGCCTTAACAAAAATTTCTCTTACGTATGTATGCATTATTATGTGAGCAAGGAAAAAGTAGAGAAAGATACACACCAAGTTCTTACCATGAGTTACCTGTTGGCAATGAAGGGATGCCGATACTGATGGAGTGGACAACTGCATATAGCCACACAGATTATATACTGTATAATTCCGGGGGCATCATTTATATAAATTGTGGTGGACAGAGTTTTAAATGCCCTCTTTGATTCTCACCTTCTAGTATTCATGCCCTTCTGTGATCTGTTATATGTAGGAGGAATCTGAGATTTGCTTCTATAATATAATGTAACACAGCAAAGGTGATTAAGTGTATGTGATTATGTTAAGATTGCAGTGCCCATCTTTCTAGAATCTCTTTTACCCTCCCTGACTGTGAGGAAGCAAGTAGCCCTATAGTGGAAACCCACATGACAAGTACTGCATGTGAGTTGCTGAGGATGGCCACTGGCTAACAGCCACAAACAACTGAAGCTCTCAGACCTACAGCCCTAAAGAACTCAGTGCTGCTAGTTAAGTTCAGTTCAGTTACTCAGTCGTGTCCGACTCGTTGCAACCCCATGAACAGCAGCATGCCAGGCCTCCCTGTCCATCACCAATTCCCGGAGTTTACCCAAACTCATGTCCATTGAGTCAGTGATGCCATCTAACTATCTCATCCTCTATTGTTCCCTTCTCCTCCTGCCCTCAATCTTTCCCAATGTTAGGGTCTTTTCAGATGAGTCAGCTCTTCCCATCAGGTGGCCAAAATATTGGAGTTTCAGTTTAAACATCAGTCCTTCCAATGAACACCTGGGACTGATCTCCGTTAGGATGGACTGGTTGGATCTCCTTGCTGTCCAAGAGACTCTCAAGAGTCTTCTCCAACACCACACCTTAAAAGCATCAATTCTTCAGTGCTCAGTTTTCTTTATAGTCCAGCTCTCACATCCATACATGACTACTGGAAAAACCATAGCCTTGACTAGATGGACCTTTGTTGGCAAAGTAATCTCTCTGCTTTTGAATATGCTATCTAGGTTGGTCATAACTTTCCTTTCAAGGAGTAAGCGTCTTTTAATTTCATGGCTGCAGTCACCATCTGCAGTGATTTTGGAGCCCAAAAAAATAAAGTCTGACACTGTTTCCACTGTTTCCTCATCTCTTTGCCATGAAGTGATGGGACCAGATGCCATGATCTTCGTTTTCTGAATGTTGAGCTTTAAGCCAACTTTTTCGCTCTCCTCTTTCACTTTCATCAAGAGGCTTTTTAGTTCTTCTTTGCTTTCTGCCATAAAGGTGGTGTCATCCGCATATCTGAGGTTATTGATATTTCTCCCAGCAGTCTTGATTCCAGCTTGTGCTTCTTCCAGACCAGCATTTCCCATGATGTACTCTGTATATAAGTTAAATAAGCAGGGTGACAATATACAGCTTTGATGCACTCCTTTTCCTATTTGGAACCAAACTGTTGTTCCATGTCCAGTTCAAACTGTTGTTTCCTGATCTGCATATAGGTTTCTCAAGAGGCAGGTCAGGTGGTCTGGTATTCCCATCTCCTTCAGAATTTTCCACAGTTTATTGTGATCCACACAGCCAAAGGGTTTGGCATAGTCAATAAAGCAGAAATAGATGTTTTTCTGGAACTCTCTTGCTTTTTCCGTGATCCAGCGGATGTTGGCAATTTGATCTCTGGTGCCTCTGCCTTTTCTAAAACCAGCTTGAACATCAGGGAGTTCACGGTTCACGTGAAGCCTGGCTTTGTGATCAGGGAAGCAGATGATTCCCCAGTCAAGTCTCTAGATGATGCTGCAGCCCTGGGTGACACTTGGTTATAAGCTGTGAGACCCTAAGCAGAGGGTCCAACTAAGCCACACCTTGATTCCTGACCCATGGGAACTGTGAAATAATAAATTTGTATCATTTTAAGTTGCCAAGCTTGTGGTAATATTGCCATGGAGCAATAGTGTAGAGCTCTCAATGTGATCTGATGTTTGCTGTTAGCAATTTGTACAACTATGCATGGCAGCCCAGCGTAGAGAAGAAAAAGAGGAGAGAGAAAGGGACAGAGGTTAAAAAAGAGAGGACTGCTCAGATAAAAAATAAAACAAAACTTAAAACCCCCAAAACTTTATACTGTCCCATTTTTGTTAAAATTACATGAGTATGCATTAATAATTAGAATAAAAGTTGAATAAAAAGAAACTGCATAGTAATGAGTATATAAAATTATTCATTTTCATTACAAATCAAATAAAAAAGAAAGCATAGCACAATTTTATATATGGATAAATACATATATAGATTACTGTGAGCCCTTTGGCCCAATAATGCTCAGCTCTTTACAGCACAGATGTTCTTTTGCAAGAAAAATATTAGTTCCATGTATGATGAGGATTTTCTGAGAATTATTTGCTTCATACCTAAAAGAGTCAGTAGTATCTTCTGGATCTTGAACAGTTAATGATTCACTTTTGATAACCTGTATTCTTTATTTTTTACTTATCACCCTTGAAAAAACTTCATGAATAGATAGCTCACTTAATTCTCCTTTTCCAGTGAATAAGCTTTCTTTTAGAAATGATCATGAAGTGACATCTTGTATCAAAGCAATTTTAGAAAAATCAAAGTAGGGAAAAAATAGGAAAGGGTCTCAATAAAGTGAAAATATTTCCTTTTATAGATATCTTTCTAGCTTTAATTTCACAGATTATTAGGTTTGCAATCATGATTCTTCTTTGGAAGAGGAAAAAGTTTATTTTTTAAACAAATACGTGAGAATAATTGGATAATTTTTCAATAGCATTGAAATGATATTTGTGCTACTCAAAATATAGCCTCTTGTCATTCATTAGCTCATCTACCAATAGGAAAGGGTCTCAATAAAGTGAAAATATTTTCTTTTATAGGTATCTTTCTAGCTTTAATTTCACAGATTATTAGGTTTGCAATCATGATTTTTCTTTGGAAGAGGAAAAAGTTTATTTTTTAAACAAATACGTGAGAATAGTTGGATAATTTTTCAATAGCATTGAAATGATATTTGTGCTACTCAAAATATAGCCTCTTGTCATTCATTAGCTCATCTACCACTAGACTTACCACACTTTTACAATTATATCTGAACACAATATTACAATAAATCTGTAAGTGACTTGCCACCGAGGCATATGTGAATTTAAGTTTACTAGTTTTAGGTTTGCAGGTGTCATTCATTCATTCACTTGTTCATTCAACAAGTGTTAGCCAGTGCAGTATTGGTCAAAAACTATGTAATACTACCTAAAAGTGACATATTCCTTAATCCTGTGGAACTCACAATATAGAGAAAGAGAGTTTTATGAAAGACACATACAAATAAGTAAGCTATAACCAAAAGCTGGGCTTCCTAGATGGCTTTGTAGCAAAGAATCTGCCTGCCAAGCAGGAGACTCAGGTTTGATCACTGGGTCAGAAAGATCTCCTGGAGAAGGAAATGGCAACCAACTCCAATATTCTTTCCTAGAAAATCCCATGGACAGAAGAGCCTGGAAGGCCACAGTCCATGGGGTTGCAAAAAAGTCAGATACAACTTAGCAACTAAACAACAACAACAGCAATGTCATACGTGCTATTGAGGAGATATATCTCTTGCTATCAGTCTTTCTGACATAGGGAACAGACTTTGAACACTGCCTGATAAGAGAATCCCTGGGGAGCTTTGTACCACTGCATGGGCCCTGCCTAGGTGGTTCTCCTCCAAGGATCTGGGGCTGCCCCCAGCTCACCAAGTGACTCTGAAGGCAGACACTCAGAAGCCCTGATCTTGCCCTTGTGGCCTCTCCAGCTCCACCCCTTCTTTGTGGCCTTTCAGTATTACTGCTGCATAGCTCTCCTTCTGTGCCTTGGGCATGCCATGTTCCTGCTTGCTTTAGGCTTTATACAGGTTGTGCCTCCATCCTGGACCATCCTGGAACACTCCCACACCCTTTTACCTGGGTCACTCCTGCTCTGCCTTCAGATCTCAACCATCACTACCTCAGGGTACCCCTTTTCCATCTTTCTAAGTCTCCAGGGATTCTCTTATCAGGCAGTGTTCAGAGATGCTTGATTAGGCCAGACAGTACCTTAAAACAGGTTGGGATTTTAGATGTTTTCCCCAACATTATGCATTTTAATTAGAAAGTTAACAAGGTCAGGTGAGGGTTCCCTTGTGGCTCAGACGGTAAAGAGTCTGTCTGCAATACAGGAGACCTGGGTTCAATCCCTGAATTGAGGAGATCCCCTGGACAAAGGAATGGATACCCTCTCCAGTATACTTGCCTGGAGAATGCCATGAGCAGAGAAGCCTGGCGGGACACAGTCTACGAGGCCACAAAGAGGTGAACATGATGAGCGCACACACACAAGCTCGGATTTGAAGATTGAAAATGCCATGTAAACTGCCATATGAGGCATACATTGGTGGGTTGTGACATAGTGCATTGAAGGTAGGCCATTGCAGTAGAGAGAGGAGATTGGAGTTTCCAAGTGGAGGGAGAATGGAGATGGATAAAATATTGAAAAAATAAAATGAAAAAATAATTTAGATAATTCCTATTGGGCTTGTCAGAAAGATACTGCTCCCTTGTCTTCATGTGTGTAGCAACGCTGTTGAAAATTCAAACAGTCAGATTCTTGTTCCTTTTTTAGATGATTCTCTTTTTCTTTCAAAAACAGTCAGCATGTTCTCTTTGTTTTATGTTTTAATATCACTATAATATGCTTAGTTGAAGTTTTAAACTTTAAACTATTTTTTCTTATTTATCCTTTTGGAACACTTTTTAGCATTTATTCAGCCAGAGGTCTGATATATTTTTCTTTAATTCTAAGAAATTCTGGCTCATTATTTTTTTAGCTTTTTAAATTTATAATTCATATATACATATATATCATTATTTTATTCCTTGTTGATATATTCTGGGAAAGTTCTTCAACTTATGTGCCCAGCTTATAACTGATTTCCCAGTGTTTTATAATCTTCTATTCAACCCATCCACTGAGGTCTCTATTTCAGTAATGATACATTTTGTTCTAATATCTTGGATAGGATCCTATTCAAAACTGATGCCATGTTTCCTTATCTCATTCTGAATATCTGTTCTGTTCATTCCACTAGTTAATTTCCTTGTGTAAGTCTTTCTATTTGTAATGTGGCTTTTTCTCTTCATTGTTCCCTGGCTTCACAAGTATGTTGAGTGGTAATATTTCTTTGAGGAAGGAGGAAAAAAGAGCAAAAGTCCAAGTCTTGCCTGATGCTCTTAAAAAAAAAAATTCTGAATGTGTGTGGGAAGTGAGCCCCTCAAAATCACTGCCTATTCCTCTATCCACCTCCACTCCCCAGTTCTCTCCTGCCACCCAAGACTGTCACCAGAATTCTTTCACACATCAGCCCTGCTCTTATGGAAGCTGTTGCTTCTGATAACCAAGAGGTGGGGTTATTCAGAAGCCCACCAGACAATCAGGACTCCTTGCTTGTGTCTCCCCACTTCAGCTCAATTGTGCCACTGTCTCGCTGCTACTTATCACTCTTGGCTGCTGCTGTTGCTTTCCTATCAAGAATCAGATGGATGGATAACAATCTAGGACTTTGGATTTGGGGGCAGTATTGTGGGCCTAGCACGGCTAGAGAAATGGATGCAACCAGAATGCTCTCCCTTGCCCATTCTGCGCTGGGATCCAGACCATAGTTCCGCATCAACAGGCCACTGCTCATACCACCAGTGACCTCTCTTTCAGTCAGCCTTCTTGTATTCTTCTTGGTTTCTTTGGTTTCTTAATTATCTGCTGAGTAGGGTGTTGAGATTCACGAGCTTTTCCCTTTCTGTTCCACTATAGAACCTCCACTCTAGTTAGATGAATTGAAACAACAGCCTTCTCAGTTTACATTTCAGCCACTGCTCATACCACCAATGACCTCTCTTTCAGTCAGCCTTCTTGTATTCTTCTTGGTTTCTTTGGTTTCTTAATTATCTGCTGAGTAGGGTGTTGAGATTCACGAGCTTTTCCCTTTCTGTTCCACTATAGAACCTCCACTCTAGTTAGATGAATTGAAACAACAGCCTTCTCAGTTTACATTTCCTTCTTTATTAAATCATTCCTAGGAATTCAGAATCTCTCCTTGCCTTTTAACAAGGCCTTCAGTTAACCTATGTATAAGAGAACACTGCCCATAAACTCCTCCAATAATTAGTTTTCAAAGAAAATTCTTGTTATTTCTCTGGATTTTTTCTAAATACCTGCTCCCAAACTTAGCAAAATGTAAATCCCTATGATAGCTTTCCCAGGCATAAGAGGCACTAAATCTCTTGTAAAATTATTCTGATATCAATTTTTGTTACAGTTCTAATTTTTCCTTCATATATTTAGATCCTCCGACATCTATTGTATAAATGTTTATGACTTTATGGGTTTTTTATCTTTTATATTATACATATAAAAGCTTTCACCTTAATATTATGACTGTATTTATAGTAATATTTGCTTAATAAATTTCCCATGTTAAATATTTTTAAAGCAATTAGAAAACCTTTCACTTTCATGGAGGAATATAAACCATCTATGTTTACTAACATGTGATATGCTTAGCTTTACTTTTGCCATTTGTTTTCTTGTGTTTGGTTTATATTTTATTGTCATTTTGTTTTCTGACTTTTGCCATATGGATTTTTTTTCTTTGCTAGTTTCCAGTAAGTTAAAAAATATGTATTATACTTTTAATTAATCATGATTTCAAAATAAATATTTTTCTATCAGATTAAGGAGAAGTACATGAGATCTGAAACCTAGCATATCATTATTCTTTCTACACTTTTTTTTCCCAGTATTTTTAATATATACTATAGACTTTTGGGTTCAGAACATTATGACATACTACATTCCACATCTTTTTATTGAACAGAAGTTTTTAACATTAATGTTACATTTGGGCCCCCAAATTACAACAGTTGTTTGATTATAAGTCACTTTTAAGATATTGCCAATACTGATTGATAATTGTTTTATGCCATGACTTTTCCATTATTGATGTTCTTAATAAATTAGGATTTAATTTTAGTTTTTAGGGATATTTTAAAGTATGTAAAGTACAAAGATAGTACTTGGCAGAGATGTAATCCTTTAATAAAAATAATGTTATTTATTTTCTTATTTTCAAGCGACATGAAGGGATACTTTAAATTAGTAAAGTAGTAGTCTTTAAAAACTATTAGTGGCATTATTTGCAATTTCTCACCTCAAAAATACATCTTCAGTGACTTCATCCACCCTGTGGAAAGTATTCCCATATCTTTATAAACTTTTTTTTCTGTCATCTGAATGCACAGATTTGGTTAAGTATGTGTTTTCCTAGCTTTGCACATTTTATCTTGAATTTGTTTTGGCATTTAATTTTCCAAAAGAAAAATAGAAGGCCCTCTAATTGTATGACTAGCGTAGCGTATCTTCTCCGCTCCACTCCTTCCTTCTCCTTTTCCTTCTTCATGCTCATCCTCTTTTTACCTTCTGGTTGTTTATAGAGTATTTTTCTTTACATGGTTTATGCTTTCATCTAGTTGTAATTGTATTTCTATTCATTGTTCCTGGGATATGATTGGTCCACCTAGTACATCCTGTATCAGTGGGCTATTGCTCTATGAACAAACCACTTCATTGTTTAAAGACTTAAAGCAATAAGCATTTAACTTTTGTTGCGACATCTGTGGGTCAGCTGGGTATTTCTAATGCTAGGAGATAGGCCTGGCTGTTTTCTTGAGAACTGCTCATGTAATGGAGATCATCTCGCAGGTTCACTGAGAGTTGGCTTCAGATAGGATGATGTTCCTCTGATGCGCATCATTCAGCTTGGAATTTTTCACATGGCGATGATGGAGTATCGGAAAGAGACTAGAGGCTCACAGAGCCTCCTAAGGCCTGCCATGTTGCCACACCACATTCTGTTAGTCAGAGTAAGTTACAGGGACATCTCAGATTCAGGGGTGGAGAAATGGAATCTGCCTCCTGTTGAGAGGAGAGGCAAAGTATGTAAATTTGAGAGTAAGTTACAGGGACATCTCAGATTCAGGGGTGGAGAAATGGAATCTGCCTCCTGATGAGAGGAGTGGCAAAGTATGTAAATTTGAAATAGATGGATAGTTGATGACTTTTTTTCCTGAGATAATCTACCATGATACCCAAGTGATGTGTCAAATTGGAAATTTTCTTTGGTTTTGTCTTTGTTTATAATTTATTTTCAATTAGTTTTTTTGTTGTTCCAAATTCAAAGGTCGTAACTGTTCGTTTAAATCTTTAATCTCTATTCTGTGTATTGATCATCTTTTTTTTTTTACTAGTCATGTCCTTCGCTTTTTATTCTGCATGCTAGGAAAAATTTTCAAAATTATTTTGTTCACTGCTTAGTATTTCAGCGTGACATGACTATTATTTACCGCATCCAAATAGTTATTCAGATTTTTGAATTGCATTTTTATGTCTTTGCATTTCTTTCTTAACTAATTTATTTTTATCTCATCCTATTTTATATATTTCTTCCCACTTTTTTCTTCATTTTTTCCCCTCTTGAGTCATAGGTCTTAAGTTTTAATTCAGTTGCCAACATGGAGAATTAGGAGATTTATTAGAAATCCTGAATTCCAGCTTCTTTCAAAATGAGAGATCTGGCAACAATATATCTCAGATTCTGCTTGCAAAAGCAGGCTTTGACCTCTCCTTTTATATGGAACATTTTAGTCTAGTTTACTACAAAACCCACCCCTCCCTGACGCGAAGTTTCAGTTGTATTTTATCATTATACACGTTTGTTTGTTTGTTTTCATTTGCTAGTGTTAAATAGGAAATAAAATATTCTTGATGCCTATTCTAGATACATATTTGCATCAAAAAGTGAGGGGATGAAAGAGTGAGAGAACTGCTATTTACAGAAAAATATTATAGTGTATATTTTTTTTTCCTGTGGATATGAAGACTGTTTCTTCAGGCATCATGTGCAAACAAAACCTATCTGTGCTGAAGGAGCATAATTTAAATCATCTTTAGAAAATAACTTATAAAGAGAACTGGGTAGGAAACCAGCTGCTAAGCTGCTAAGTCACTTCAGTCTTGTCCGACTCTGTGTGATCCCATAGACGGCAGCCCACCAGGCTCCTCCATCCCTGGGATTCTCCAGGCAAGAACACTGGAGTGGGTTGCCATTTCCTTCTCAAATGCATGAAAGTGAAAAGTGAAAGTGAAGTCGCTCAATCGTATCTGACTCTTAGCGACCCAATGGACTGCAGCCCACCAGGCTCCTCTGTCCATGGGATTTTCCAGGCAAGAGTACTGGAGTGGGGTGCCATTGCCTTCTCCATAGGAAACCAGAAAAAAAACAAATTAAAACTTTAATAAAGAAATATTTTAACTTAAAAATGGTGTTAACATGTAAACATGTCAGAGGATTTATCTCTGAAATGTTTTGGATCATAAAATCACCCCCAAATTAAAAGCTTTTCACAATGGCATGTTTTATTTAAGTCCGTTGGATATGGTACAAATTATATTTTCCAACAGGAATAAGCATTCACATTTGTAAATATAACTAAAACATTAGCATGGAATGTTTAAGCTATCGTTTAGAAAATATAGGGAAAAAATAAAGAAAATGACTATTTGGGGCATTTTCTGCTGTAGCTGATGAAAGCAAAGATTAAAAATACCACTGAGTTCAGTTCAGTCGCTCAGTCATGTCCGAATCTTTGCGACCCCATGAACTGCAGCATGCCAGGCCTCCCTGTCCATCACCAACATCTGGAGTTTACCCAAACTCATGTGCATGGAGTCAGTGATGCCATCCAGCCATCTCATCCTCTGTCGTCTCCTTCTCCTCCTGTCCCCAATCCCTCCCAGCATCAGGGTCTTTTCCAAAAAGTCAATTCTTCACATGAGGTGGCCAAAGTATTGGAGCTTCAGCCTCAGCATCAGTCCTTCCAATGAACAACCAGGACTGATCTCCTTTAGAATGGACTGGCTGGAATTCCTTGCAGTCCAAGGGACTCTCAAGAGTCTTCTCCAACACCACAGTTCAAAATCATCTATTCTTTACCGCTCAGCTTTCTTTATAGTCCGACTCTCACATCCGTACATGACCACTAGAAAAACCATAGCCTCGACTAGTTGGATCTTTGTTGACAAAGCAATGTCTCCACTAGCTTTGTTCATAGTGATGCTTTCTAAGGCCCACTTGACTTCACATTCCAGGATGTCTGGGACTAGGTGAGTGATCACATCATCGTGATTATCTGGGTCATGAAGATCTTTTTTGTACAGTTCTTCTGTGTATTCTCGCCACCTCTTCTTAATATCTTCTGTTTCTGTTAGGTCCATACCATTTCTATCCTTTATCGAGCTCATCTTTGCATGAAATGTTCCCTTGGTATCTCTAATTTTCTTGAAGAGATCTCTGGTCTTTCCCATTTTGTTGTTTTCCTCTATTTTTTTGCATTGATCACCGAGAAAGGCTTTCTTATCTCTCCTTGCTATTCTTTGGAACTCTGCATTCAAATGGGTATATATTTCCTTTTCTCCTTTGTTTTTCCCTTCTCTTCTTTTCACAGCTATTTGTAAGACCTCCTCAGACAGCCATTTTGCTATTTTGCATTTCTTTTCCATGGGGACGGTCTTGATCCCTATATCCTGTACAATGTTATGAACCTCTGTCCATAGTACATCAGGTACTCTGTCTGTCAGATCTAGTCCCTTAAATCTGTTTATCACTTCCACTGTATAATCATAAGGGATTTGATTTAGGTCATACCTGAATGGTCTGGTGATTTTCCCTACTTTATTCCATTTAAGTCTGAATTTGGCAATAAGGAGTTCTAAATCTGAGCCACAGCCAGCTCCTGGTCTTGTTTATGTTGACTGTATACAGCCTCTCCATCTTTGGCTGCAAAGAATATAATCAATCTGATTTCGGTGTTGACCATCTGGTGATGTCCATATGTAGAGTCTTCTCTTGTGTTGTTGGAAGAGGGTGTTTGCTATGACCAGTGTGTTCTCTTGGCAAAACTCTATTAGCCTTTGCCCTGCTTCATTCCATATTCCAAGGCCAAATTTGCCTGTTACTCCAGGTGTTTCNGCTATGACCAGTGCATTTTCTTGGCAAAACTCTATTAGTCTTTGCCCTGCTTCATTCCGCATTCCAAGGCCAAATTTGCCTGTTACTCCAGGTGTTTCTTGACTTCCTACTTTTGCATTCTAGTCCCCTGTAATGAAAAGGACATCTTTTTTGGGTGTTACTTCTAAAAGGTCTTGTAGGTCTTCATAGAACCATTCAACTTCAGCTTCTTCAGTGTTACTAGTCAGGGCATAGGCATGGATCACCATGATATTGAATGGTTTGCCTTGGAAATGAACAGAGATCATTCTGTCATTTTTGAGATTGCATCCAAGTACTGCATTTCGGACTCTTTTGTTGACCATGATGGCTACTCCATTTCTTCTGAGGGATTCCTGCCCGCAGTAGTAGATATAATGGTCATCTGAGTTAAATTCACCCATTCCAGTCCATTTCAGTTCACTGATTCCTAGAATGTTGATGTTCACTCTTGCCATCTCCTGTTTGACCACTTCCAATTTGCTTTGATTCATGGAGCTAACATTCCAGGTTCTTATGCAATATTTCTCTTTACAGCATCGCACCTTGCTTCTATCACCACTGAGTTAGTTAGATCAACAACTTTGATGAAAATTTTGATAGGATCAGGAATTTTAGACATCAAGCTATAACAGGTAGAATTTCACAAAATGACTATTTCGTATACTGAAAAACTTTAATGTTGTGTTAGCAAAATCAATAAGCTTATATACAAAGAATATTTGTGAGATGGCTGAAGTTGACCTTGGACTTCTTAGAAAACTTATGTTCAAAGTTGCACAGTTGGTAGAAACAAGAAACTTCAGTTTCAAAATTGCATTATTTATTGGTGTAGGTTTGTGCTAAAAAGTTGAAAATAGGATAACCACTGTAAACTGAATTAATTCTTTGTCTTCATCCATCCTTAAAGTGGATGCACAGTAAGGCATATTGCTGTACTACCTCAAAGTTGGGTCAATGGAGTGGGTGAAGGCATTTTTTTAGTCACTGAAAAAAATTTATTTGTTCATATATTCCAAAAAATAATTCTTGCCTCTGTCCTTCAATAAAAGAATAGATCAAAATTTTATTTTTAGATTTATATAACCCAACAAAATGTGACCATTCCTATACAAGGGAATTCTGATTAATTATAAATGTTTATGATTTGATTTTTTCATTCATTTCTAGTGAAAGTGTATTGTATTAGTTTCCTGGGTGTGCTATAACAAATTACCACAAACTTGGATTCATAAAACAAGGAGACTTACTGTCTCATAGTTTCGGAGATCAGAATTTCCAAATCAGTTCTGCTGGCTTAGATCAGGGTGTCCGAAGGGCCATGTCCCCTCAGGAGGCTTCAGGCATGAATTTGTTCCTCACCTCTTCTAGCTTCTGGTGTTTCCCAGCAGTCTTCAGTTCACTCTAAGTCTCTACTTCCGTGGTCACACTGCCCTCTCCACTTCGGTATGTTTAATCTCCCTCTGTCTCTCTCTTACAGGGACACTTGTGATGGCATTTAGGGTTAATCCAGTTGATTCAAGGGCTTCCCCAATGGCTCAATGGGTAAAGAATCTGCCTGCAATGCCAGAAACACAGGAGATGCAGGTTCAATACCTGGGTTGGGAAAATCTTCTGGAGAACAAATTGGCAACCCACTCTAATAATCCTGCCTGGGAAATCCCATTGACAGAGGAGCCTGGTGGTTTATAGTCCATGGGGTCTCAAAGAGTCAGACACAGCTGAGCGACAAGCACAGCACAGTTAATCCAAAATAAGCTTCCCGTCTCAAGATCCTTAACACCTTTTATGAAAAGGGTAGGGTAGTATTCACAGCTTCCAGGGAGCAGGATGCCATATCTTTGGAGCTACCATTGAGCCCACTACACTTGTCTTTGGAAAATTTATTTGAAAGAAAAAAAATCTGGCCCGTTTTCCTATGCTGTAATCAGTTGCATGAAATGAGTTTGCCGAGTTACATTTCTGACATTGTGAAGATGAAAACTGAATTTTAAAAAAGGGTATATAGTTGCAGACCTTATGAAAATGAAGTAAAATTGATTAGTTTCCTTTCTTAATCAACGCTGATAATATGAATAAAGAATACAACCAGAAATTGCTGAACTGAATGGCAAAATGGTACTAAAAAGTATATCTGAAACTGTTAGAATACCAGGTTCTGAAATATCTTGGGAGTAATTTTCAAAATGTAAAAAGGACCTTCATGGATTCTTTCCATGTTCAAAGTATATATCTTTGTGAACAGCTGTTTTATGTTATAAAGCTGAATAAAAATAAATATTCTCAGCTAACATTTCCAAGAATGAATTATTTACTGCCTATCATAATTTGAATGTTAGATCTAAATGAGTATCTTGGTACAGAAGAATATGAATAAGGTTTCCAGTTAAAAATCAATGTAATGACAATGAAGAAAGAAACATTTAATAATTAGAAATCATTTTCAATTTCTGTAAAAAAATTAATTTGAAATATAATCTAATAAAGTCCATGGTTGAATTATCTCGCATGGTTATATAAGTTTAATTAAAACATAGAAATCTTTATTATGTGTGTCATAATTGATGTTTTCACATCTTCTCCCTTTTCTTACTCTATTACATTATCTACCTTAGCTCTGTGTGTTTTGGGGTATGCAATACCTGGATACATCTTCTTGTGTCTCATAGATGAACTACATTATTTAAAAAAACAGAAGCAGTTTTCTGTTCTTAAGAATAACTTGGAGGGTTTTTTCTTTCTCACTTTTACTCTAGTCCTGTGTTGTTAAGGTAATTCTAACTGCTCCATAAATCCTCATGCCTCAGTGGTTTAACAAAACAGCAATGCACTTTAGAGTCACATAAACAAAGTGGATGGTCCTGATCCATGAGATAGCTTCCCTACGAGAAGTGAGGCAGGGATTCAGTTTTCTTCCGTCCTTTGGCTCCACTGTCCTCAAAACACAGCTTCCACATTGCTGCAGAATAGGAAAAAGGCTGGAGAATGATGTGTGGCAGGTTTTCTAGGCCAATCCTGCATCTGGTGACCCTCACTCTCTCTTACATCTTACTGCCTAGAACTCAGTTACATGACCACACTTAAATACAAGGGAGTATAAGAAATGTCGTCTAGCTGTCCTCCACAGCACCTCTCCTTCACCTAAGAACAACTAGAAAAGGAACAAAATAAAAACTATATTAAAAAAAATTCAGTCTTCACTGAAACAACAAAATGGCCAAACCCTAAATCATATTTTTTTTGACTCTGTCTTGTCAGTGACAATACAGAACCAAAACTGATAAGAGTGCTAAGAACTTACACATATTTTCAAGGTCTGGGGTTGGACTACCTGGTTTCCTGAAAAAAAGAGAGTCACAATAATCAAAAGCATAGCATAGAATGAGAAAATCTGGGGTCAAGAATAAGTCTTGAAGAATAGGGAAATATCGCAGAGGAACCTAGTTCATGCTGCATGAGAGCAAGGGAAAGGCAGCTGACGGAGAAATTTCTTCATAAATCTTTTCTTTTTTAATTTTGTGGGGTTTTTTTGCCAATTCTTCCCAGCTGAAAGAAACCATAGGAAATGAAGCCAAGTTGTTTTAAGTAAGGGAAGAATAGGGAATTATTTGGCAGCTAAGGATTCTGCGCTTCCACTGCAGAGGATACAGGTGCGATCCCTGGTTGGGGAGCTAAGATCCTGCATGCTGCACTGTGTGCCCAAAACAAAACAACCAAACAAAAAGGGAAAGAACTAAATAAAAGTGCAAACACATTACAAAGAGAATAGAGGAGCTTACCAAAAAAAGAGAAGGGTTCAGAGAAATAGTTCTCACTATTCTCAATAAATTATAGGCAGTGTGATTGCTTTTTTGGTTTGCTTTTAAGAATTAATTAAAGATTATATTTTGGAGGGTAAAGTAACAATCTCTGTAGAACATTTGCCTTAAAATATGTGTTTATTAAACACTAACCTGAACAAGATTATCCATTTCCATGCAAGTCTTTATATTTAAAAGGTGGGTAAAGTTGATACTTTTGTTAATATTCTCTATTCATCACTTTATCCAAGCTAGTTCCTGTTTTCATTCAGTTTTATCAAGTTGTGATTGATAGACAGCACTGTATAAGTTTCAGGCATAATGACTTGACTTCTATATATTGTGAAATAATTACCATGATAAGTTTAGTTAACATCCATCATCTCACATAGATTTAAACATGCTTTTTTTTCCTTGTAAAGGGAAGTCTTGGCATTTACTGTCTTAGCAATTTTCAAATACTATAAAGCAGTGTTAACTGTCATGTTAATGTCATCGTATTGTATATGACATCCCCAGTACTTATTAATTTTGTAACTAGAAGCTTGTATTTTATTGCTGCTTCAACCCCCCCGCACACATCTGGTAACCACAAATCTGATTTCTCTTTTTATGAGATTGCTTTGTTGTTTTTTAGATTCTGCTTATAAGTGAGATCATATAGTATTTGTCTTTCTCTGTTTGATTTACTTCACTTACCATAATGTCCTTGTGCTCCATCTATTTTGTTGCAAATTGCAGGATTTCCTTTTTTTTTATTGCTTAATAGTATTCCTGTGTGTGTGTGACTGTGTTTTAGAAAATAGTGTAAAGACCCAGTGAAAGGGTTCTGGTAAGAAAATATATAACAGAAAAGTATGTAAAATGAACTGGTAGAAAGAAGATAATAAAAATGCAGTGAAAACATAGAAGATAAATATTACAGTCTCATCACTTGTGATCTGTCTGATTAGATTTTCTATTTTTTCCTGATTCTGTCTTTGAAAGTTGTATATTTCAGAAATGTATCCATTTCTTCTAGCTAGCTAGTCTAATTTCTCAACATATATAACATATGGGGCAAAACATCCCCCTTAACACATCATTCTGAAAATTAGCTGATCACTTAGAGAAACAAAACACTTCCTGTTAAACTTCCCTGATCATGCTATCTGCTCACCCCTACCAGTTGCCCTGCTCCCCATAAAGTTCCTACTAGTTCTGTTTTGTTCTCATTCAGTTGCCAAGTCTGACTCTTTGCAACCCCATGGACTGCAGCATACCAGGCTTCCCTGTCCTTCACTATCTCCTGGAGTCTCCTCAAACTCACTTCCCGTTGAGTCAATACTACCCAACCATCTCATCCTCTGTCATCCCCTCCTCCTCCTGCTTTCAATCTTTCCCAGCATCAGGGTCTCTTCCAATGAGTCAGTTCTTTGCATCAGGTGGCCAAAGTATTGGAGCTTCAGCTTCAGCATCAGTTCTTCCAATGAATATTCAAAGTTGATTTCCTTTAGGATTCACTGGTTTGATCTTGCAGTCCAAAAGACTCTCAAGAGTCTTCTCCAACACCACAGTTCTAAAGCAACAATTCTTTGGTACTCAGCCTTAATATAGTCCTAAAAAAATATTTAGTTGGATTTTCCAAAGTTAACAATGGCTGTTTTCAGGTCATGGAATTAACTTTTTTCCTTTGGTCCTTTTAGTTTTGCTTGGAAAGAATTTTTTAATGAGAATGAATCATTTTTACTTTAAGGATAAGATCACTGTTTTTTTAATCCAGAAATGTTAGTGTAGATTTCTAGTTTTCAACTTATAAATTTGAAAATAGTATACACACAGACATATGTGTATGTGTATCTATATGGTATACTTATACATAGTATATACACATAGTAAATGTACAGGTTGTTTACTGATTCAAAAATATTTTTGGAGCATATATGCAGAGTATAGAACAGGAGCTATAATGTGATCTGTTTTGAAATTTATGTATTTGTGTGTGTATGTTGGGCTTCCTGGGTGGCTCAGTGGTAAAGAATCCACCTGCCAAGCAGGAGATGTGGGTTCACTCCCTGGATCAGGAAGATCCCCTGGAGAAGGAAATGGCAACCCACTCTAGTATTCTTGCCTGGGAAATCCCATGGACAGAAGAACCTGGTGAGCTATAGTCCATGGGGTCAACATGACTATAGTCCTATAGTCCAAAGGGTCGAACATGACTTAACAGCTGAGCATACATGCAGCACACATGTGTGTGTTATGTGTGTGTATGTGTGTTATGTTCATGTATATACCTTAAATCTGTTTGGAAGACTATCAAACATTGAGTGATTCTCTCTGGGTGTTAAAGTTATAGGCAAATAGTATTTTTTCTCATATGTTTTTCCCAATTTTTCAAATTAACAAAATTAATTGTGTAATTAAAATAGTTTTTAAGAGAACAAATATTTTAACTTATATTCCTGGTGAGACTGAGAAAAAAATCAGTGACTTTTAAGAAGTTCTAAGTTCCCTACTTACTTTGTGCATAAAAACTTACAAAGGTAAATTAGGTAAATTTACCTGGTTCCCTGGTGTCCTAAAATAATTAATGCTTTTACTCAGGGTGAAGCAAAAAATTGTATAACAAATAAAACTATTTGAACTCTCTACAGAAAGTTTCCATTTTCTACATGCTTTTCTTAATAAGAAATGTTTTAGCTGATATGAATAGGCAAGAAAATTTCCATTTGTTTAGTGCCAACATTTTTATGAAATCTCATCAGGCCAACCTATTTGTTCTCCTTTTCACTTCCATTGCACTGTGGTTTGCATTATTATTTACTAACTTGATTACAGCCTGCTGCTCTCTTCAGCTATTTCCCAGCTTTTCTCGCGTAAAGATTTCTTTTTTTTGTTAAATACTAGTAATTCATTCATTTGATTTCTGTGTGGAGGATAAATAGCTACATAGCAATCTCAAAGCCACAGGAGAATGTCAAAGGTGTTTCTTAATCTGTTTTACAAATGATTATAACAGCTGAGAAATAAGTCAAGGACGGGAAATCACCTTCTCCAACTAGGAATTTATTGCCCATTTAGGTCTAAGAAAAGTCTTTAACCCAGTGGGGATGATTGAATTTTCTTTATCTTAAATTTAGAAGACAGAGAGACACACAAAAGAGAAGTATTTAGGGTGTTTTATGAACATTTGCAGTTTAGAGAACTGGAATTTTCAGTGAAATACTGCTGTAAGAAGACCTATAAAAATATAGGTCTGGAAATAGCTAGATTCTATGTAGAATTTTATTTTTTTCCCCCTTGAAAAGCTTTGTGTTTTTTTTAATTTGATGATTTATTTAAGATGCTATTATGTGGAGTAAGATAGGGCCTTATTTTCCTTATACATGACAAGCAGCAGTAATACAGAAAATGCATCCGAGAGATAGGGAAAAAACATTTTATTTCATTATGGTTGCTTTTCAATAGATGAAAAATGTTCTTGAAATATGATGTATATTTAAATATAAATATCTACATACATTGCCTGCCTTTTAACATTCCAAAATTGGTGACTTTATGAACTTTAGGCTAAGCATTTTTTTTCCACAAAAGAAAATGGTGTGTGTGTGTTTCTATGAAGATCCTCGCAGCCTTACTTTGACTTCAGCCATCGCTGGTCCAACAGCCACTGCTGTTCTGCACCTGCTTTGACCAGCTTCGCCCTGGCATAACCTGACAGAAACTCTCTTCGACCTACACAGTGTGCTTCCTCTCACTTTCCATTCCAGAGCTTCTCTAACACAGTGATGTGGGACCCTGTGGGGATTCACCTGGTGAGCAAGCATGTGCAATAGGACATTAACGCCCAAAGGTCACCCTTGACTGGTGGAAGATGGAATCCAAAGTGTGAATGTGTTCCCCTTTTCTTCTCTCAAAAGATAATTCAGAGATTTATCTAATCATGCTTCCCAGTGCTACGATTGGCCCCTTGCAGTGGTGTCCAGTACAGTTGGCATACTATCCTTTCCCTACCCCTTTCTCAGTCTTGCTCTCTTAGATCACTTTCTACCTTAAGGACCTACATATAAGACTGGCTCAGCCTTTGTATTTGGAGAAACCCAGGCTAAAACAGAGGTAGCAAAAGTAGCCCAGAAAGTTGTCAGGATGGAATTTGGAAATTAACAATAAGGGCCAATTGCTGGTTGTAAGATAGGCATAGTTTCAAGAGTTTCCACATATTTGACAACAACCCTAAAAATATATATAATATTAAAAATAAAGCATATAACCAAGATACATTTTAAATCTATCAATAATAAAAATGTCAATTGTGCTAGAGAAACTACTGAATTAGTTTTCTGTATTCTCTGTAGAAAATATTATAGAACTGTCATTGTAGAAGCAATCAAAGGATATGCACCCATAAAAAGCAAGATTAATAGTATATAGTTGTGGTTGGGTGTAAATATTATGTTTTTTATTTTCTAGTGTTTTGCAATACTATTTCATGATTTGGTAAATGACCTGAACTGGTCTTCTGATGGTGAATGATCATGTTTGCTGGGTTCAAACCTGCAAGATTATTACCCCAAGGGGCTACAGGCTACAATCTTGCAACTGTGTGGGCATAGAAAATGGAGCCAATGGCAAATATGCAGTGCCTAAAAATTGAGAGAGAAATTATTTGAACCCTAGAGTAAGCAATATCTGAAAGCACAATTCCATTACATGAAGCAATAAATTCCTCTCTTTCTTTAACAATTTTGAGTTGGGTTGCCCATCACTTACTGTAGAAAGCAAAGATACACAGGGAACACTGTCCTCTTGAGCACAATGGAAGACAGAGCCTTTGGCTTTCTGATATAAAAACTGCATTTAATTATTTCCAGTGTTATTTCAAATTTAATCCATGAGATCCTGTATACTCTTTACTTATTCCTCACTTCTTAACTTTCTTGTGATTGCTTTAGGGAAGACTGGTTTTGGGAAGTTTATTTTCCCTGATTTGTGTTCTCATGGCACCCTACATTTCATTTTCATATTATAGATTAATAGATTATGGATTGATAGGCAGATAGATGATAGATAGGTGATAAACTTGTTTTTCAATGTCTTTCTTACAAGGTTTTAAGCTCTAAGGGGGAGGCTTACTGTCTTCATTTATTTTGAAAGTTATATGCCCAGCATCAAACCTGATGCCTGTGTGAAAAGAATGTTACTTGAGAAAATAGCCCCTGATGGAATGAATAAGTGATTTAACTCATATAAACATGAGAAGCCAGAACCTTAGAATTTCTAAGTCAGTAAACATATAATTTTTGTGTATATTTAATATACACAAATATACAATTATGTATGTGTATGCTTTATATGTATTTGTATATGTGTGTACATGTGTATGTTCACACATGTATGTATATACATATGTACACACAGAGAAACATACACATGTTCAAGAGATGAAAGGCAGATTTCACATAGGCCTGAATCTCATGTAATAGCCACAGTGCTTAAGATCCCTTCCAAACCCGTTCGATCTTAGAGTGGAGCAGGTGACAGAAAAGAGGAGTGTATGCTAAATGTCCCAAATTCCTATTTTATGATGAAATATTTTGTTTCTACACAAATTACATAATAAAATGCTTATATTAGCTTGATATAATATGTGTGATGAAGACAGATAAATATTTGCCATAAGAGTAAGTCTCTGAAGATCCTAGGGTAAAAGGATTCAGAATGAAATACAAGTCATTCTCCTTCGTGACTGTGGATGTCATGGGGCAGAATGCTACACACACACAAAAGTTTATTTGCTTAGAAGAAAACTGACTGCCACACAGGAAAGTGGGAACTCACCCATCTCTACCATAGCTGAATAAAATTCCCATAATTCTCCACAATTGCTTTCCTCCAAGATTCTATTCTAATGTATCCAGTGGAATTATGAAAAATTATCCTAATCTTAGAAATAAGACAAAAAGAAAAGTATAGTATATTTTTTTAGTGACATACTAAGACATTTTGTCAACAGGTCCACCCTTGGATTATTTGCTTTTCTTAGGGGCTGAAGTTATGACCAACCTAAACAGCATATTAAAAAGCAAAGATGTTACTTTGCCAACAAAGGTCCGTCTAGTCAAGGTTATGGTTTTTCCAGTAGTCATGTATGGATGTGAGAGTTGGACTGTGAAGAAAGCTGAGCGCCGAAGAATTGATGCTTTTGAACTGTGGTGTTGGAGAAGACTCTTGAGAGTCCCCTGAACTGCAAGGAGATCCAAACAATCCATCCTAAAAGAGATCAGTCCTGAGTGTTCATTGGAAGCTGAAACTCCAATACTTTGGCCACCTGATGCGAAGAGCTGACTCATTTGAAAAGACCCTGATGCTGGGAAAGATTGAGGGCAGGAGGAGAAGGGGATGACAGAGGATGAGATGGTTGGATGGCATCACCAACTCAATGGACATGGGTTTGGGTAAACTCCAGGAGTTGGTGATGTACAGGGAGGCCTGGTATGCTGCAGTCCATGGGATCGCAAAGAGTCTGACACAACTGAGCGACTGAACTGAACTGAGAGGCTGTAACTCTGAAGCCGTATGTTACTTGGAGATTTTTTTCCCATAAAACATCACCCATAAAACATAAAACATTTCCCATAAAACATCAAAGAAGTTGTTGTCTTATTGTCCCCATTGGACTTAAACAATCTTTGTGTCTTACTTAGACAATTAATGTTCATCTTTTATAATGTCTTTATAACTAATTTCTTGAGTATTCTTTGAACCAGCATATTCTTTGAGTATGCTGGTCACATAATTAGTAAGTTAAAATTCAGTGATACATCTGTTTTATAAAAGACATCTTTAGCTTTTTAAAAATTGCCCCCTGACAGAATCTGTGCTCATTCTTCTTTATTTAGAACAAGTTTTGAGGAATATTTAAACTACTAAGAAATGAATTTTTCTTCCATTTAGAAAAATTGGTTTTGGAGTCACTAGAGCTACATTTTTTTTTCTTTTGCGTGAGTGTAAAAGAAACTGGTGCTTCTCTCTCCTTTTTGAGACTGGTTAAATTTCACAAGCAGTTCCTACACATTCTACCCTTACTTAATGGAGTTTGACACATCATATGATTTTAGTGGTCCTTAGGCACTTGTTATGTATATTGGCAACTTGAAGTATTTGAATACTCTCAGTCTCTCTTTACCCCACTTTAGTATTCTGTTTCAACCTTTTTAAAATCAGAAACCAGTAGACAGCTGAAGGAAGTGACTTAGTAAGTGTTTGGAACCACTTATTTCTAGAAATTATGTGAGTGGTGTGAGGTGACGGGAGCGCCAACATGGGTGAGTTGTAACTGATGTGGGAGACTCAAGGGTATGATATTACCAATGTCTTCTAAAGCCATCTTTTTGGCGCCTTTGTCCCTGTGAAGCTAGTACACCATCTGGCAGTTAGGCAGTGTGCCATTTTAACAGATGGGACCCAGTATAGGAGGCCCTGAGACCATTTATTACTATCAACCACAGCGTTGGACAGAGGTTTCGGTGGAAATACTCCACTGACTCTTTTTCACCTCATCTTTTAGTTAGTCAGTAAAAGCAAATATTTTTTCTCTTAAGTGAGAAAAAGACAAGAAATGGTTGTCTCTTGGGGCTCTGTGCTATAAGAGTATGAGTCGATGCCAGATCTTACACATCCTGCATTATTCACACAACTGAAGTAAACTGACTCTTAAAAAAAAAAATTCCCTTGCAAGACAGTTTATAACAGCCTAGTTTATAACCTCAAAATTTGGTATGTGTATGGAATCTTTTGAATGTGATTTAGAAACAAAACAGATTGAGTCACTTTTTCTTTTTTTTTGCTCTTTGTGGTGTCCTAGAAAGAACTGAAATTAAGAGGGCAAAAAGCCATCAGTCATTGGCCCCTTGAAAAAATTTTAGTGAGCACTTAATTTAGGCATAATGGTACTTTGTGATTCAAAGGAGTAAATCACACAGCTCTTGCCCTCAAGAAACATCAGTTTGTTGGGAGGTAAAACACACACCTAAAATGACAAAAATTTTTCTTTCATTATTAAAGTAATTAATCATTGGAATAGAGCATTTGGAAAGTATAGACAAGTAAAATAAAACTTATCTGTAACCTTTCTACACAGAACCAATTCCTACTACACTTTGAAGTATTCATCCCCAAACACTAGTGTATTTTTTGTTCTTTTGACGCATACTCTTTAACGGGTTGATGTATTTATGGTCATGTTATATATCTGACTTTTAATACTGATTTTTCTTAATATGCTATAGCATAATAATAAGTTAATATTATAGTATTATAATAAGTACTTTGTAAATTTTTTTTTTTTTCGGTAAATATCAGCTCTGTATCAACCTAGAGGGGTGGGATGGGAAGGGAGATGGGAGGGAGGTTCAGAAGGGAGGGGATATATGTATACCTATGGCTCACTCATGTTGAGGTTTGACAGAAAACAACAAAATTCTGTAGAGCAATTATCCTTCAATAAAAAAAAAATTTAAAAAGATCATTTTTAAAGGTTGTATAATATATCAACTGAATGCACTGATTTTATAATTTCTCTCTTTGGGGTCTTGTGGTTGTTTCCAATTTTTGTTAATAGAAATATGGCTTCAATAAACATATTTGTAAATATACTTTTTTCCTCTTTTTAGGATTATTCTTAGAAAATATCCCCAGAAGCAGACTTTCTATGTCAAAGGAAATACCTGTTTATATATTAAAGAGTCTTCACACATGATCAGTATATACTTTAGAATAATTACTGGGTACATATTTTGTTTCAGGCTTTGTATCAAGCATGTATATTCACAAAACTTTCCTTAACATTCACAACTACAATAGTGGATAGTTATTTTAATTTCAATTTAACTGACAAAGCAACTAAGATACACGTGTCATAGAGCCAGTTGTTCCTATAATTAAAGGAACAAACTGTTTGCCTTTTGTCTCCTAATCCAGTTATCTTTCTACCAAACCGCCCCTATTCCTTTAGACTGGAGATATTCAAAGAATAGTGAGCTTATTATTTGTCTACGCCAGAAAATCAGTAGTATAGTTTAATTATAGACCAATATTGGCTTCTGGCAGATTTTAATGGTCTTCCTACTTCTGTGTGTGAAGCCTGAGGTCTTCTGCCTTCCTAAAAGTATCCTTCTCTAGGTTTTCCAAATCTTACCCTCTGAGCAGCAGTCATCCTGATAGAGGAAGGGTAGAATTATAATTATCTGTGGCAATAAGTAATCTGTATACTGTCTGGAGAGCTTACTCTGGCAAATCTTTCTATCTTTCCACCTGCTGTTTTTGAAATATAAACCTGTTATAAGGGTGGGACATCTACAATGGTGAGAATTTTGAATATTTCAACTCAAGTCCAAGTTTACTTTCTGTTTTTCTGGTTTTTAAAGAAATCACTTCAGAGGGATATGTTTGATCTGTTAGGTTTATTATTTGTTATACTTTATTGTGTTTTATGTGTATATGACACATTTCCTCATCTTGTGTTAAGTTCCTTGGAGTTAAGAATTGGATCTCATACACAATTCCCTATATATAATAATTACTGAAGGATGCCCATAAGATAGCATGAATTATTTATGTATTATAAATTACATTTCTCTGGAAAAAAGGCAGACAAAGTGTTGTTCCACTAGAGTCTTCACTAAACTGTTAAGATATCAAAGATGATTATTCTTCTCAGTTGTACTCCTAAAAAACATTAGAATGCATAAAGAATATATTTTTATAAAGAGGTATTGTTGTTCTTTAGTCACTAAGTCCTGTCTGGCTCTTTGCATGTGACCCCAAGGACTGTAGCCCACCAGGCTCCTCTGTTTATGGGTTTCCCAGGCAAGAATCCTGGAGTGGGTTACCATTTCCTTCTCCAGGGGATCTTCCTGACCCAGGGATCAAACCCGCATCTCCTATACTGCAGACAGGTTCTTAACTGATGAGACAACAGGGAAACCACCAAAGAAGTATTACGGATCACACATATTTTTAGTAAGTCATATTTTTTCTAGAGAGTTAGTGTGCATATATTAATGCATGTGTGCAGGTCCTTTATTATGAGTATTTATGCTTCTTCATGGGATTTACCTGCACTTGAGCATCTCATAGTGTACGTGTGGGTTTTTTATAACATCCAGAGTGCCCCTTGTCAAGAGTTTGCTGCATTATTTTGTTTGGAACAATTGTATGTGTACTTCAGATTTATATCACACACCAATCTGTTGAAAAGGACTATTGGTACTAGAATATTACAGTACCAAAACTCACCACGGTGAAAGACAGTTCTGCAAACAAAATATATATTTGAATCTTTTTCTTTCAATTATAGAAATTATTTAAACCAAGAAACATGTAAGTATATAATTGATGGACCAGAGATTATATCAGAAATAAAATGAAATTTGAAAATTTTATTTTAAATTCTTTAAATTTAAATTTTTATTTTAAATTCTTTTTCTCAAGTGGGATGTATTAATACTGGTCATTACTTTTCCATTGCAGAAACAGCCACAAGCTTTAATTTTTAATGGCTTTGAAAGAACAGTTTCCTATCATTCTACTTTATAGAAATTAACCAAAAATATACATTTATTAGTAGAAAAGTTTTTGCTCACATTTTTGTTATTAAAAGTAAACTTTGGAATGTAGATTTTCTTTTCAGTTATTTTAGGATATTAGAAAAATTGCAAGAAATCACAGAAAAATCTTCATGAAGAAAAGATGAAGAAGCATAAATACTCATAAAAAGGAACTTGCATGCATTCATTAACATATATACACTATCTCTCTATAAATGTCATATTCATTCTTGTTATCATCAGTTATTATTGATTAATGCAGAGAAGTTGAACGAAGCAGTTGTTTAAATACCAATGCTGCTGCTTCTCATCCAGTTCCTCTTCATATATAACTAATGTAAGGATTAATTTAGTTATGTTCATAAATGCTATTGTTATTTCCTATGGTCTTTAGAAGAACTCTGAGCATATTCTCCAACTGTCACTCTAGAAATTTTAGAGAAACTCTTATACATGTGCTCCCCACCAAATGGATAAGAATCTTCACAGTTCATAGTAGAAAAACAAACAGATAATTATTTTAAAATTCCAAAGTGGAAACAACTGAGTTACAGTAAAAAGATTTAAACCCAAAATAAGATATTTCAAAGAAAACTGGTATTGAAAAGGAATAAGCCACAATTATTAACACGGGTAAATCTCAAAAGCTGGTACTTACATAAAAAGCAGGTCATTGAAAAATTGGAGAAGGAACTGGCAACCTATTCCATTATTCTTAGCTGGGACCATGAGGTTGCAAAAGAGTCAGAGAAGACTTAACAATTAAACCACCACCATCATAGAATACTCACAGTGTGAATATTTTCATATAAACTTGGAAAATAGTCATACTAAATAAATGGTAAAAAGATGGTGGAAGAATAGGACGGGGACACCACTTTCTCCCTCACAGATTCATCAAAAGAACATCTCAAGGCTGAGCAAACTCCACAAAACAACTTCTGAATGCGGGCAGAGGACATCAGGCACCCAGAAAAACAGAGCACTGACTTCAAAAGCAGGTAGGGGAAAAAATATAAAAGCCGAAAAAAAAGAGACAAAGGAGGTGGGGAGGGAGCTCTGTCCCGGGAAGGAAAGCCCGTCCCGGGAAGGGAAGCTTAAGAAGAGAGGTTTCCAAACGCCAGGAAACACTCTCCCTGCCGAGTCTGTGGCGAGCCTTGTAAACACAGAGGGCAACATAACAGGAAGGAAAAATAAATGAACAATTAAAACCAACAGATGACAAGCCCAACAGTAACTCGCCCAGCGGAAAAGCAGCGCAAACGCCTGCGTCCGCCATTACCCAGTGGGGGCAGGGCAGGGAGGCGCGGCAGGCGCGGGCTGCGGTGCTTTCAGAA